>VWYP01029812.1:496113-594136 GCA_013400435.1 Pycnonotus jocosus
AAAAAAAAAAAAGAAGACACAGAGCAAGGGTTTTCATTTTAAAGGCTTCCTCTGCCTTTTTGAAGTAAAAAGCTCAAAGCAAAACACAAGTTGGTAGCTTAGATTCAGCCCTCAGTGCAGATCTCCTTCCTATCAAAGATATTTGCTAGCTCAGGGTCAGTGTCACTGTAGAGGGGACATAGGGTGTTTGCAGCCTGTGAGATAATTCTCTGGTTACTATGCTATGAAGTGCCTATCAAAAGCTTAATGTCCACATTTTCCATACGGAATGCCCCCTTAGATAGACATAGTGGAAATCTATTGCATGTGGACAGTGATGAGGATGGTGAGACACTGAAACTGGTTCCTGAGAGAAGTTATGGATGCCCCATCATAGGGAGAGTTCAAAGTCACATTGGACTAGGCTTTGAGCAACCTGATCTAGTGAGAGATGTACCTGCCCATGGTCAGGGGCTGGACTAGAACTTTAAAGGTTCCATACAACCCAAATCATTCTACGATTATATGACAAAGTGATAAATGTGGACCCTAAGATCCAGTTTTTTTCCTAATGTTCTGATTGAAAAACCTCAGTAAGAAGGAAAGGTGTGGTAGCTGTTGTGTATTTGTGAGAGAAAGAGGGAAGCCATCAGGGTTCAGTTCTGTAGGCAACCAGAGAACTGCTTTCTGTGAAACTACAAGAAAAAAAGAAACAAAGCATAAAACTTTGGGTGGAAGGAGTCAAGACCAGAGACAACATATGTTCCTGGTGGTTTCTTACTGTATACTCAGGGGGAAAAAATGCTTTCCATACTTGGGAAATAACATACCTCTTAGCCTTTCTTCCTAGTAGAAACACTTTGCAATTTTGTTCAATTCCTTGGATGGAAAGAAGTAACTACCCAGGCAATTCAGACCAAGCTACAGTCCACAGCCCTGGTTTCATTGTGCATCACAGCAGCAGGGTGGTGATTGCTCTGATGTTACTTCCTGGCTGTCCTGAAGATGAGGACTGGGTAAATGAAGCTGAACAAAACCAACATGGAGAATATTATCATCAGTACACAGCAAATGAGTCACACAATGTTGCAGGTGTTTGAGTGCAGAAGTTTTCTCTGCAGAATTATTTGAATTAAGCACATTATATTTGATTGTGTCAGTAGAAAAGATTCTTCTTCTAGCAACATTTTTAGAATACTTGTTCTTCCTCATGCATTTATTTGCAGTAAATGCAAAGAAAAGCCATATGTTTGGCTGTCTCTTTTTATACTATTGAGTATAGATACAAGTTCTTTAAGACAGTGATATCATTATTATTTAACTGCTTGGTGCATCTTGGGTGGGGTCTGATCTTGGAACACTACCATTGTAATGAACCATGATGATAACAGTGTCTTTGGGAGGGCACTTACTGAAATTACTTTTTAGATGTTGTCAAGCACTTTTATTTACCAAATAGACAATAGACTATAAATTAGAGGTAGTAATTAAAATTTGAACTTATTTAAATGTAATTTCCAAGGAGATGAGGGTATTCCTGTTCATAAAATCTATAGTGCTCAGTTGGAAAGATGACAAGTGTGTGATTCAAGTGATCTATGATATTCTAAAGCAGCAAATCACAAAGCTGTGGCAGTTAGTAACAGTTATCAGGTAACAAAGAGAGATGGATCAAAACATGTTTCTACAAAACATGTCCATTATGAATGACAAGTATTAATAAATACCACCAATTTTAATGCAAATAAGCATTAAATGTTTATTAGATATTTATTAATGTGATCATTAATAAACATCATATTCCACTGAGAAGCCCTTCATATTTTAGATACAGTCTGTCTTTCTTGATATTGTCTCAAAGGCTGAGAGTGTATAGGTCTTAAATCTTCTAAGTTTCAACCTCTCAGTCAGGATCAGTTTTTGGCCATGCCCTGCCATGGCATGTCCTTGGCCAGCCATGGCCAAACAGCAGCTGAAGCAAGGGGGAAAAAATGGTGGTGGAGACCCATCCTCCAGCTCCTGCCTTTAGGAGATCTGTGCATGGAGTCAGATAAACCCTATCCTCAGTCTCTGAAGGTTTGGGGAATGGAGAGGCTGGCTCTAACTTTCTGTTAGGCACTTAGTGTAAATGGTTAACTTTACATGGTTAAGTAGTGGTTTGGGTGGCCAGAAAGGAAAGGGCCTGGTGTGCACCTCAGGGACTGCAGGGGAGAAGATGCCTCACAGCAACACTCCATGGTGGAAAGCTGCCCAGCAGTCATCAAAACAAGATTCAACGAGCTGGGGGCCCAGGCTCACCCCAGTGAATGTCCTGCTTGGTCCTCTGCTTCAAAAGAGAAATTATTGTCTCTCAGGCACACCCGTGGGAAGTGGTGATGCTGTAGCTGGGGACAGAGAGGGAGCTGGCACAGTGACAGCAGGGGACGAGGATCTGCCCCAGCTGTGCAGGGAGGACAGCTCTTCTCTCTCACACAGGGCTGCCCAGTGCATGGCAGTCACTTTTCCCTTCACTCAGCTTGCCCTCATCTCTCACCTTGGCACTGGGGTCTCTGAGTCTGGTCTAGAGCACCACAAGTGCTCTTTGTGAGGCTGGGAGTGTGGGTGTCCATGCAGCAAAGACCCTCATGGGGCCTCCTCTGCGATTTCCCTTGTGCTCCCTGGGCAAGCAACCATTTGCGTCTCCATCTGCAGCTCTGAAGCACACACTTTGTCCCCAAGACCTGTCAGCTGCTCTCAGTGGGGAGGAATGTGCAGTGTAATTGGCACCCAGCATCCCAGAAAGCGCCAGAGGTGGGCCCTGGCTGTGGCTTTCGTCACTGACCCTTGGGGAGCTGTGGCCTGCTCATGGCTGCAGCCCTGGTGCCTGACCCGGCCTTGCTGGGGCTGGTGGCCCTGCGCCAAACACCGCAGCTCTGCACCACTGCACGGGCTGTCTGCACCTTGTGAGCCCCAGTGATAAATCTGCCCTGGGATCAGTCTCCAGCAGCCCTGGCTGCTGCCATTCCTGCTCAGCTCCCTGTGCAGAGCTGGCCCTGCGGTGGGCAGGGAGAGCCGAGGTGCCCATGGGGCCCACAGTGCCCTGGGGAGGGCACGGGCAACTGGGCAAAAATCCAGCCAGCCCCACAGCCCGGGTGTTACAGCCACAGCACAAGCAGGGCAGCACTGCAGCCTGCCTGGCATGGCAGGGCACAGAGCCAGGGATGTGCCTGCTGCTGCTTTTTGGCCTCCCTCACACTCCCTGGGAAACGCGCTCAGGGATTTGGACAGACTTCACCACCCTTCAGTGAAGAGGGAGTGGAGGTTCCTCCTTTGCTTTCTTTAAAATAAAAATTCAAGCCTTATTCCAAGTCCCCTCTATCTTCCCCACAACTTCTAATACTTTCAATTAATTATTTTTCAGTTTCATTTCTGTAAAACACAAACGTTTCTCAGGGAGAGAAATCTGACATATCTTACCTAGAGGGTGCTCTACAATCCTAAAAGTAGGAAAAAAATAAAATTAGAAATAAAAGGTGAAAAAAATCAAAGATATTTGGCTGTCACCAGAAACCCACAAGTGTATTTGATCTTGGGAGAAAAATACGTGAAAATGAAGTGGAAAACCCAGAAAAGGATAATGGAAAGACAAGTGTAAATTTAGGGTGTGGTGCAACCTGCAGTGAACCAGGGACAGCAGAGTCCTGAGCACCATGAAGAGGTTGGCTGAGTGCTGCTGAGTGCTGCTGCAGGGACAGGGAGGGCAACTTCTTGCAAGGCTCATTTTAGGTCACAAATCCTTTGAAATTAGTATTTTTTTCCTGCATCAATAAGTGAAACCCTAAAAAGGCAAAAGGCATCTTGTCGACCTCCTCAAGTGGAAAACACCCTTTCAAGTATGTTTGATAGTGATCTGAGGCACAGCTGCCAGTCCTGGCAGGCAGCAGCAGCCCAAACACGCTATTCTTAGACCTGGAAAGCATAAGTAGGTCAAGTTACAATTGGTTCTTATAAACACCATCTCCACTAAAATCAGAAATCAATACGAGGTCAGAAATTTGGAGTATGTTGAATCAGCAAGATAAAACGGATGGGGTTGGTTAGAGCATGGTGCTAATAGCACCAAGGTCATGGGTTTGATCCCCCTACGGGCCTTTCACTTCAGAGCTGGACTTGATGGCCCTTCTGGGTCCCTTCCTGCCTAGATTTTTCTGTGATTCTGTGGGTTCATTTAGCCTCCAAATACCTGTACTTTTGGTTCATTCCCATTTTTACCAAATGTGGTTTTGCTCCATATGCTATCAATAGTTGGAGACTTCTCTCTGGCTGGGGAGGTCCCATGAGCCCCCAGAAGCTCAGGCAGATACAAGTTGTACAAGCAGTACAGTTGAGGGATCCTTTTTATTTACACATCCTGAGATAAAGCTAAATAGTTAATGAGATTTAAAAAAATAGTTGCAACTTGTCAAATGCTCTCTCCCTGTCTGTGCTCTTGCTGCCCTTTCTTTCTAGGTATAACGGTTTCACGTTTGCCTGTTTCTGTTTGCCAAATTTAATACAGTGTTCTGTTTACTCTCTTTTTCCCTTTGTGAGATAGGATCAGGAGAAAAGCAAAGCAGGCCCAAACTTAAAGGTATAAAGATAGATTTATTAACACACAGTAAAAGAAGAAAATGAGAATCAAAATGAAACTTTCAAAACACTCCTCCTCCCCCATCAGCTTCTTTTCTTTCTCACAGACAATGAATAAAGACAAAACTCCAAACTCTAGGTCAGCACCACTTATAACATAGTGTTTCATTAGTCCTTTTAGAGAGAGAAGTTTCTCCTGATTTGTTGGGGTAACTTTCCACAAGAAGGAACAGTCTGCTTGTGGCTTTTAACTTTCACACAAGGAGTGGTCCAGGGGAAAAATCTGCAGTTGTGAACCTTCCATATCACATAGCCTTTTCTGTAGCTGCATGTAGGCCATGGACTCATGCATACTGGGGTATCAGTTTAAAAATGAACAATTCAACTGGCCTCTGATAGGTCCCTGTTCTTTCCACAGGAAATTAACAGGTCCTTACAGGGTTAAAGGGAACTGTTTCCTCTTTAACTAAAAAACCAAACTAAAAACCCATGACACTGGAATGGAAACATTTAGACATGGAGGGAGTTAATTTGTAGGCTAAAAAGAAGGTTTCGTGTAAAACGTGGGTAGAAAATCCAGTGTAGATTTNTTGAGTTTGGCGTTACAAATTTGTTTCTACTCTATTCCACACAAGTATTACATTACAATTCAGGGACCTCCTTCACATCCAGTTGAGCACTGCCTAATTATAGCTGGAGCTGGCCTTGTAAATAGGGACAGCATCTTTGCCAAATCACGTTCCTCTTCATCCTTTTCATTACAAAGGCAGATGGCTGCAGTTGTTTACAGCCACCTTGGTGGAGGAACCAAGACCAGAACATCTTTATCAGCATTGAGCTCATATTGATTGTGAAAAGAACCCCATGAGAAGGAAAGAATACACCAAAAGGAGGTTTTCAGATAAGCCTGATAGGCAGGGAAACGTCTGAAGACTGATCAGTGAGCTCTTAACAGAAAAGACTGGGGCTTAGCTGAACTTGAAATGAAAGAGGGATCTCTTAATTGTGAGTCTGAGCCCTTTCCCAGATACTGCAACGGAGTCAACGGATTTAATTCCTTGACTTTGCTGAAATAGATTAAAAGTTCTGACATGTTTGGGATCCCATTAGGAATCAAAATCCAAGTTAAATCTTTAATAACTTCAATTTTCAGTTGGTATAAATGTGTCAAGTCTTGTGATTCATAATGATTTCCACAGTGTCTTTGAAGTCCCCCTTGCAGCTCCAGCATGAGGAAGCATATCAGCAAACAGGAATACTCCACTTAAATGTGCATATACTGTAGTTAGAAGTGCTTGAAAATAGGAGTCCTAAGGTGCACATCCATCAGGGAAATGACCTCCTAACCCAGCAATTTGTGTTCCACCTTTCAAGCAAATGTTCAGGTTTCCAGGTCCTAATTCAAAGGGCAGCAACAATATCACTGTTAAGTTCATAAGTAGCCCTTGGCTATACTACAGCTCTTAATGTGGGAATAAAATTGCACTTACATATTAGCTGACACAAGATACAGCTACAGCTTGGGTGGGTCCTGCCTATGTAACTGAATATATTTTTCATTATATCCTCCAGACTGCTCAAGACATGGGTGGCAATATTTGGAAGACTGGCAAATCAAACCAACTTAACTCTAAAATTAAATTGTCCGCTAAATTTATTCATTAGCAACACACTTGCAAATGGGTATTTCTTGCACCATATTAAGCACTGCCACTACACAAAGAAAAGTCTTGGTTCCTGACAGCCATGAATTAATTGTGAAGGTATGATACCACGGAGATAACGGTTTGCACTGCTGACTACAGTCTTGGTCATTCATAATCACCGAGGTACTGAGAGTTGATTGGAGCTCAGAGCACAAGTGGTCTCCTTCTTCTCTGATTTTCCGTGTTGATGCCTTATGTTTTTGTGCTACTGGCCCTCTCCAAACAGAGGCAGAAGGTCTCCTCTGTTCCTGATGCCACTTGTGCTATTTTCTGTTGTCTTGCCAACAGTTCTCATCCATCTATTTCTATGCCCCTGCACTTGTCCTCTCTCTGGAAAATTTTTTTACTGGAATACCTCTGATGTGCAACTACAGCTGTCTTTGCCCCTTGCTCACATGGTTTTGAAAGATTGTGCCTACCAATGCCATCACGGTGTTGCAAAATACTTGCATGCAGTTGGTAATAGCCCTATTTTGGTGTCCAGGTTAAAGACAAGTTATTACTGATATTATCCTGACTAGTGCATGTCTCTTGTGTAGGTGTCAGGCCTCTGTTTCAGCTACACTGTACTGATATGGAGCAACCCAACCAATACTCCCTCTGCAAGGACATGCACTTCTATAACTGAGGTGTTAAAGAATGTGGTATGATGAAGACATCACAGCAATTAAAAGAACCTCAAAAGAAACAAACACAAAATAGAATCAAAAGAACCAGACTGGCAAAAAACCAGCAGGGGCTAAATCAATTAGAAACCATTATCATAATTTTTTGGTAGTAAGTTCAACCTATTGCTTCTGGCAAGGTCAGCCTGGCTGCAGGACTTTTGAGGATCGTTGAGGATTCCTGGGAGCCTTTTCCTTATATGTCTTTATGGAGTACTTTGCCCTCACTTTGGCTGACTTCTAACATCCTCCTGCAGGTTTCCAGAAGGTACTAGTGCTACAACAGGCAAAACAGTGGTCCTAAGGACAATGCCTTCCTTTACTGTCTCACAACCAGGATGAGACTCAATGACATTGAAGACCTGTGCGAAGATGGCCAGGGATTACAAAATTAGGCCTGTCAGGTAATGATTAGATGTGGTAATGATCATTGGGATCTGAAGAGGGACTGAGACAGAACTGAACTTCCCCAGATCCAATGTAGCCCTTCAAATGATTCAAGCCAAGCAACAGTATGTTCCTGTATGTTGCCCACACTCATCATGCTCCAGTGTTTGGCTCCAGAGTCTGAACAAGGAGCATGGGTTAGCATCACATCTTAGAAGTCTCCAGAGCTGCCACCTGGTTCTCTTGGAGCTCTTATATTGGTTTCTGCACCTTTGCCCCCATGCCTCCAGGAACAGGGTTCTCAGTAAATTCAGTGGTGGCACTGGTGACTGTTGTGACAGCTGCTTGCCTGGAGTGTAATGAGAAAGGACTGCAGCATTCACCTGGGAAGTTAAAGATATGGAGTCAGTTCCCTCAGCCTAGGGAAGGCCAGGTTTTCTTCTCCCAGTACAACTTGTGAGGGATTTTTTTCACCCAGTGCTGTAAAATGTGGCATTGAAGGCTCATGGGATGATAGGGACCTGAGTTTGGGGAAAATGGGGAGAGTGACTGATGTACAAAATGTCTTTAGCCTGGCTTGGCTGAATATGTGGGACCAGACTGCAGGGACACTGCACCATGGTCTCTCCCTTTGTCTCTGTAGGCCATGGTACATGGTATCACCCTGCTGCACACAGGTTATGTGCCCATTATTGTCATTTCATGTACTGCCTGAATACGTGGCTTCTGGCTAATGAAATGGAAAGCTTCTAAAAACTGAAGCTAGTTACACTTCAGCTGTACTGGCATTTTCATCATATTTCTTGGACTACAGAAAGGCCCTCTATTGGCCAGTGGCAAAATCTCAAATGGCTGGAATAAGACTAGATACATTTTTTCATTAAGGAAATCACCATTTGAATATAACACGGCTGTATAACAATTTGCCTGTGGCCTGATTCAGCAAAGCTCCTCAAGTGCACTCAACTCTTAGTGAGAAGAGCTATTCTGTAATCAGCAGCTGACTCACCAACAGCTAAACATGCACTTAAGCACTTGTTGGGATGCTGCAGTGTGGCTCCTTGCCTGCAGGGAGCTCGGCACCCAGCCAGGCTGAAGGTGGAGGGAATGGACAGCTCCCACCCCCTGAGTTGTACATTTTTTTTATTGTCAGTTTTTTGTGTCACTAGGCAGAAAAGAGGTTGGGACCTAAGAGCCAGTGGCACTGGTGAGTTTTTCCTTCCCTGTCCTGGCTCCCTTCCAAATTGGAGTGTGGTTCTCAGGAGGCTCTAAAGTCGGGGTGCCCTCCTGTGGTGTCAGCTGGGCTGCAAGCACCCAGCGAGTTAACTGCACACCCACATTCCTTCCCCTGTATAACTAAGGTACTTATTTAAATGTCTTAAAACACCTTGCTTGTATGTGAAGAGGTATTTTTTAAGGCCGAGAACACTTACAGAGTTTTTGTGGTTTTGTTGCTTACTTTGATTTCATCATCTGTGTCCATTTTGGGATTGCCTCTTAGTAGTCAGACAAGGGCTGAAGGTGGCAGTGGATTATTTAACCAGTGCCTTCAGTGAAGAGTTATCCAGTCCTCTTAATCCTTCTCCATGTGTTCTCTTGATTTCCACGCCTGGAAGAATAAGAGGACCAAATTTTAGCTGAAACATTATACTTCAGGATCCTCACTGCAGAAATAATTCATCCAAACAAGTCCTGCTAGGTTTAGATAATGCCCAGCCATTCCCTAATGAGATTTTGAAGCAAGAGCTGACAGGTGTCCTGTGGCAGGGACGGATCCACATTCCAGGGATAGCTGTGGGGGGAGCTTTGGAGCCCCAGACCCGTGGCAGCAGTGGCATGATGTTTCCTTGGCCACATTGTCAACAGCAGGCTCTGGTTGTACATTGTGCTTTGGTTGTTGGAGACCACACAACTCATCCCAGGAAACCTGTCAGGCCTCAAGACCGCCTTGGAACAGGGCTCATGTGGATATACAGAGCTGTGAGCTGTAAAGAATACTTCAGTGCTGCTGCAGCAAGGACCAAGGACTGAAGAGGCAAACTCTGCTTGAAATTCAGTGTCTATGAAGATTAACTTTCAACCCCCTATAAACCATCGGATTCTGTCCTTTGCCTGTCCATAAACACCGAGGCCTTCAGCTTATCTCCTCACAGGAATGATAAGCTCCAAAGGTCTGGTAAAAGATCCATATTCACAATCATAAAAATCACAGTACCAACAGGGAAATCTTGCTACCTAGAGCAAGAGCAGGGAATTTGTGGTTGGTATGTTTCTTTTTGAAAAAATAATTTTTGAAATAAACTTTAAAAAACCCCAACTTTCCTAGATTACGGAAGATATTTAATATATCTTTAGTATGTTCATATACTTTATGTGCTATATCTTCTGATAACAAGATACTGTTAACAGAAGATACAGCACATCAAGTATATGAACAATACCGATATTTTCATATGTATAGCTTTGACAAGTCTGATTCCAGCTGGGTTTGGATTGCAATTTTTAAGCCAATTTATTTCAGTCACAATATAGGGGTTAGTGGTGAGTCCTGCATGAACTCCAGGCTTCATATCTAGACTCCCTTTCCTCCTTGCTAAAAGCATCTTGTGCTGTGGCTCTGTTCTTTCTGTTCTCAGGAGGCAGGTTTGTATTGGAACAAAATGCATGTAACAGATGAGGGTTATTGTGGCATCCTTAATGGTGTCTAGTTATGGAAGTGTGCTTTCTGGTTCTTCTCCATCTCCAAGAACAGCAAAACAAGTTACCTGTCTAGTTCTTTGGACTATAGTATAAAGAAATGTGAATGTCTTGTGCTCATACATATCTACATACCTGCTTTTTCTCTATTCATCTCCACCTGAGACTGAAGGAGGAGACGTGTTAAAGCTGGAGAACTAAGGAAACATTGCCCTAGTCCTTCAGCAGTGTCAGGAACTTCTTCTTGGGTTTTCTGGTCTCTGCAGATATCACTAAAGCTGTCCCAGTCCCATGTAGAGCTGAACTGCAGCCCAAATCTTCCTTGAAAGTGCTGGACACACAGGGATCCTTGTGCTCCTGTGACACTGATCCTTGGCACCAATTCTTGGCACCGATCTCATGAGATTGGCTTGGGAAGGCTCATCCCCATTCCTGGGGGCTGCAGGTCAGACCCTCTCCACAAGAGGTGGTTGGGACCAAGGCAGACATCTGCCCCAGCACCACCCCCCTGTCCACAGTGGCCTGCACTGGCTGACATCCCATAAAAGGGTCTCCAGAGATGCTGAGTTTGGCCTTTCTCTCCACTGATTGCTGAGTCATCTCAGAAAGTTGGGTCTTGTCAGGCTGAAGTTGTGCTTTGGCTGTGTGCACCAAAGTCGTCATCATACAGAGAGCTGAACAAAACACAAAAAGGTAAAAAACCCCACAATGCTGGCTTTCTGTACATGTCTTTCTCAACTTTCCCCTCCCACCTCTGTTCTCTCCTTTGGATTTATCCAGGAATAAAAAAGATTCAATGCAACAGTTTCATTGTCCATGAACTACCTACAGCAAACAGTTTTCCAGTATGCCCTTCTTCAAATGGAAAGGCTATAGCTTGGTCTTTGGTGATCCTCAGCTTTGAAATTGAAAGAAAAGGATTTGCTATTTACAAAGTAAAGAAATAATGCTTTTGAACGGGAAAAAAACCCCAACCAACCTTTTTTTATATAAGCAATATTTTCAGGTTTTTTTCTTTCTGTTTCTTGAATGAAACAAACATCCAACATTTTTTCAAAGAAGTTTTTGTCCAAATGAAATAAGTAGAGATGAAAATATTTTCAATTTCTTTGCAGTAGCTTGTCCTGCAGGTCCATCCAATTTTCACAAGAATGTGAAAGGTCCAAGAGATGGACAGAATAAGTATTTCTTGAACTAAAATCATGACAGAGTCTCTCTGGATTTCCTAGGATTTAAATCAGGCCCTAGAGGGAGGTTGTTTTGCCAGCTGTGCTGTTTCTCCCTAAGCTCACTGCAGTTACAATTTGCAGTAAACATTAACTCCTTCTCTACTGAAATTTTGTCCAGGAACATATTATAGGAAAACTAAGAAATTTGTCCAGGAACATACTGTTGGAAAATTAAGAAATAGTACAGTATTTACAGATCAGATGAATTTATGTGAATTCATCACCTCAGTGAACCTCTCCTCATTCTCAGGAAAGATAGTGAGAAATAAACTGTGAATAATTCCTTCCCAGTCCTACTAAGAGGAAGATGGGAGAAGAGGCATTTTAAAATCTCACTCAAAGTGTCAGCAATTTTCTCCAGGTTTTCTTAGCCCAAATGGTTTTTAGAAAAAAAAAAAAAAGTGTTAAAATAAGTTTCCAGGGAATGTTACTAATGGGAAAAGGTGCATGCAAACACCAGTGCAGCCAATTTAATACTGCTGACATTTTCTGGTAGCTGGGGTTATGCAGAATGAGGAAATTATGCAGCATGAGTCAGGTAAAAGCTGTTGAAGCACTTGGACCTGCCTCCTCTTACTGCCTTCCTGTCACCAAGCTGGTTTTGTGTTATAATGTGCTAGCTAGGCTGAAAGGCTCATGAGAAAGTAGGAGTTGCCAGTCTGCTTGCATTATCTTTCTATGGCAGAAACCAGGATATTCCTGTGTTTGTGTGGTCATGGCTAATCCTGTACCTGAGTGGCCCTTGGCACCAGAGGCCTCTTGACTATGTGCCTGTGTCCTACAAATCCAAGCAGAGGAGGGCAGTGATTTTCCTTCAGAGCTGCTCTTTGCAGCAGGACTGTGACCTTACAGTACTTCTAGTGCTTCATTAATTCTAGGAGGTGACATTCTATCAGACCTTCTTATCACATTCCTGAAGTTTATTTCAGAAATATTTCATGGACTGTAAGTGGGACAGCTGTTCCCTTGTGACACTGTTAATAACATGGATCCCCTTTGTCGGGAGTTCTGGAGCTGCCGCTCCTCTCCCAGGATCAGTTCAGCACTCTTTTTCAGTCTCAGACCAAAAGAACTCAAATGAAGATCCAACAAGGTTTACCAGGTGAGGAAGCTTGGAGAGCTGGGCAAGGGACAGGAGTGAAGGCAGGTCAGGCTACGCTGAGGCTGAGCAGCCTGGCACAGAGTTAGTCCTGCAGAGCTGTGCCTGTGCTGCTGAATAAAACAAATCAGGGCCATTATTTGCCCTGAGAGGGGGAGGTGTGGCCCAGCTGCCCTGCCCATAGCTCTCTTCCCTCTTAGGATGGGATGATCATCTCCATACTGTTCCAGTAACACACTGCAGAAGCCGTGCTTGGGCATGTGCCTCTCTGGGGCTCAGCCTGTGGGTCCTGGGTGGACAAATGGTACCCTTGGGACTAGTGGAAAGCTCAGAGGTGGGGCCATCTGTATGGCAAAGGGTGGAAACTCTCTAGAGGGGAGCAGAGGCCTCCACTCCTCCTGTGTGTCTGGATACTTTGCTGAAAAGACAAGGAGCAGTGGAGACACAGTCCTGACTTTTTTTTTTTTTTTTTTTTTTTTTTTTTTTTTTTTTTTTTTCCCCAGACTGTAGCTTAGCTAAATTTTCAGTAAGCAAGTAAATGAGGGTTTGCACCTGGCCATGTGTGAAGTGTGGAAAGCTTGTGCATTGTTCAGTAAAAGGGCTTGCCTCCTACAGGGGATCCTTTTGTATTTATGGCAAACCTGGTGGGACTGAGATCAAATAATACAACAGGCCTTTCTCCTCACTTGCTGTGTCATGTGCAACCTGATAACCTGCGATGGGAATCTGAAACTTCTGAATAAAACACTACAGGAAGGGAATAGAAAATACAGAGCAGTGAATGTGACAGACATGCAGAGATGATGGGCACTGAGTCTGATTTCAGAAGAGCAAATTCCCTTCCTCCATGGGGACAGGGCTTGGTGGGTACTAAGTACGTCATGAAGTCCTTCAGGGCACTGGGGCTGCTGCAGACAGATGGCTGCAATTTTTGTCCCTGTTGTGCACTCAGAAGGTCAGTCAGAAAACTCATCACCTCCTGGATGTCTTCTGTGATGTGTTTTGGACAAGACAGGAACTAATGAGATTGCTACCCAAAGCGAAGGTTGGATTTGTAGGTGGGATCAGCAATATTTCTTGCTGAGATTATGGTTATTTTATAGGCATCAACCTGCTAAGTGCCAAAGGTGTTTATGAAATTTGTAGCTTGAACAATTAAGATAACCTGAGTCTGAGCTGAATGGTTATGGATTGAAGAACAGAGGACTGTTGTGAGGGAAGGAAAGGAGCCCAAAACCCCTGATTTTAGAAACAATATCTTATTAACAAAACTGAAATGGGCTTTTTGTGCTCTTGCCTACTGCATTTTTAAATTTCTAATTATCTGAATTTCTGTTGAAGAAGGGATTTTAAGGTTAGTTGGTAAAACCCAGTTATTTATACAGTCATGTTTTTATTTGCAGTTTTCTGCCCAAAATAAGATGCATTTCCTTGACATTGCTAAACCAGCACTGTTATGCCTGGTTAGTGCAGTAAAGCTAGAAGCACCAGCCTTGGCCATTAATCACAGAAAGTCCCACTCTGGGTACCACTGCTGACCAAGTGAAAACCGATGGTGGGGTCAATCATGCTCAGAAACATTTGTTGCTGGGTGGTGAAAGCTCTGTGCCCTACATCTGTCTCCAGCTGTATTCACCCCTGTTCTATCTGGATGTGGTCTCTGAGTCCTGCCAACCTCATTGTAAGTACTTGAGGCCCAACACCATTTTCTAAGTCACTGTGACTTGTCCGCCACCAGTTTCCCTGAATTTGAATGGGGCTCTGCTTGGCCACTTTTCTCTCCAACCAAGTTTAATAGGCTGTATTTCTTGAGACCACTCACAGGGCAAGACCTTTTTCTTCCAAGTCAGATGGCTTGAGGACAGGAAGCAGGCAAAGGCATGCAGTCATGCCTCTGGGGTGGGGAGCCAGCAGGCTCCTTGGCTCTGGGTATCCCATGCATCCTGCCCCCCTTCTATACCACACACACTCCTCCATTACTCCTGACCTTTCCCCAGCATCTTCCATCCTCTCAGGCTGGTCATACCCAAGCCATGTGCTGGAAAACCTCATAAAATAATTGGCACAGAACCAATAACTTCTTATTGCGAGGAGGATTGCACACAGAAAACAACACAGGCTAGCAAGGTTCTCATGCCCTTATTGTCCAGGTAATCATCAACAACTTCAACCCTTGTCAGTGTGTCAGGGTGGAAAAACTGAACTTTAGCTCAAGCTAATGAAGCAATCTCCCTCTGATGTTCCCTGGAATAATGAGTTTCTTGTCTGACCTGGCACAGATTGTTGCTTCTCTCCAAAAGCATAACAAGCCCCCCAGGAACTCTGCATAGGATCAGAGTGTGATTCCCTGGCTGTTCCTGCTGGATTAAGAGATACTTCCATTATCCAGGGTTGACACAGGTCAGTGTCGTGTCATCCAGCCTGAGCAGTCTATTAGGTGTCAGATGGTTGCTTAGGTCTTATGAGCAAAGTACTGATCTTGTTAAGATTATCAAATCAAGCCAAAGAGTGAACTGACTTGCACCCCTGGCCCTGTCTTGCAGGGAAGAGTTACAATCATAGAATCATTTAGGTTGGAAAAGACTTCTAAGGTCACTGAGTCCAACTGTTAACCCAGCACTGCTGTGTTCATCATTAACCATGTCACTCCAACCCCTGGTGACATATCTACACATTTTCAAACACCTCCAGGGATGACAACTCAACCACTTTCCTGGGCAGCCTGTTCCAATGCTTGGTAATCCTTTCAGTGAAGAATTTTTTCGTGATAAAATCTAAACCTCCCCAGTGCAACTTGAGGCCATTTCTTGTTGTTCTGTTGCTTGTTACCTGGGAGAAGAGGCTGAGCCCCACCTGGCTGCACCCTCCTTTCAGGCAGTTGTAGAGAGCAGTAAGGTCCCCCCTAAGCCTCCTTTTCTCCAGACTAAACATCCCCAGCTCCCTCAGCTGCTCCTCACAGCCCTTGTGCTCCAGACCCTTCCCCAGCTCCGTTGCCCTTCTCTGGACACGCTCCAGCCCCTCAATGTCTTTCTTGCACTGAGGGGCCCAGAACTGAGCACAGGATTTGAGGAGTGGCCTCAGCAGTGCCCAGCACAGGGGGACGGTCACTGCCCTGCTCCTGCTGGCCACACCATGGCTGATCCAGGCCAGGATGCCATCGGCCTTCTTGGCCACCTGGGCACAGCTGGATCATGTTCTGCAGTGGGTAGGAATTCATTCTTGTCCACAGTTTAGCCAGACCACCCATCTGGAAAGTTTCTCCTGTGATGCAGAGAAGTCTGGAAGATGGCAGATAATACATCTTCCAATAAAGACGAGCTGGAAGATACTTCTGAGAGGCAGATGCCAGAGATGCATTGAGCCAATGCTTTCAACAGAGCACTTTCAAGCAGAGCAGCTTGTAACCACCTATGAAGTGTTTGCACTGTGCAAAATGGGTAGCACTGAGGAGCACACTCAAGGGTGAAGGGAAGGTGGGGTGCATGGCTCCAGCTGCCATAAACATTGAGTGCACACAGGCAGGTTAGCTCCACTGCTGCAGGATTATGCCCATGACCTGATCCAAAAAGAGCCACGCTGACAGCTGGTTTGGTAGTGCACAGGTTTGATATTAGCCGTTTCCTCATCAAGCCCTGAGGGGACAAAACAAGTAGTTTCCTATTCCAGGGCAGGGAATGAACGATAATGTATTAATAGAGGAAGGGAAGGAAAGGTATGATAGCTGAGCAGGGAGTGGATCTCCTATTTGCCCCTCAGCCACATAACGCTTAAGTCTGTGGGCATAAGTGTGGGTGTCTGTGTGCTGCTCACTTGCTTCTCTCTGCAGTTGTACACCCTCAGGTAATGAAGCCTCCATCTGCTCACACAGAGATGTGCGAATTGATTTTGTAGAAAGCAAAA
Source organism: Pycnonotus jocosus (assembly GCA_013400435.1). Lineage (NCBI taxonomy): Eukaryota > Metazoa > Chordata > Aves > Passeriformes > Pycnonotidae > Pycnonotus > Pycnonotus jocosus. The sequence continues at coordinate 512,384 of VWYP01029812.1, forward strand.
AGTGGATTTAACTATTCATCAGTGGTGCACAAACTGTGATTACTAAGACAAGAAGAGGGCAAAGAACATTTATCACAAACAATGGAGGAATTTTAACCTTGGTGATGCAGCTTTCTAGTGCTAAAAGACTTTGTTCCCAATACATGACTGGTCAGTAGTCCTGTTAAAAGTTATTGTTCACTCTTAACACTTGTCTTTCCAAGTAACACTTGTCTTGCCCAGCAAAACAGACTGGGAGAGCAATCTCCAAATGGCTGATTATTACAGATGTGGATTTTGACTAAGTAAGAGGAAAGAAGCACTGGTGGGGTCCAGGCTGAAGGTGCTATTTTGGACTGTTCCACTAGTTTGACTGTTCAAACTTTTTTTCTGTATTAAATCCTGAAAGTCTAAAAAGTTTTTTCAGGTGCATTTCATAGCCTGGAGCAAGTGTCTGGGTCCCAGACAGGGAAGGCATTACTGGATTATTGATGCTAGCCATATTTTACTTAATCTCATTTATTCCATAAAAGTACACTGCTCTGAGAAAGAATAACAATTTATTTCCATTCATTGTTACAAAATTCTGGTCTGCATTTTCTTGAGTAGAGCTTTATATTAGATTTCATCACAGTCACACAAAGTCAATCGCTCCTGTGATTGAGACCTCCTGACTCTCTTTGGCTGTGTATTAAACCCTCATAAATGAAGGGTGAATCTGTGCTGGAGAGGATTTGCTCTTGTCTTCCCCCCCACCAAGTCAATCCAGCCCTTATTAGCTCTGTTTTTCCTAATGAACACAAAGCAATGCAACCCGATGCTTTGGGTTCAGCTCAGCCCCTGCTAAAACCCATAGCAAGATTTCTCTGGAATTCAGTGAGAGAAGGATGAGATCCTTCCTGAGCTTTTCTTGCTAAGTAATACTGGCTTTGGATTTGTCTCAATGGATAATACTGAAATGTGAGTGTCAACATCTCTGCAAAGAGTATTGAGGTAGTGGTGGGCCAGAAGAGATGTTCTGTGTCCTATGTAGTGGCATTTTATCTATTCTTCATATGCATTTATATTTGTACAGGACAATCTTGCAAAAGCATTAGGTCTTCCAGGCCTGTTGGCTTCCCCCTGTTTCAGGCATTGTCTGAGGGTTGTTGTCTACAGCACCCAGAAATGCAGACTACTGTAAAACCCAGCATCTAATTGATGGTGAGTGCTAAACAGTGCTTTGCTGGGGCTCATGCCCTGAAGCATTTCTAGAGATAAGCTTTTATTTTTGTTTAAATTCAACACCATTCCTGGTTCTAATACAGATACCCAAATTAGTGTGCTTTCCTCTCTACCAGTCCTGAACTGAACCCAGAGCTCACCCCACACATTCTCTTTTGTAGATCCCCATGCTTCTTTTTCTAGAATTCTGGATGAAAGTGTGTGGCTTGCTATGTACCTCTGAGCTCCATAACTCCAGGAGGGCAGTTGCTTTCTATTTGTTTTTCTTTGTGGAGTTTGGAGGGTTTTGGCATAGTTTTTTTGTTTGTTTGTTTGCTTGTGGTTTGGTTTTCTTTTTTCCTTTTTTACTCCTCAGACAAGTTCCAGGCTAAGGCTTCAGCTTGCTGGTTCTGTTCACATGCTTCTCTGACTATCCCTTGGGAAGGACAGACCCTTTCCATGTTCCCAGGAATGGGGTCTCTGTCTTCTTACTGTGGATGCTGGACTATATAAAATGCCTACTGCTGATAGTTACTTCATGATGATCTCCTGGCTGAGGGTGAGGTCCCAACATGGTGCTTTTTTTTTTTTTTTTTCTCATTGAAACAAGTGCGCTCTTCTTTCAGAGTTTGCTGGTGGTGTTTGTAAAATAGTGAGAATGGGAGGGTATGAAAGATTGTACTAACAAGTAGGGCATACCCAGAATTTCTTGCTTCTTGGGGTGGTATTTGAGAACCCAGTTTGGCTAAGGTTTAGTCAGAATTCCAGGGTTTTTCCTTTGTTGGATTCAGGTGGGGCTGTCAAAGGATTTGTTTCCCAGGTGCACAGAGAGTGGTCCTGTCCACTTCTTTCTGGAGTTTGCATGCACAGGCTGCTCCTGCCGCATTCTCCTTCAGCAGCGTCAATCCTTCAGGACAGCCCTCATCGCCCCTCTGGAGCTCACCCCTCTTTGTATTCTTATAGCCAGCCAGGGGTGTTTAACACTCTCCTGTGGCTGCCACAGCTTTGTCATGAGGATTTCAGCAGGATGTTGTCTGTCTGAGGAGAAGTAATGCTGCTTTCTTGAAGTGCAGCATGTGCTTCATGGCACCTGTGTTTGCTGTTCCGTGGTGAATGTGACAGAGGTGGAGGGACCACGCAGCACACCCGGGGAGCCTTCGGGGCGTCTTCATCCACCCACAGCCCTGCAAAACCACACAAACACTGTTGGCTGGAAGTACCAGGGTGTGTTGGCACAACAGCTGGTGGCTATTTAGTAACTAAAGGCAAACCTCCTTTTTGGAGAGGGGTTACGGGCTGCCTTGTAAGTGACTTCAGAGATGCGAGAACTCACACAACAGCTGTATGGGTTAAGTTGAACGCTTGTCACATACCAGTAGTGCTGATATTGTTGTTCACAGAGATAAAAATTGTATTTCTTCATGGTGCCAGGACATAGTTTATTGAAGACTCACTTCTTTCCATAGAAGAGATCAAACCAGGCTGTAAGTGCACAGATGCCTCACTCTGTGCTGGAGTAAGGGGAGAACCTGACTGACATCATTGGAAACTCGTGGCCAAACTCCTACTCAGAAGTTACTTTACAGTTACTTACAAAGCTGCCCCTGTTTTTTTCAGACATAAGCACCCTGTTTTGCCTATATGCCCATTTACCAGGATGTAACTAACAGGTTGTAGGTTCACAGCCACCCTTGTTGATCTGTGTCCATACCTGTTCTGGGATAGATGAACCCTTTGCAGGAGATTTGTGACATCTTGGTAGCTACAAGGGCATCAATAATTCTTGAGGCAAAAGCACTGAACACCATGGCCTGAGTACAGAAATCTGCACTTCTCTGCCTGTACCTCTGACCCTGCTGCACCAGTCTCTCCTCCACCACCTGTAGAAATTTAGAAATTTCCGGTACCACTTAGAAATCACTTTTAAAGAGACCGATTTTGTTTCTGATTTGAATGTGTTCTTCCTCTGGGTCTTTTGCCATCAATCCCTCTCATGTGCTTCCTTACTAATCTGCAGATTGTTTTTTCTTTGAACCAGTTCTGACCAGATTTTTGATCTGTTCTGCTAACACCTTATGCTTGTGGACAGAAGTCTGCTGGTTCAAGCATAAATCTCATAAATGGCATTCATCGGAAGATAGATGTGGCAAAGGTCACAACTACTGTGCTTCTGAAGATGTTGCCAATGCAGGGGTTCATATCCTCAGGGATTTAATATGCTCCTGCCTATTCTGTCTGCCCAAACTGCAGCTCTGTCTGGCAGCACATTTTAAGGTGGTATGGAAGAGTGTGGCCTCAGTAATCCACATGTCTGCGACCTTGATCCTGATTGCTGAAGTTAGCTTTAAAAGCATTTAAGCTCAAAACCTCCTCCATAGCTTCCATCAGTACTGTCTAGACAAGGAAGATCAGTGATAGCATATCCCAGTGCACAGCCATGAATTCCCTACCAGCCTTTAGTTATCTTCCTGGAGAAACTCATTAACTTCAAGGCCTGACATTTAGCATCATGGAGGGAAGTTGGCTTTTAAAGGTTTTCTGTAAATCCCTGTGAAAGATGAGGGCTCTGCATCAGAATTCAACTCCATTCAGAAGAAGTAGGATGTAAGAATACAGGAGCCAAGATGTAAAATACACCCATTTTTGTCTACACAGCATTTTTGCATAATTCCATCTGTGATATTTGATCTCCTAATGCTATTCACTGCTTGATTGTCCATGGAGTGACTGGATCGCTGCTGTTAAAGGTGAATTGATGTTTTCTTCACTCTTGACCTGACATTTAATTTTTATTTGAGACAGCCAGCTATAAAAGATTAAAATCAAGGCCTCCTTTGCTTTATCTTTCTTGTCTTACCTCTAATTTGTGATGCTTTAGAAGTAATTTCGAGTTTTCTTCTTTCCCCTCTGTGTTCAGGGTTGCACGTGGCCTGAATACATTGCCACAGAGGGTTTTAGTTTGTCTCACAGTATTGCAACATTTGTCCAGTCAAAAATGTTGTGGAGAAATAAAAAGAGTATCTTCTGAAGTCTAAAACTAATGAAACAACATCCCAAACCTAATAAAAATATTGTAAGAAGAAAATATTATAAAAAGACATGAGCTCTGCCAGAGAATGAGGAATTATGCTGGCAACAATTGTAAAGACCTGTGTCACTCATGGCTCATACTTACACATACATATACTGCATTTGGTAAGATAGATAATACTGAGAGCAAAAATGAACCCGGTATCCTCTAATTGTGTAGGAATGGCTTTGAAAGATTATATGGTACTTGATTAGTAGGATGGGAAGAATGTGAGGTAGTCACAACAACTTTAAATATAGACTGGAGTCTTAAGTTTGAGTATGCAAGGCATGAAAATGGAGCTTTGGCATGGCCACATGAAAGCTGAGAACATCCAGTTCTGTCAGAAAAAAGAAGAAAAAGTGACAATGAGGAAAATATTCAACTCTCTGTCTAAACCTTGGGATTAGCATTTAAAGTAAAATCACTACACTCATTCTCTTCCTCTCCTTTCTGCTTTCCTAATCAGTACTGAATCACCTGGATAAATAAACCAGCTTCTTAATGTAACAGCTTTTAAGGCCCTTATGCTTTCAGTTCATGAAGAGCAGGAATAAGCAGGGTTGTTTCGGGTGGAGGGGGCAGAATTTGCTGCCTCTGTCAACCTCAGACTAACCTGTGGCGAGCTGAAGTCAGATGTTCAGACTCTGGTTGGATTCACTGTTAGCATCCAGGCATGTTCCACAACTCAGGGGTGTTTATTGGACCTCCTGGTCAGTGCTAAGCCCTTTTTTTTTTCCACAAGTCTGTGTGTGTGTGTGTGTGTCTACAAGTATGTAATATATAGGTAAAGCTCAACTACAAATAAATTGCCTGATCTAGAATTATTCATGGAATGAACAAGAAGGAGCCATAAACCCAGCCTGTTTGTAGTCCCTATCCAGAAATCCCAGTAGACTGAATCCCAGATGTTTGAGGATATTTAAGCAAAGACCATGTTATATTGGCTGTATTTCTGTATACTTTCCCCAGATTTCCCTACTAGTCAGTGTGTTGGCTTTGATGAACTTTGTTCTCGTTCAACAATGAACACTTGTAATCCTATATGCTCATCCATGGTCTACTGCAAGATCCTCAGCACAAAAAATGAGAGAAACATCTGTGCCTGTAGAGATGAGTTAGGGTGTTCATTGTGTGTATTGTGTGTATTGTGATTAATGACATTTATAGTGCTGTTTCCCTGCTTTGAAGAAGGGAAATTTTCTAGCTGTCAAGCAGAACATTAGAGAAGAAGGAGATGAAGTAGGACAGAGGAGGAAGGAGCTCCCTGGCAGTGTGGAAGTGCAGGGGACCTGAGCCTGGGGACCAGGTTTGACAGGTTCTAGGTTAAAACATACACTTTTGAGTTTTCTGTTAGGAGAGAGTTAAATAAATCCTGAGGTTTCCATAGACCAAGGGGAATATTTGGGCAGTGCTGCGTAACATTCAGTAATTAGGGTGAAGGACATTCAAGTGTTTCACCTTTCCTCTGGTGAAGATTTATGTGATTCTAGGTGAAGTAGATGAGGTAGAGCATGAGAAATCCACAGATTTATGCTTCAGAACATGCCAAGGGAGGAAATAGTCTAGGGTAGGCTCATGGTAGTCATAATCTTGCTTCCCTCTGGCCAAAAGAAGCATTTTCAACCTGGATTTCCCAAATCCCTGTAAGTGTGGGATGTTTGCCCAAATTTTCCCTAAAAGGATGGCTCTGCAGAGCAAGCATTGTAACAGGACCCTGCCAACTTACTTAGGCATGTAATTCCTGAATGAGGCACAGGTTAAAGCCTTTGCTGTTTGATGTGTGTACTTTAGCACCAAGCTCCCACACAGCACACTGGTGTTTTTTGAACGTGCTGCCTGGCTGTGTAGGAGGGCAGTGGCAAGGCAGTCAAACCAATGAAAAGGAAGGCTTCTACTGTTCCAATCCCCCTCCTACCTCCACTGATCCCGTGGGAAGCCTATTTAGGGAGATCATCCAGCAAAACCCAAGCAACATGCCCCTCCACCCCCCTGGTTACCCACAGCTGTTTGTTTTGTTGTGTTTTCCACTGGGTAGGTTTCCAGCCAGCTGGCTTCCCTCACCAGCCATGGTCCCGTGATGTGAGTTCCAGTGATGGTGCAAAGAGAGAAACCTGGGAGCTCTGGGAGGGGGCCGGTGACAAACAAGCTCAGATACTCTGAGCTAAAGTATGTCCCAGCATGCCTGAATATAAATATTAAAAAAGGTATCAGAATCAATAAATTATCTGCATGCTATGTATCACATGGTGTTTGGCAGTGAGAATAAGGTCGGTGTTGTGGATAGCCTTATACACTTCAGATTAAGTAGGATCCCCCCACTCCTCTGGCAGTACCCTTTTGCACAAGTGACTCCTCTGACTTCAGTGGAAATACTTGTATTTTCCAAGTAGGGGGAAACCCATGGCACTGTCTGCTCCCAGTTCATTCCAGCTCGCTCTGCTGTGTCAGTTCAAAGGGGACAAATAGTCACTTCTTGTTCATGTTTACAGCAAGTTCTAGCACTGCCTTGAGCAAATATAAGGGAATGTGTGGCTTACAGCTCTCTAGGCCACAGAGCAGTGTTTTTCTGGGGTGAAACATGCAAGTTTTTCTACATGCTGGCAGAATGTATGCTCAAATAGGTGAAGCATTCACACCAGCACTGAAAGTCAATGGGGGAAGAGCATGCAAGAATGTCAGCAGTTTTTAAAATAAATGCTTTGTACTTTTCAGCACAAACTAGTCCCAGAATTTTCTATCCAGGAAATGATCCTGTTTCACTTATTTGTATTGAAATGAAAAGTATATTTTGCTCCTATTCACTTCCTTTTAAATGCACATGAACTCGAGAAGCTGTGCAGACTATAGGTATGTAGAACAGCAACAGCTGTACTGTACTCAAAAAGGTAGATACAAAGACAGGGTCCTGGAAATGGTCTTGAGATCCTTAGCTCTGCACACAGAACTCTTCAAATGGCTCTTTCTTTTCCTTTCTTCACACTGGGGAAGACACCAACAGACCAAAGGAAAGAATGTAGTGACAGAACATGGGGGAATGGCTTCCAGCTCAGAGTAGGTTTAGATTAGATATTAGGAAGAAATCTTCACTGTGATGGTGGTGAAACACTGGAACAAGTTGCCCAGAGAAGCTGGTTGCCCCACTTCCCAGAAATGTTCAAAGTCAGGTTGGATGGGGCTCTGAGCAACCTGGTCTAGTGGAAGTTGTCCCTGCCCATGGCAGGGGAGTTGGAACTAGATAATTTTTATTGTTCCTTCCAATCAGGACTATTCTATGATTGTATGAAATTCTTTATCAGATCCAGTTGACTCCCAAGGGATGCCCACAGCTCTGCTGTTAGTACTGCACCATGGAAAAAGAATCAAAAAGAATCATGGCAAAATCAGCCCACAGAGCCCACTGCATAAACAGCCCTAACCAAATTTGCAGCCCAGCTTAGCCCTTTAAAAATATTTGGGGGGGGTGATGTCAGCACCTGGATTGCCAACACACTTGTTGGTCTCCACCCTCAGCCTACTTTAGTTCCCACGCAGGGACAGAGCATCCAGACCGAGTGGGAGATAGGCAGAAGCTTGGAGGGAAAAATTATCTGCAAAGTCCAGAGCCAGAACCACTGGGTCCTCAAGGTAAAAGAACTGGCTTACTTATTAGGTCAGATTTTCTCTTTTGTGAGGACATAGGAGGCTGGCAAAACAACCTGAAAATGTAGGAATTTGTTAACTGCATGCACAAGGCTTTTAATATTTAATCTGCAGACTAAAGTAATTTCAATTGAAACTCTCTGTCTTCATGCTGGTATGGTCCCAAGGCTTCTCATTTGCACCAGAGGTGTTACAGCCTAATCTGGTTCTATAGCTGAAATTCTTTGTTTAGACTTAATGCTTTACTTGTTAAAGGGTTCTTATTTTATTAGTATGCAGAGATTAGTGCATGATATTAGTGATAAAGTATTCTCTTTTCTCTTCATGAAATCCAAAATCATATAACATTCAAAAATTGCTGTCATAAAGTAAACAAAATCAATAATCAACAGAAAAGTTTTTGAGTACAACTTGACTGGGATTTTTGAAATATGAGATTCTTAGCATTTTGCAATTCAAATTTTCCTTAAAATTTCAGAAAAGGCAGAAGTTTCTTGGGAAAATACCATTTCATCTATGGAAATTACTTATGAAATATGTGAAGTTCTTCAGAAATGAAAATGTCTAGCCTTAGGTTCTCCTTGTACTTTTAGTAGTAACAAATCACTCAGATTTATTAGTCTTTCTCTATAAAATAATAGTTTGCACTTAGTTTCTTAAAAACAATACACCAACAAATATAGGAATTTAAAAACTCTTTGTAGTGTATTTACAACATATACTTGATGAAAGTGTTGAATGGACTTGGGGCATTATTTATTTGAAAATGCTTGCAGAAAGCAGCATTGCTTTCCACAGGCTGCTCACCCCTGTGTATGGTATTTTGGGGTGACACTGGGAGCGTCCTTGTCAAACGCTGTAAATCAAGGAAGGTGATAAGCTGCCAAAGATGGCTTTTACTTCTTAGCCCCCCCCAGTGCTTACTCACTCCTGGCCACTGAAACAACATTTATTTAGACCAACATAAAAAGCTCTACTGAGTCTGCCACCTTCATGCATCTGTCCTTTATGTGTTTTTTTGTTTTTTTGTTTTTTTGTTTTTAAAGATCCTGTGACCTGAAGGTTGAGCTCAAGGACACATCAAAGCAAGTCACCGGAGTTTTCCCTTTGCTCTGCCTGCTGACCTCGGCTCTCTCCTCATTACTCCCAAAAAATGGAACGTTCCACACGAGAAATTTGCCTCAACTTCATGGTTGTCCTGATTACTGTGATCCTCATGTGGCTCCTTGTGAAGTCTTATCAGGATTGAAAGACTCTCAGGAACTCTGGAGGTGATTTCAGTGTGTGCCTCCACAGACATCAGTTACATCCACAGCATGCCACAGCAATTAGCTTTCAATCAAGTGAGGATGTTGTGAACCTTTATTTTTTACTCTCTCCTATCTGTTGTCTGAGCTAACATTTGTAATGGGTCTGTGATGGTGTAGTTCTTTCAGTCTGCAGTGATCCAGCTGTAAAATGTAAGATGTTTAGGAACAGTTTGACGTGGCTGTCTCCACTGGTAGTTTTTGTGAGTGCTGTACTCCCAGCCCACCACGCTGGCTTGTTTGGCATCAGTGTTGGGTTCTGGGGGGTGTAAAACTGCAGAGTGTGATGTAAGAGCCTGTATTATCCAATGTAAAAGGCATAAACTTGCTTAGCAAAAAGGAATGTGAAACCTCTGCTTTCACTTGCACATTTTGTTTAAATAAAGACCACATAAAACCATTTTTTGGAGCATTCTTTATCCCCCTCCTGACCTGAGCTGATAATAGCTGTACAGTGTGATATGAAAGTGAGGTTGTTTGCTTGTTCCTCCTACTTACATTTTAATTTGTATTTTTTAAAAGAGTGCTCTAGAATGGAAACCCTGCAGCATTACAGGCATGTAACCACATATATGACCTACTTGGGTGACTTTTCTGTCCAGAGAGTCTTGCACACTTGGTGCCCGTGGACACGGATTTCATTGGGACATTGTCAATAATCGTGTTTTCTGAAGCTCGATTTCAGGCAGGGATTCCCACAGTTCTATTTTGGGCCGAGCTATTTTTGGAGCAGTGCCTGGAGGGATGAGCCTGGCCAATTGCAGGAGTAGGATCCTGCTGGCATCCCAGCCCTGCTGTGAGCCCAGCTCAGAGCAGAATTCCCTCTGGCCCCAGTGTGGCACGCCGGGCGCCACGGCACAGCCGTGCCCAGCCGCCGGAGGCTGAGGTGTGACGGTGTCTGGGTTGCTGTGATGGTGTCATCACCTGCTGAAAAATCTTGAGCCAGCTTGAAGAGCCCACAGTTCCTGGGCTTGTGAAATCAGTAATCAAACTCCTCCTAGGAATTCCCCATCTGTCATTTTAATGGCTTCAGAGAATCGGGATCTTCTACAAAGCACAGCTTCCTGTAGGAAGGCAGTTGGGTACGTGCCATGCTGCTGATACACATCTTTCCCCCCCAGGAGCCTGGAAGGAGCAGGCAACATTGCAGGGCTGTGCTGGGCTGACCAGCCCTTTGATAGTGAGGCAGAGCTGGCCCTCACAGGTGGGATTTGGGCCCGGGCTTTAAGGAAAGAACAAATATTCCAGTAGAACAACTTATGAAGGGTTTGTGTTGCTTAGAGTTTGCTAACAAATGAGCCCTTGCCCTGTGTCATTTGTACTGTCCATGTGGGTTTCAGTCTTGCAATTTGTGCCTCTTTTTCTCCCATCCAAGGAATCCCACAGTGCAATGCTAAGAAGTTACCTCTTGTTTATTCTTGGCTGCAAATGAGCAAACTTGCCTTCAGCACTTCTAGGGGTGGCAAATTTTCTGAAACAAAAGTGCTGAGACATTGAAATTAACTTCTGTCAGCAATGGACACAGCCTTTCTCTGCAGCCCACCTTGCACCAGCTGCTGCTCTTTTATCAGTATTGCACAAGGTCTGTTTGTGTTCATAGGCTTGGCTGAGACATGCAAGCAATGGCTGGAGAAGGACGTGGAAAATCTATTTTTAAATACCGTGAATACTTGATAATTCAGTCCGAAAGATGAGAATCTTTCACTGGCTGTACCTCCCAGAAGAGAGTAATACCAGAGAGTGAAATGACATTTTTGGGCTCATCTCAGTCTAGCAATGGAAAAAAACCAGAGGTGTGGGCTTCACTGTCTGAAAGAGCAGTGGTTCAGAAACAGTTCAAAGTGATCCTAGCAGTTTTCAGATAGGAAGAATCACAGAATGGTTTGGTTTGCAAGAGACCTTAAAGACCATCTAGTTCCAGCTCCCCTTGCCAAGGGCAGGGACCCCTCTCACTAGCCCACTCTTTCACTTTAGATCCATGGCCCTTGTCCTATCACTACATAGTAGCCCTTGTAAAATGTTCCTCTCCAGCTCTCTTGCAGACCCCTTTAGGTACTGGAAGGCTGTAGAAGGTGTTCCCAAAGCCTTCCCTTCTCCAGGCTAAACAGCTCTCTCAGCCAGTCTTCATAGGAGAGGTGCTCCAGGCTGCTGATCATCTTTGTGGCCTCCTCTGGAGGCACTCCAACAGATTCACACCTTCCCTGTGCTGGGAGCCCAGAGCTGGATGCAGCCCTGCAGGTGGGAGCTGAGCAGAGCAGAGCAGAGGGGCAGAATCCCCTCCCTGGCCCTGCTGCCCACGCTGCTTTGGATGCAGCCCAGGACACACTTGGCTCTCTGGGCTGGGAGTGAACATGGTTGGGTCGTGTTCAAGTTCTCATTACCCAGTGCCCCAAAACCCTTCTCCTTAGGGATGCTGTCAGTCCATTCTCCATCCAGCCTGCATTTGTGCTGAAAGATGCTAAGAAAATACTCTAGAGAATTTGGGTCATCCACAACTTTTACTCACCAATCTGTTTCAGAGTTGACATGCATCTGACTTTGACAATATGATTAAGGTAAATCACCTTGAGCAACTTCCTAAAAGTGAGAACACCAGTGTAAGTGGTTGTCTTTTCAGGCCTTTCTAGTTTTCAAGCAGATTTTGAATGAGATTAATTACTTCCTAGGTAATTTGCCTGAAACTGAGGAAAAAGGCAATTCAACATTTAGTGCCTGATGTTGTGAAGAGCCAGCATTTTGTAGGTGTGCAGGCACATTAATGTCAAAGAACGTCAACCAAATACAGATATATAAATACAAAATTTCCTAGTTTGAGGCACCTTAATGTAGGTGTTTGGCGTGACCCTTAAGGCTTAAACTGTCTCCATTACCTTCTTGCTCACCAGAGAATCCCTGGATAAGCGATGGCTTTGTGGAGATGCATGTTGTCATGATTTTCCAGCCCTTTGCAGTATAAAGGAGGTGAAGAACATCAAAGGACTTCTGGGCTAACAGTGATTTGTTTATCAGTCAAATTATTTTAGGCAAAATTTTCATTAAAACAATACTTTGGTGTAAGTAGCTGCTCTAGCCCCTCCAGGCTTCCTGGGTAAATTGTTCAGTACTTGTCCCAGACTGTCCTCACAGTGAAAAAGGGTTTTCTTATGTTTAAATGCGTTTCCTGCCTTTGAGTTTGTTCCCATTTCCTCTTGTCTTGTTGTTGGGCACCACTGAGAAGGGTCTGGTTCTGTCTTGTTCATTCCCACCCATCAGGTGTTTACATACACAGAGAAAACCCTTCTAAGCCTTGTCCAGGCTGAACAGTCCCAGATTCTTTAGCCTTTTTTCATATGTCAGATGCTTCCTCATCTTCATCACCCTTTGATATAGTATCTGCATGTCTCTCTTGTACTGGAAAGTCCAGCTCTGGACACAGCATTCCAGATGTGTCTCCAGTGCTGAGCAGAAGAGAAGGATCACCTCCCTCAGGCTACTTCTGCCTGATGCAGCCCAGGACATTGTTTGGCTTCTGCTGCAAGGACCCATTTTTGATTCATGGCCAGCCTGGTGTCCACAATGACTCCTCTGCAGAGCTGCTTTCCAGCTGCTTGGCCCTTTGTATGAACTTGTATGCCAGCATTTGACCCATGAGAAGTTTTACACAGCATGCCCAGGGCACCAATGCAGCACAGTTCCTGCGGAGGATTGCCCAGGTGACACTTTATTGCCCCATTCCCTCTGCCATCCCACCTCCTTTGTTAAAGGCATTCTGTGCAGCAGGAACTGCTCACAACAAGCAAAAAACCAGTGGTTATTCAGGACTGATCTGGCCCAAACGAGGTAATTTCCACTCTGACACTTAAGCACAGATGAATTAGCCCCACACAGAACCAGAAGTTCAGCAGCAGTCTCTCCATTCACTTTACTGGGCTTTGGATCAGACCATAGCTACCTAATTCTGGATGTTCAGGTTTCAGAAGCTTGACTCTAGGGCTGGTGATTTGGAATTGCTAAGCTCTTAGCACCTCACTCCAGAGAAACTCCAGATATAGGATGTTCAGCATGCTTTTGGGAAAAACCAGACCACTAGTTTATGGGCCTGGATACCAACCTAGAACAAATTTAGGCAGCAAGATTTGAAACTTTGGCTAACCATTAGAAAATTGTTCAGTGGGGTTTAGCAGAATGTTTTTATCAATCCAGTGTGTTTTCAGTTTAAACCAGTTTCTCTTTTTTTTTTTTCAAGAAAATTGTTTTTAGCAAGGAATATTAAAATTTGTCAAAGGCAAATGTCGTGTATGAAAACCATTTGTGTCTATTTTGCTTTCGAATGATGTGTCAAGGCTGCTGTAGGCTGTGTGACATGTGCCCCCTTCCACTTTATTGCCCAGGCTCCAGGCCAGGCAGGTTCTCTATCCCATGTGACATAACCAACCACTCTCATGTGGTACCTCCGAGTAGCAAGGTAGGAAACTGTCATGCAACAACACGAGATGAGTATGGGAAAAAGAAGTGGTTGACCAAGGTGGTTGCAGCATGTGCTACCTTCCTTAAGGGGATTACAAACATTTTCTTAGTGACATTTTTCAGTTTGCAAAGATTCACTCAAAATTCAGTTTTCCACAGGAAAGAAAAATGGCACACTGTGTAATCTCTGTGTTCAGCAGATGGGAATATATAACATGAAATTTTTAAGTTCTCTGTGTGTGTGTTGAGCAGATGACAAAGAAAGAGAAGAAAATGCAAAACCTGGGGTTCTCAGCCTTGTCGGGGCAGCATTCCTGTGTTTGCACAGAATCTTCCTCTGGGTCATGCTAACAAAAATGTGAAGCATAAATAACTTCCTCACTATGTAGCAAGTCCAGCACAATTCTATTTATACAACTGCATTTGGAAGCATGCCAGAGGCAATAGATGCCCTTGCAACTCAAGAAGAACTTGGCACAATCATAATCTATATTTTGCTGGTGCAGTGAGCTGGAAGGGCTCAAGGAGACTGACAGGTGCTGGCTCCCAGGGTGGCCATTGCAGGGGCTCCTAAATCACTCTTCACCCGCACAGCTGAGCTGGTTTGTCCCCTGTGTGCTGGGTTTACCCACGGATTAACATCTCGTGGGTCTGAGCTGGAAAAGCCTTTGGCACGTTTCTCAGGGCCACATACAGCTGCTGCTCAAGCCAATCAACTCTGACCTCCCAGCTTAACAGTTCAGCTGTCAGCTTCTGCAGAGAGATGACAGCATTTTCAAGCAGGCTGTGCTATGCTTATCAGCTAATGCCAATCTCTACTCACACTGGGATGATCTGTGAGGGAGTGCAAAGAAGCATAAATGGAATGAACAGAGGTGATCATCTTGTTCCACCCTTTGTGCTGTGTTCCACTTGCACTTTCCAGTTCTTGGCTGTAGTGGGAGGATGACGGAGATGAGTAATAATTTGGTTTTGGCAGCAGCTGTTAGGTAAATGTAGAGTCATGCTTCCCTCTACTACAGCTTGTGGCAAGGCCCAGGAATGTTTTTATGTGTGCCTGGATGTGCCTTAATATTTTGGATTTGCATTTATGCCTCTTGGTGTACCCAGAGCCGTGTCTCTCTTCCAAATGACTGTTTTCCTTGTGTTTCAACTCTGCCCTCTTGGGAAGCAGGCAGTGGGTTTGTCTCAGCCTCCTGGCCAGAGATGTCCACAGTCTACCAGAACAATGTCACACCTTGTTCCTGTCTGCTCCACCCTGCTGTCCCTGCATGTGTATGAAGGCCTGGAGCAAGTGTGGCTCAGGTGACCTGAAGATCAAATTGATGGGGCCAGGATATTCATGGTGATCCAGGTATCTAAGTTGCTCAGGAGGGACTTAATCCCTAATTGAAATGTGCCTTGGGAGGAGGGCTCCTGGAGAAGATCCTACCTCATGCTCATAGAAATCTGCCTATTTCTACATGCACATGGCACTGTGACAGCCTGACCCAGATGCATCACCCAAAATATCGAGTGGGAGTGACTCAATTCTTTAATCAAAACTACAGGGCACATTGAGCAATAAATAATCTAGAATGGATTTTGCATGTACCTCTTTTCCCTGTTGTATTCAACCCTTTAGCTGTTCAGCTTGTTATTCATAGACATCTCTTGGCATAGCTAAAAGCAGGGACATAATTTTTTAATACTTGCAGCACAGTTTCACTGGTGACTGCCAGTTCCAGTAGGATTGACCCGAACCTTGTTACCATGTTAGGCAGGATCTGCTTCTGCTTGCTGCAAGCCGTTTCCCCAGTGTGCTCCAGTGGAGCTGGGCCTGGTTATATTAGACAAGAATCTGCCCCTCTGTGTCTCTCTGGTTCTGATCTGCCCTCCACAGAGTTCTGTTTCAGAATCCCCTGGAAGAGATACAGCAGAAGTAGCTTTAGATCTTCCACTTCAACACAATTTTGAATAAGAGAATTTCACTATAAGCAATATTAATTAACACTTTAATGAAGGTATGGTGTGGAAATGGTAAGCCTCATGCTTTAAATCTGTATCTGTATTTCAAATTATGCTTTTTAATTGCTAGGTTCTAAAACTTACTTGGCTTGGAACAAAATAAATAATAGCAATTAACTGAGTTTAATAGACTTCTTTTGCAACAAATTTATTTTTACAACCCCAGTAGAATTTTAAATCTAGTCTTTTTTAAAATGGTTTAAATCTAAGTGAAGTCAGAAGATAATAAGCATTGAAAACACTAAGCCTTGGTTGGTTTTTTTCTTTTTTCAGTCTAGAATACTCCTCTACTTAATGATACCTCTGAGTACTTCAGCTGAATTTTTATCTGTGTATCAAGAAAACTGTTAAACTGAAACTGTCTCATCAGATTCAGTCAATTTCATGTCATAATGAGGTTAAATAAAATCTCATGTAAGATTAATAAGTGGAAACTTACACTTGTTGTCTCAGAGTTTCACTCTCTTTGAAGCCTTGGTTGTGAGTTTTGGCTCTTCACTCCTCTGAGGCTGCACTCACCTGAGCACTGGAATTACTGAAGAATCCTTTTCAGGCTTGGGGAAAGATTGGCTGCATCAACAGCCAGCTACAAATGTGTAGTGCTCAGCTTCTGGATTTAAAATCATACCATACTGCATCCCCTGATATAGAACAGAGTGAAAGTCAACAAAATTCAGATGGGAAACAAAACAATCAGCAATTTCAACAAATAAAGGCCCATTTAGCCAGAAACAGAAAAAGACCATAGGACATGGTGTTAATGCAAATATCAGAAAGACAAAGACGACAGTATCAGTAAAGAAGGTGCAGCATACTAAAGAAATATTTATCAAAATAAACTCACTGTCAAAAAAATAATATACAATAACCCTCTACCCTGACATTTCAAAGATAGGAAAAGTGCAATTAGGACTCAAGTGTCAACCAGAATAAGACACCAGGGAGGCTGGAAGGCAGAAAGCGCAGTGGCCATAGAAAACTGCATCTTCACACCACCTCCACAAAGTGGGAAAATGCCAAACTGAACTCTAACTCCTGCTACATTTTTTAGCAACATAAATTATTTCTCTCTGGGCAGTCAGACATCACAGACAGAGAAGCTGTGCAGCCACTATCAGAACACAGGATCAGGATCAAATGTTACCTTTGTAAAATGATGGCGTGACAGTGACCACAATGTGCATGAGGGAAACTTCCTTGTGGGACTAGGAAGGCTGAAAGAATCAACAAAGCACTGGGAGGAGTTATGAATAAAATACTACTGCTCAAAACACAGAAAATGTGTCTACATTGGCAAAACTGAAAAGAACTCAGAAAAGTTAAATAAAAGCTTGTAAGGAGGGCAAGAAAACTGTTGTTAAACACCAGGGCAGATGCATTAAAAGTTAAAAATAAAATACATCAGAAGCAGGCAACCTGCCAAGAGACTGCAGGGCTTGCAGATGATAGATACAGAGCAGGAGTGCTCAGAAATTATGTTTGGTATAGGAAAGCTATATTAATTACCCACAGCAGTGCTCACTGTGGAAGGGATCAGGAGAGTTTCCATGCTAGAACTTTTATCTGCAGGTGATGAGTAATGGTCTAAATGGACGGGCCAGAAACCAATAGCATAAATGGTGATTTATCAGCAGGAACAGATGATGTTCACCCAGTGCTTTTAAAGAAGCTTGGATATGAAATTGCCTGCTAAGTTACTGTGGAGTGTAACTTATTGCTCACATCAAACTGGTACCAGAGAAATGGGAGGTGGCAGATGAAGTGTCAGTTTTTAAGAGGACTGCAGAGGACAGCTGGGCAGTTACAGAGCAGGACGCTCCATTTCCATATTTTTAAAAAAAAAAAAAAAAGGCCAAACAACAGAAAAACAGACAGAATTCAAAGGCACATAATTACATTGGGTTGTCAAGCATTGGACAGGCTGCCCAGGGAAGTGGTAGAATCACCATCTCTGGAGGTATTTAAAAGATGTGTAAATGTGGCACTAAGAGGCATGGTTTAATGGTGGACTTGGCAGTGTTGGGCTAATGGTTGGAGCTGATGATTTTAAAGGCCTTTTCCAATCTAAACAATTCTACAATTCTATGAATCTAAGTGGAAAAGTTGGCAAACCTTCTGCAAAGGGAAATCCTACTCTTGGTATCTATTAAAATTCTGTAAAAGTGAGCTAATCAATATGTTTTAAAAACCACAAACTGTGATGGGAGAGAAAGGTGAGTTCTCCCTTTAAGCGGGTGAAAGATGGAAAGAGAGTGGCAGTGAACAGTGAAACTGCATAATAAAAGGAGGTCCACAAGAGACTGCATTGTTTAACAGATTTACAGGAAAGGCAGAAGGATTGTAAAATTTTCTGGTGGTATAAATGTCATAGATGAAGGGTTGCAGAAAGTCATCTGAGTGCCAAATCATAGATGATAAAATGGTAGATAAAAGTTGGCAAATGTGAAGGAAGATACATAGGGAGAAGGAACATTCCAACACACAAAATAATGAGCTCAGCAGACACTGACATACAGGCAAAATCTAGGAATTACTGCAGAGAGTTCCTTGAGAACATCAGCTCCATGGTCAGTGTTGGAAAAATTGCAGAGGGCGATAAAATCATAAAAAGCATTGTAACAGTTTTGACTTGAGAAGAAACTAAGTAGACGTAGATCCCTTTACCTTGAAAAAAAACGAAAAAGGTAACTGAAGAAAAGACATGAGTAATAGCAAATAAGGGCAAAAAGACTGGCTATTTGCACTCTCTCAGTCCATCAAATAAATAGCAAACATAATAGTGACGTATAAAATAAAGAAAAGCATTTCACAAAGCAAAACTGAAATGTAAAACTTAAAAGTACAAGATGTTTTGAAAGAAAACAGAACAGATATGTTTAAAATTGTTTAGACAAATCTGCAGAAGGAAAAAACCACAAAACCACATTGATTCCTGGCAAATATGAGGATAGACTTGCTGGCTCCGTAGGAAGATTACCCCAGAGACTGTTAAATCCCAGCAGGTATTTTTAAGTGTTATTGCACCTTGTTTCACCTATCATCAGGGCACCAATGTGACCAGCCCCAGCAGCAGGCACCGAGCTCCTCACTGGGAAAGGGGATGAGTCAAATAAGACCAAAGAGATTGTTAACAGCCCTAAAGTATATACGAGATGGCAGCAAAGAAGAAAGCAAAAAACTCTTCGCCTTGCACACTAAGTAATGGGTTTGGATGTTAGCAATGGAGACTTAAAGGCAGTTTTCTTAGTCTGATTAATGAGTGGTGTAGTTAGTTACTGTGCTACGGTGTTGAGTGGTGTGGGGCTACCAATGTCAAGAGATGCTGCTGCCAGTGGACCCAGGGAATGGGTTCAAAAATCCATCAGAAATACTTTATAACAACTGTCCTAGCTTGGAGAGGGATACTACCTCTTGAGGTGTTCCTAGGAAAGCAAATATCAAAGGCCTCTTTCAGGGCTTAAGAGGCCTCAGCCTTCCCAGCCTGGCTCAACGAAGAGGAGGACATTTTTTACAATGGAGAGAAATGCTGATAGAAAGTTGCTGCAATTTTCTTACAGGAACAAACAAGAAACATGTGAATAGGCCTATCTGCACTTGCCTTGATGGAATTTAGGAACTGTTTAGGTGATTCAGAGCAGTGTTTCACAGCATGGAAAATGCTTGCCTCAGGGAAGATAAATGCTGCACTGATTTTATTTCCTCCAGGCTGCTCCTGTCTCTTTGGGATCTCTCAGGTCTGACGTGCAGAATCCTTGGCAGACTATCCCCAAGGTAAAGACAACAGCCAACTCCAATTCAAGAAACTCTTGCTAGAATAGAATCATAAATTATCTCAAGTTGGAAGGCAACCCATCAGTATCATCAAGTCCAACACCCTGCTCCTCGCAGCAATATGTAAAACTAAACCACATGGCCAAGAGCATTGTCCAGCCACTCCATGAACTCTGACAGGCAAACTGAGCAAAAAATCACCCAGTACAGATCCAAAGCCCTGAAGGGCATGGCCTCAACACAACTGCCAAGCTCTGAATTCCATCAAACTCAGCTACAATTGACCTAATTTGATTAACAGGGCTTTCGTGGACATAGTTCCCAAGCATCCCCACCGCTCTTGTTCCAGCAGTCAGCGGCAGCAAAGGGCCGTATCACGGGATTTCCAGGAGCTGGCGGAGAGGGTTATTACTTTTGCCCCGGAGGCTCAGGGCACGCATTCAGCAGCGCTGGGAGCTGTGTCCGCCCGGGTGCTGTCCAGGGTGCTGAAGCGCCGGCGCTTCACCCTCCGCGGCTGCCGGGGAGGCTCTGCCGGCGGGAGGCGGGAGCAGCACTGGGGCTGGGAGGGAACCTGGCATGGGGAGAAGGAGGTTGTCTACAACCTCTGGTTGCTTTGTAGAACGAGAAGTCTTGTACTTTTACTCCAGAACGGTCTCTTGGTTATAACGCAGATGGGTCAACTGGAAGGCAATTAATAATAGAACCACCTGAGTTGGAAGGGATCCACAAAGATCACCGAAGTCCGATTTCTGTCCCTGCACAGGATGACCCCAAGAATCACACCATGTGCCTCAGAGCGTTTTACAAGTCCTTCTTGAACTCTGTCAGGCTTGGTGTTGACAACTTCCCTGGGGAGCCTGTTCCAGTGCCCAGCCATCCTCTAGGAGAAGAACCTTTTCCTAATATCCAGCCTAAACCTTCCCTGACACAGCTTCAGGCCATTCCCTCAGGTTCTGTCAGTGGTCACCACAAAGAAGTCAGTGTCTGCCCCTCCTCTTCTCNCAGGCCATTCCCTTGGGTTCTGTCAGTGGTCACCACGGAGAAGAAATCAGTGTCTGGCCCTCCTCTTCTCCTCACAAGGAAGTTGCAGACAGCAATGAGGTCTCCTCTCAGTCTCTTCTTTTCCAGGTTGAACACATGTGACCCTTGAGGCTCTTCATATGTCTCCCTCTCTAGGTCTTTCACCATCATAATGACCATAATGTGAGGCTGTTCATAAAGATATTGGTGCTTATGGCTTTGAAGTGGTCTTTTGTGTTTTTGGTTTTTTTCTGTTATTAGTTCAAATTCATTGTATAGTCAGACATCAGTGGTGAAGACTTAGGCTGTGGGGGCCTTGCATGAAGAAGAGTTTCGAAGCGAGAGCGAGACTTTGGTTTTGAGAAGATAAGAATGCAGGTGAAAAAAATAGGCAAGGAGGCAAAACCCGAAGGTGTCAATGGTTAGATGGTTAACTCGTTAGAAACTAGAAAATGTGCCTGGCATTAAATAGAAGAAGCTGCCCCTCTGCCAGGGGTATCTGACCTTCTGCATTTAGGTGGTGTTGTGGTTTAGCCCCAGATGGCAAGTCACCACCCCCAGGCACTCCTTCACCCCCCAACAGTGGGATGGAGGAGGGAATCAGAAGGGTAAAAAGAAAAGTCATAGGCTGAGATAAAGATAGTTTAATAGGAAAAGCAAAAGCCTCACATACAAACAAAACAAAATGAGGAATTATTTTACCATTTCCTATGGGCAAGTAGGTGTTTAGCCATCTCCAGGGAAGGAGTCCATTACATTTACTGGTTATTTGGGAAGACAGATACCATTACTCCAAGCACCCCCTTTTCCTCCTTCTCCCAGCTTTATATGCTGATTATGATTCCATATGGTCTGGAATATCTCATTGGTCCCAACTCTGTCTCCTTCCAACTTCTTGTGCACCCCCAGCCTACTCACTGCTGGCTTGGTGTAAGCCCTTCTCAGCCATAACAAAAATATCTCTGTATCATCAATACTGTTTCCAGCACAGATCCAAAACACAGACCTGTAGTAGCTACTATGAAGATTACCTCAACCAAAATAGGCACAGGTGTTGCTTAAAGGTCAGATTTCAAGAGTTGCAGGATGATGGTGATGTGATAGCTTTCAGCAAGGTGAGACACTCTGTTCCATGCTCAGTGTAGATATAGATATATAGATATAGATAGATATATGGAAAAAACACAAAATTCAGCCATGTCAGAGAAGTGGCTACTACAGCAGCTGAGACAAAACAATGAGATCATATCCAAAATTTGTATTTGCCAACTATAATCCAAGATATTTCATTCTCAGAGGATATCCTACTTGAAATCTACATTATTTTGCATTTCATCTCCTTTTCTTCAAATGTGATGAGTAGGTGTTATTCATCCAGATACAGGGATTTTGTGAAACTGAATTCCTTATGATGGGGAAAGCATTACTTGTGGTTGCTGGAGCATGGTTATTGGGACTCAGTCATATGACAACAGTCAGCTGAGATACACTGATATTATGGGTGCTTGTTAACAAAAAATTTGCTCTCTCTAAACCACAATATTTTCCCAATATTGCAGTATTTGTTACAGAAAATTTAATATAAAGAAAATAAAAATATTGCAACTGCTTTGATCCCAACAGAAGCAGTGAGCTAAGGTGTCCTGGAATTAACTCCTGGCACAGTGCAAGACCAATGTAGAAGTCCCACTGCTAGTGCAGGTAATTCATCACTCTGCAGTCCCCAGCTGCAATGGGTATTTCAGGCTTACCTTTTTCCTAGATAGGTATGTGGTCTTATGACTGTTTTCACTTGTGCTTATATCCCTCTCTGAAGTTTAGGCACTTGATATTAGGGTTATGTTGATTAAATTTTCAGTGGCATCACAGATGACCTAACCCAAATGACACAGGCAGCATTGCCTGACATGATGATCTACCCCAAAGGCAATTCTCTCTCTTTTGGGGAACAGTTTCTAATTCTCATCACTCAGATGTCTAGGAGCTGTCATTGCTGTGCCTAAAATATAATGGAATAGAACTGTGATAAAGAAGTTAATCACTATTGTCTACAAGACTCATAGGCAGTGATTATAGACATCCATAATAAAGAGGATCACAAAAGATACTGTTTCTAGACAGTGACATTTAATACTTTATTCTCTATTTTCAACTTGCACCTGCAAAATGAAGTATCTCCATCTAATTTGCAGTTCAGACAACTCCAAAATGCAGGTTCCCACCATCTCTCTATCTTTTGGATCTCTACTGGAATTAGAAATTAGTTTAGCTCTCCAAGAGTACTGATATTTCACACAAAGAGAAAGTCACTGGCAAGCTTTTAAAATGGTCGCTAAGGATATGAATTCTTAGTCTACCTGTTAATACAAGGGCACTCACACCAGCCATCAAGGGAGGCTTTCTGACCCACTCTCTGTGCTGCCAGAAAAATGATAAAAAATCATCTACACCTGCAGAGCTAACACAAAGCTTATTCTTCAAAACCCACTGGCCTGTGGCACTGCACAATGCCCATTGTGTAAGAAGGAGAACTGGAAAGCAATCAGCCCCACTTCTGCCAACTTTTACTAGTTCACTGATCATTCAGGTGTGACTTTGCGCTGACCACCAAGGACCACCAAAGAGACCTCCAGCACAGAAGAACATGTGTAAAAGGAGGGAAAATATGTCAGTGATTTCTGGGAAATGGCTATCATATATGTATGTTTATTCTGGGACAATCAGTGAATATGTTTGTAAAATACAGTATATAAACAGGAGCTTTCCTGTACTGAGCATGCACAGTATTTTGGAGGAGATATTCCCTCATGCTTCCAGACAAATAAAGACCGCCTGATTCTTAATATTACATTGGTGTTAAGCAGTTTATTTTATTTTTACTGCTGTTTGATTACAGCTAATAGTTGATGTTCACATCTCCCTCAGACCTGCCTTTTTATCCAGCAAATGAAGGAGAATACTATGCTGGGATTATAACTTCTTGCCAGGGCTCAGGATCCCCTTGCTGTTGCTCAACTCATTTCTTCCAGTCAGATTTGGAACCAGTGTAAATTTGCTGGGATTCACAGCAGACAGGCATGACACTTACTTAGACTTACACTTAGACTTAGACTTACACTAACTGAGGTCTGTCTCAGGCATGGACAAAATACAACCCAAAAATCCCTATTCGATTCTGAAGAACAGAATCAGAAGAAGTTGGTTCTCTCTGGAGAAAGCCTGGTGGGAGCTTGAGGGTGCTTGAGGAGCAGAACAACCCCATGCACTGTCAGCAGCTGAGCTAGAGAAGCCCTGGGTTGTCCATGCAGCCATGTGCTTGTGTTCCTTTCCCACAGCCCTCAAGAAAGGCACAGTGCAGTTGGAGACAGCAGCCTTGAGACAGCCAAGCTTAGAGCAGCTTTCCTACCCCTGGTGTCACAGTGGCCGCCTGCAAGCTGGGCCAGGGCTTGGCAGGAGGAGGAGGCTCACAGGTCAGGGCATTTCAGAGCAGCTTGCTCAGACCTCCGCTCCCATTGTTCTTTCTCTGCCCTTTTTTGGCCACAGGGCTATGGAGAAGGGACACTCACATCCTCGACGGAATGGCTTGCTGACAAATGTGTGAGAAGGGCCAGTGGGGCCAGAGGCATGGACACTGGAGGTGAAGTGTGTGCCAGTTGGCTTAAATTCAAACCAACCAGCCAGTGTTGAATAGGAATGGGAAACTGAGAGTGAAGAGGCAAATGATGGCTAATCATAACAGCTTAAAGGAACATGTGAGACAATCCAGAGCCAAGTCAGTATCACAGATTCCCCTGTCAAGGAGACAGCGAACTGCATCCTTGGGTCTTCTGCATCCTGCCCCTTTGGTGTTCCCCCATCCAGCACATCAAGCAGAGGCAGATTCTCAGGGATGAGCAGGCAGATTTCATAGGCTGATATGCCAAGAAAAACTTTCTAACTTTGGAGAACAATCCTATCTTGTCTGTGGACCATGACCAAGGTCCACTTTGGCCCTTAGCCTCTCCTCAGGGTTTTAAATCTAGGCTATATCTACATCTTATTGACACTTCCTGACTAGTCTCTTTTGAGAATCACAGACTTTTTTCTCATCCATGTGGTAGGCACCACAGATCACAGAATAATAGAATGGCCAGGACTGGAAAGGACCCTAAAGTTCATCTGGTTCTAATTTTTTGCCATGGGCAGAGACACCTTTTACTAGACCAGGTTGCTCAGAGCCACAGCCAACCCATTTTTAAACAGTTCCAGGGACAGGGCGTCCACAAATTCTCTGAGCAACCTGCTCCAGTATCTCACTATCTCAGTAAAGAATTTCTTCCTAATATTTAATCTAAACCTTCCCTTTTTTAGCTGGAAGCCATTTCCCCTTGTCCTGTCACTATATGCTCTTGTAAATAGTCTCTCCATCCTGTAGACCCCTGAAGGTACTGAATGGCTGCAATTATGTCACCCCAAGGCTACTCTTTTCCAGGCTGAGCAATCCCAGTTCTCTCAGCCTTTCTTCATAGGAGAGGAGCTCCATCCCTTTAATCAATCATCCTGGTGTCGCTCCTCTGGACTCACTCCAACAGGTCCCTGTCCTCCCTGTGTTGAGGACCCCAGAGCTCAATGCTCAAGCTGGGGTCTCCTATGTGTGTTCTCATTTCCAGTGTCACAGTGCCATGCCCTGCTGTCCATGAGTTAGGTTTTTCACAGTCACCTGCAGGTGTCTTCCTTGGTTACTCTTTCAATTGGGTGATACTGCCTATAAACCTCCAACAGGCAACCTCCTGTCTCTTTTTTCCAGCTCCTCTTGTGCTGCTCTGCTTTGCTGAGCTGCCAGCCATGCTGGTGTGTGTTTGCCTTGTGCTTCGTCATCTTGCTACCCTCCTTCATTCCAAGCTGTAAGCTCTTTGGGCAATACACCATTTATAGTTCTGACAGTCCTTGAGCAGAGTGGAGCCCAGGCCCAGTAACCAGCCCTCTGCCCTTCCTCATAGCTCCTTTGGAGTTAATCTGCGAACCCAGTTCTTGCTTGGAGGTTTTAGAGCTAAATCTCTTTTCTAATTATACTTCTATATAGAGTAGAACAGTTTCCTTTCCTAGAATAAGTAATGACCTGATTTCTATGTGCACTGCTCACAGGGGAAAGCACAAAGCCTGTCCTGCTATATTCCTACAGGAGCTGGTAGGAAGAGTCCTGTCTGATCTTTGGCAAGTCTTACAGAAAACCTGCACTGCCTCAAACTAAGGAAAACAATGAATAATTCATTTCCTTATCCATTTCAGGATTGTTTTCTGCAAAACATCTATTTTAAGAATTTATGTGATTTTTAGCTGCACCATGCTGCAGATGCAAGAGCATAGAGGGGAAACCCTACTGTTTGTCTCAGTGTAGCCTAGAGGATTCATTAGTGCAAAATTTGAGCTCCCATTGGACCAAATTCCAAGTGAGGAGTGAAAGGCAGAAATCAGAGTAGTTAACAAGATTTAAAGTAGAACAATTCTGTGAAAATCACAGTTCCAGAGGAGTTTTCCTGTGATGGCAAAATGCTCATATGATGATGATGATGATGTCAAGCTTGTTAAGAGCCAGAAGGAAGTATAATCGGAGTTCTCATATTTCCCAATGTGTATACAGAGTTTCCCTATTTCCCCAAGAGCACTTGCCAAAGACATGAACTTATCAGTTACAGAACTGCACTCCAGTTACTATTTCAGGCTGTAACTGATTCCTACCTCAGTCAGACCCATCCAAGTGGTGGAGCTGCAGATTGAGGTTTCCTCTAGAGCTCGGGCAGGAATGACTACAGTCTGCAATACCACACCAGGGGACAACCCTGCAATGAGGGTCTCTCCTGTGGAAGGGTCAAAAATGTCTGGTCACATTCTGACAAAAAGGGACAGGTCAGTTAATCACATGTTAAAAGCTGATCACAATCCATGAAGGGAGGGATTAAGAAGGAAATTATGTCACCTTATAATGGAAGCCAGTGTGTTATGCTGCTACCAGTGATTCTTTGGGCCAGTAGAGTCAGATCTGGGTTCATTAACCTGAGCATCAGCACTCACTCTGTTCACATACATCCTGTTCCACCTAACAGCACTTATTTCAGCTGGGGACATGCTGAAAATGCCCTGCTTGCAGCAAAGTGTTTCAGCCTGCTGTCATCACCAGCTGTCTGTGCCCCATAGGGCACACGGCACAGGTGCTCCTAAAGATTGCTCTTTCATTAAAAAGGACAATAAATATCTCCTTTACCCTCTACATGACAGTAAATTTTTCAGTCAAGCTTCAGTGCTGCTCCAGGAAAGAGTCAGGAGATACAATTGTCCAAGATATATCATAATCATACTAAATCATATAGATACGATAGACCTCGTTTGCTTCTAAAAATAGCACATACAAATACCACCAGAACAGCATTGCAAAACTACCTTCCAAAAGAGCCAATTAGAAACACAGCAAAAATATTTCTCCTTGCCTCAAAGAAAAACACCCCAAAGCTACAAGCACAAAAGCGTCAGGAAGGTGGAGTAGCACTTGCTCTCCTCCTCCTGGCTGTAACCAACCCCCCAGGCACAGATCCTGTTGGCTCTCACAGCCCCAGCTCCACAGATGCTGGCCCAGCACCAAGGTCAGTGAAGACAAGTCAGCATCCACCTATGTTGTTGAAGGAGTCCTGGTAAATACACATTAGCTGGGATAAGAAAATGCTGTGCTATGGGAAGTGCCTGAATCTGTAACAGGGAAGAATATAAGCACCATTATAAAAGGATGCATACATAATTAAAGAACTCCTATGTTACACAGCCCTTTTCTTTCCCTGTCTTTAAACAGATCAAGGTAAATATTGCTGCATTTTAACACATTCAATCTCCCAATATTATACTTTCATCAAATATATTTTCATCTGCCGACCTAAAGCAATACATGTTCTAAGCAATGCATAATCTGCATGGCTTCACCATGCTGTCTTGAATTTTAGACAATAAAGTAGTAGCTTAGACTTACACCACCATTGTGCCTTTTGGAAATGACATCTGGGCTGTGTGGCATTGTCAATGTAAATTATTTGCCTGGGAAATATTACCTGTTAAGAAAGAAGGTGATCATTTACTTTACAGCCTGAGCAGGAAGCACTTGCTGCCCGAGATGCACATGGCCAGGCATGAGCCTGAGAGAGAGATGGCTGGTGAAATGCAACAACCATGAAGTGGAAAGCTTTTTGAAGGATCCAACCTAAACCTTCTCTATTCTTAAACCAAATTCTGTACCCTGCAGTGAGCATAAATATTGCTTCTTTTAAATTTTAATTATTTTTCTTTTAAAAACAACTTTTTAACACTTTTCCCCCCCATTTATTTCATATTTTCTCCCTAGGGAAAGTAGCATCCAGTTGCTCACAGGTCAGTTTGGATCTGTACCAGTGATAGCGTAAATTCTAACTTTTTAAAAAAATGCTTATGTTTGCATCATGGTATGAAGTCATCCTTGGGAAGGAAGGAAGGTGGTGCCCAACAGACATCCTCCCTCAGCAGTGCCCAGCCAGTTTTAGGCACCCACCAGTGATATCCTCTGCCCCAGGTTTGACAGAGATTCTGGGAACAAGCTTGCCACAGGACAAAGCTGAAGCAAAAACAGGCAGGATGGTAAGATTTGAAGGTACAAGCATGCAAGGGCTCCACAGGAGAACAGATTTCACACTTAGCTTCATTAAATCTATCTTCCTGCAAGACAGGAAAAATAATCACCCAAACCAGTTAGATTATAGTGATACAATCTGACACAGATGACATTTTCTGATTTTGTTTGAAGTTAACACCTTGAGACAAGGCATATCTGAGAGGATCAGAGCAGTAAGAACCTTCAGTAGCAGGAACCTTCCCTCCCTTCCCCACAAATCCATGAACTCCACTGCAGAGTATTAAAAATAAACCAGTGTACCCTAACAAATTGCAGAAGACATTTAAGTCAGAGTGGGGCAAAGAAAGAAAGAGGGAGCCTAAAATTTGAAACAATGACAACTGTTACTAGAAACCTATTTTAGAAGCTTCAAGAGTCACACAAAGAAGTCCTTGAGACCTAATGGCTATAAATAACCACTTTCCAAAATCAACGGTATTAAGTTAAACATGCATAGTTTTTATTCCTTGTATTCTCATGCAAAATATGCAAATGTTAGTATTTCCAGTTCCATATTTCCAAATTCATTAGAGAAGACTAGTGATTGCAACACCTATAAAATTCTGCTGATTAACTCCATGAGTGCAAGTTTCCAGCTGTGTAGAGAAGTCCTGATGCCCAGCTTACATTTTAGCAAAGAAATGAGACGGCTTAAACCCAAGGGGTTTCTTAGGAAGATGAAGTACTCCCATTCCTTTATTTTTATTTTTGTTAAATAAAGTGATGGCCCAAGCACTAAATAAAATTATATAAAGCACCTTATCTGAAGAAGTTGCAATCACACTTCAGCCTTGGGAATACCACAGAGCTGTTAAAACCCATTTTACCTGATCCATTACGTAAAACATTTTTCCTCTGTATTACTGCATATCTCAAAAATAAAACCCACAGTGCTTCAGTTTAGAATGATGTATAATTTATTCATATAATTCACAAGTAGTTGGACACTACTCAATTTAATCTCCATATGCAAGTGAT
Source organism: Pycnonotus jocosus (assembly GCA_013400435.1). Taxonomy (NCBI): domain Eukaryota; kingdom Metazoa; phylum Chordata; class Aves; order Passeriformes; family Pycnonotidae; genus Pycnonotus; species Pycnonotus jocosus. The sequence goes on from VWYP01029812.1 coordinate 541,473, forward strand.
TTACACAAACATATAATACTAAAATTGATTGCTTAGAAGGTAAAAAATACCATGGGTATGAAATGCCATGGTAGATGTTTTTCAGTATACTACACAATCTTAGTGTCAAACACTTTCATTCATTTATGGTTTTAGAAAAAAGGCAGTTTGCCATTTTAAATTTTTTTAAATAAGTAGTCTGGGAAACAAGCAGTTTTGTTCTAAACCTTCTAATCAATTATTTCTTCCAGCTCTTAGGAACTGAACTAACAACCAAAGCAAAATTTTCAGTAGTTCAAAGAAAAGATACGTATTTTTGCTCCCCTGAATCCACCAAGCACCACATGACCAAATCACGTTGCCTTCCAACGTGTGACACAAACCACTAACCTCTGTACATCCAAAGGAATGTGCAAGAATCTAGACCATGCTCTAGCACGGTGGTATTGGTGACAACAGCCTGATGTTATAATTTTTGGCCCCTGCCAGTATCTGTTAGTTGTGAATGTGTTCGCAATTCACTGTGTTAGCATCACCAGACCATTTGGTATTCATGCATTTGATCATAATTCTGCATAAACTCTTCTCACTGAAACTTGTATCTCATAAGCCTCATTAATTTTGCATTAAGCATATAATGATTGCATGGAGAAAATTGGACTTTAATGTGTTTGTCTGCATTAGATTAAATTACATTATCTTCTAGATGAGGTCCAAACATATATTTTGCTTGAAATGCCAGTAGTTATCTTAAAACATACCGAGAAGTTAAAAAGCTTTCACAATACAAGATCCAGCTACTTATTCCACATATACAAAAACACTGCTAGAGAAATACAATTCAATTGTCAATGCTGAATTATGAGGAAAGTCTAAAAAAATAGAAAAACTCTGATATCTGGACATCAATTCAGAAGGTAACACTGCATAATGAGGCAATATGAGCACCCATTTAAAATGAAAAATCCCCAGCAAGAGACGCATAAGGGGATCATGTGACAAAAATAGATGAACACTGCGCCAAAAACATGCACACGATTGCCATGGTCATTCAGTATGCTAGTGATGGTCTAACAGTGATCTAAACCAAGAGTGAGACAGTGCTCCCAAACAAAATCAGCTGAGTAACTACATATTGATTAAACTTTCTGATGCAGCAAAATGAGGACACAGAGCCATCTCTGGGTTCTGGAGCTGTCTCAAGATTCGCTTGTAAAATTTCTCTCTGACGCGATTGAATTCCATTATGTCCAGTGGATCCTCATCAATCCAGAATTTGTGGAATTCATGCATTAAGTAGCCTACAAAATAATAAGAAGGAAGAAGAGATAAATACAGCATGTAAAGATGACATATAAAATTGGAAAGTAGCCTGGAATGAATAATTATTATCTGCACAGAGAATCCTGGTCATTGAAATCTGGCACCTCATGACACTGGGCAGGAACGAAACTAAAGCTATTCTGGACAATCCCAAAATTGGATGAATATTACACCCATTGGCATAGTTTCTCACAATAAACACAAAAAGTCACTAGTCATCTTGACATATGGATTCACAAATTGAAACATAAAACCAGGGAGTATAAAAACAAGGAAAGATGCTGCAGGTGCTTATTATCAGCTCCTTGCCCACACATTGAAAAATATTAGAATGTTACTCCCACTGTGCAAAGACGAACAGCAGGCCTCTGCTATAGAAAGAATGCTCAAATACAGGGGAAAGAGCTGGCAAGCATTTTTTGGCAGTGGAGCTGCAACTCTGCTGAAGGGTGGGGAGCAACACTAGAATGTAGATGCAAGTATCATATGACAGTTGGGTTTAAGGGGAAACAATATTCAGACACTCCTTAAAGCACATGTGCTTTATTCTTATTATTTAAAAAACAGGAAGGTCACTTGTTAAGGTGCTTAGTGCATTTTTTTGTTTGTATTTGTTTTACACCTTGCTTTGGTAGTGGCCCCCATCACAGCTTAAGCATCCAATCATCCTAGACGGGAGAGCACAGTCTTTGTGCTGTGTCAGAAAACTTAATTTCTTTTTTTTCTAACTACGGGCAGTATTATGTTAGCAGTGTACCAGTTATGGATTTCCCACCCCTTGCCCCACACTCACAGCCAGCACTTACAGAAAGTCTGCTGAAAGTGAGTGAGCGTTGGTGCTTCGGGAGCAACATTGTAGAAATGGGTCTTCAGAGCCCCACTCACAAGCAGGTTGTATGCAAGGTCTGTTATGTTAATGCCCACGATAGCAAAAGAGTAGCTGTAAGGAAAAGCAGTGAGTTTTGTTGATAGTTCACCCTCTTTCAGCACATTTTATGAAACACCGATGACCCTGACATTGCAGATTCCATGTGTTACTGAGATGTGTTAATTCTCTCCTTTGTGAGTTTCCAAGATGTGTGCGGGGTGGAAAGCAAGAAAAACATTTATCCTGTGTGCTTGGTACAGCATTTCCCTTGGGAAATACATGGTCACAGTAAAAACAGGAGTTTCATCACTGTGCTAGCCTTTTCAGTGGAACAGTACTGATTAATTCCTACAAAATAAGAACAAGCACAGACGTCCCTGTGCTCTTGCACTCGCCTCTGAAACAGGGCAAGGACTCCACACGGTGGCCATGGCTGCAGGGTGACCCATCATTTGTTATTTTTAACTGCTGGAGTTCCCACTGGAACTCATTACCCATAGTTAGGAACATCAGGTTTCAACAACCTGTCCTATAAAAACATCCACATGGCTAAAAAGCTTGTGAAAAAGATCCAGTCGAGTCACCTCTAATTTCTTCCTAAAAGAGAACCAGAGACAAAGGCCAGAAAACAGGCAAAAACCTAAATCAGAGCATGCTGGAAACAGACACAAGAAACTGAGACTCATTAAGCGAACTGTCCTGCTATGAGATACCAACAAGTGGAGTATATTTATGCACAACAAAACTCAGAAACTGGAAGCTAATTTGTGAGGCTGGTGCATAAAGAACTTGACATTTCTAGCACTATCTATTTCCCAAGAAAGCACATAAAGACTCACAGGGACACTTAGTAATAAAAGCAAAGATGTTTGGATATTCAGTGATTTTTTTTTTCTCAGCTAAAGACAGCTGTCTTCTCTAGATTCTCTTGAGTATTTTTTCAACTACCTCTATCAAGCAAACTGAATATTTTCTTTTCCTTTAACCTTTTTCTGCATTTCAGGAAGGAAAAACCCCAGAAATCCAGAAGTTAATTTCAGCATGAGGCCTAATGGCAAGTTTCACAGAAAAATTAAATATGGGCAGTAAAATGTTGTCTTACAGCTTTTTAGATACATTCAGAAGGAACATCCTGTTCCATTCTCATGAATAATGCAGTTATACCAAACCCACTGTTAAAGAAGAAAAAACCCTCAGTACTATTTCTTTGCTATTATTTTTTCCTAAAAGCAGTTCTGAGCCTGGCTTTGACAGCATGAAGTGAAATTTGATCATGTAATGTGCTAAGAAGAATTAAACAGATATTAATCATCCCACTATATATAGCACACAGAAAAAGTTTCTCCTTGCTACAAAATTTTTGGGGTTTTTTTTCTTTTTTTTTCTAAATGCAACTTGAACTGTTTCTCCTGTAATTTTTGATCAAAACCAAGATTTGGTCAAGACAGCAGATGTACATATGCTCACAGAAGTTTCCTTTAAAAACTAGGAAAAACCTTTTCTCCCTGAAATATACAGCATCATTGTTACCTGCTGTGTTTGTAGCAAATTGAAAAAGATCTTTGAACTTACCCAATTGCTTTATCAAACTTTTTCTTCTCCCATTCAGCTTTGCTAAGTTGGCTGAGGAAGAAAAAATAATTAAAATCCAGATATTGCCAAGCTGACAAATATTTTCTTTCAACTTCTCTGATCTTGTAACATTGACTGAACATGGTATTTTACCTTCCTTTACATGGCTAATCCCATTTAACACTGCTTGTGGCTGAATAGATTGATATAAACAGATTTGAAATGGGTAACTGGTTTAGAGTTTGCCAACAAACTCATCTCACCATTACAAAGTGCATCTATGTCAATGCTCTCAGCAAAAGCCCATTGTATTTTAAATTGACCACAAAGGTGACCCACTTCAGTTAAGCTTGAGCTGTACAAGAAGTTGAAATTACATTTAACTAATCAAAGATGGTTTCAGCTTTTTTTGTGTTTTCAGAGATATATGTGATACTTATCACTGGAGGCAAGATTCACCTGAGGGAGCAAACATGAAAACACTCCTCTGACAGGAAGTTTTTATGACCAGTCAAATTAGAAATCACTCAACAACCAAAGATAAGGAACAACCTATTACTTGGCACAATAATGCAGTGCTTTTCAAGGACAGAGAAGACACCTCCCTTAAAATAAAATTAGTTAGGGAACAGATTGATTTTAAACTAAATTTCAGCTCTTCAATGATTTAAAATATCTGTGTGATCCAATCAGTCAGCCAACATCCCACTAAGCAGGTTTGAGTCTACTGAAATGAGCAAGTTTATCAGAAATCATTGCCTGCATTTATAACTAGCTGAAGGCAGGCACACAGCTGACCCTAACCAGACCTACAACCTTGACATGGCTGTGGGAGTCTTGCCCTAGTAAGACAAAACAGAGTTTGCAAGCTTTAGTTCCCAAATTATAGACAGCTATGTGTGGAAGCATTGTTCTTAGACTACTCTTGAACTTCAATAAGTATATATTACCCTAAAAACAATTCCCTCAGCTTCATGTAAATATAGTATATAGAAATTGTTGTCATTAAGTACTTAAGATGCTAATAGGTTCATATCCATCATGACCTGAGGGTTACTGGGTGGCATGCATGAGGACAAAACTTCAGCTCCTAAACAGCCTTCTATACAGGAGTACACTACCCTTTGTTCATCCTCTAAAATCTGAACCATCTTTGTAGGCTGTGGCATAACACCAGTTAGAAAACCCCAGGTAAGGACTGAATAATAAAGGTGGCACACATAGGATGTGGGCAAGTGAAACAGTTCAGCTGAGACAGAAAATCCATTGATCATGATCCCATCAGAAAACAGCACAGCTGCTAAGCAACCACATCAGGAAGATCACCATGGGCACCACCTGCAGCATCTGTCTTCTACTGAATGCTCTGTCAAGGCATAGGAATTGCACATGCTCACACAGCACTCCAAGACTGCCCTTGGTCATCAGACATGCAAATGAAGAACACTAATATGTTCCAAGGGCTTTTAGTCACAGAATTACCAGTAGGAACTTGACAAAAAAAACCAAACAAAAACCCGTGAGGAGATCAAAAGCTTCAGGACTTAGGTGTCAACCAGCTTTATGGATATCTAACATTACTGGCAGAAGAAAAATGTCTTTTAAGGCAACTGATTTCTACGTAAGTAGCTAAGAGGCCTCTACCCCCCAATAATTATGGAGTCTCTTATTGACAAATTGCCTACAATACAGTTTGTGACATTTGAAGGTACCTGATCTCTCAACAGTCAGGACAATGGAGGAGCCAGATTGGAAACATCATTAGTCAAGGTAGACAGAGTATGTGAAATAAAGGGGCTTTTCAACTCTGCTAACAAATATTTGGCCTAGACTATTTACGATTATCAGTCATTTTAACTACAATAAGCAAGGTGGATTTCGTTTTTGATATATAAGCATGTTCATATATAGCCAGTGTTCCACCCCCCAGTTTGGGTCAACTGTAAAGAAAAGAACATGGATCTCTTGCAACAAAGACTTTAACTATATAACACATCAAATTATAGATTGATCTTTATTTACATGTAGTGTCTCAGAAAATGTAGAAAAAAAGAAAAAAAATACCTGAGTTCCTTCTTAGTGACTTCCCTTTATTACAAAAAAACACAAACAAATTAAAAGAAAGGTAAATAAAAATACAAAAATCATTTGAAATCAGAAGTGAAAACATTTAACACTAAATTTAACTATTTCCAAGATTCAGAATACAAGTTTGCCTCTTGCATCTGATCAACTTTCAGGAGCAGTACTTTAAAACAGACAGCATGTGGCAAAACCCAAGGATATGCCCAAGAAAGAGAAAAAACCCAGCCTTCGTCCTCAAAGAGAGCCAGCAGAGTGCTCTCTCAAGTTACTGTTTCTGGTCTCAAGCCTTACCTGTATTTAGGGTGAAGAGAATCAGTGAGAACTTGCTGAGCTACCTCAGTGTCCCATTCAGCAAAATACCTGCAGATATATATGCTTAGGGTGAATTGTTAAAAAAAAAAAACAACAAAAAAGCATCTGAAGTGATACTAAGGTGTCTATACACACTTTTTTAAAGGTCAATGCATGTGTTACACAGTATGAGTAGCATCTGACATGTTAAACTCATTAAACTGCCACTTAGACCCCCAAATTAAAAGATTAAAGCAGCCTCCAACTACAAGTGCACTCCTGTATGAGTTTAGAGAGTGTTCATTACCAGATTCTCCTTTCTACCCACCCAAAAGAAAATCAGTTTTTTATGACTAGAGCACATTGGGTGCTGAGCTCAAGAGAAAGCAGTTCAGGCTTCTTGATCTGGCAGATTGATTAAGCAAGATAAGAGTCATCACAGAAGACTAGGAAATTAAATACATGGTAGGGATTAATTTCAGATGGAAGTTCAAAGCCAGAGTCAAGAGTCCAGATCCTCAACTGAGATTTACTAGGGAACAACATACGGACAGAGGATGATTTATGTCCTTCAATCTGTAAAAGCAGAAAACATTTATTTTTTTGCCTCATAAGGAGAAGTTGTTTTACCAAACATTTCTAAGTTATGTAACTGCATGCAGCAAATACAAGGGCTGGAGGAAATAACAAATTATGAAGTACAGCTATGGCATTAACATCTGGTGTGCATGAGTTGGAAGGAAAAAGTGATGTAAACTCACTGCTTAATTTTGAGTATCAACAGAAATTGAAGTAGTAGTCAAACTACCTAAGTCTGCCATCAGCAACTGCATATCAAGTGTTTTGCTTAAGAATTCAGCATGAAATTCCCAAAGAAAGCAGCTGAGCAGTAACATAACCCTCCCACCTACATACTTCCAGGGCATTTTGTTTAAGGAGATCTAGATACTGGCAAAAATATACTTTCTTTCTGGTAGGAAGGCAGTGCTAACTTACTGTGCCACAGAGAAACTAAAAAAAGGGCTTAGCAACTGGTATTACAAGGTTGAATTAGGAATACTGAAAGAAAGGAGACTCCTTTGAGAAAAGAAACACTCCAAAAATTAGGCTAGCAAATAAATTCTTTCATTTGCTCAATATGAACTCCCGAGCACTTTTCTAAATTATTCCCACAGATTTGCTAAAATCTGCAAGTAAAGCTGCTTTTCATGACTTCAGATAAACCCATCTGCAAAGGGACATACTTACACCAAGTTATATAATCCCAGGAGACCCATTCCTCTGAAGTCTGTTTTAGGATCGTCACCCTGGAAACCAATTTCGCACCATTGCTTCGAAATCCGAGCTTTCAGTGGTGAATTCGGCTTCAAGCATTTCCACAACTAGGAAGATTACAGGTAAAAAATAATGAAGTTTCCACACAGTACAGCTTTTTTTTCCCCCCTCTTTTTTAAATCAAGCTAAGTTCTGATCATTGAACAGATGACTGCAGTAACATCAGTGCATTGCTATCCCAGCAACTCAAACACAAAATCACAGTTCCTCTGGATGAGTGTCTGTGGGGGGAAATCCCAAACCACTCTGAAGTATTGCAGACATTTCTGCCCTACAAGGCCCTTCTGACCTTATCACAGCTGCCCTAACATATCACACAAAGACTTGTTTCACTCGTGTCTTGTGCATCGAGATGGTGTCTGCCTCCATAAGCACAGAGACAGGAATGTGATGGAATTTGGTTGTAAATCACTGGCAGAGCAGCAGAGCAGCTTTGAGTCCCTGAGGCTCTGCAGCAATCTTTTCTCTGGCATCTTTTGCAAGTCTCTGGAAAGGTTATAAATCAAGAGAGCTGACTTGGCTACTATAGTGTTGAAAAGCAAATTGGAGAATATATTAAAAAAAAAAATCCATACAAGGATAGCATGTGCACCATCATATTTAACTAAGGGAAGAATCATTCATTGATCTCACATAAAGAAATGTCTGAAGTGATTTAACAAGCCAGATCATCAGCTGGGATAAATCCATTTAACTGCACTGGTCCAGCAACTTTAGTGCCTAAATATCATGTTGCCATGCACCTAAAAGCAGCCTAAATCGACATATGACAAAGACATACCTTTATGCACACCTTATGTGCCATATCACAAACTTACCCTCTCTGAAGTGTATTAAGAAATCAGAATTTAGAATTAAGAAACTATATTAATCACCAGTCATGAGTTGGTGAGTACACCCTCAAGAAAATCACTTAGACAAAGCCTACCCAAGGGAAAGAGCTGTATGCACATTTCCCAAATAAAAACAGAAATAGTTTTAATTTTAGCAATTCTAACTGCATTTAAAATTAAGTGCCCTGGGAAGGTTAAAACTTTAATGATTTCACTTTGTAATGACTCCATAAAGCATCATTGTTTAAAACAATATTCACCCATCAACAATAAATACAGTATTAATCATTAACCCAATCACATTAAGTTAATCTTTCTCTCACTCATAAAGTGCTCTCCTGGTAAACATGAATAAATGATAGCCATTAGGAACCTGAATTACCCATTGCAGAGATCACTTAGCAGAGTATCTAGAAGGAATGAAAACCAACCAGCCTATTCTTCCGCAGAGAGAATTGGAAAACGAATTAAATACTTGGACATATTTCCATTTGACATTTGCAAAAGTAGAACATCTGCTGTAAACAAGTGCTAATACTTAGGTGAAACTGATACTTTTTATAACATAATGAGTTTGCATAATGTTGCATAAATGGCACTGTTTAATCTCTCCTCAGACAAATGCTCAGTTTCCATTCTGCTTTTACGCTCATGCAATGATGTTTTTAAAGCACTTACATGACTACAAATAATTTCTGACATGGTTCTCAGGACCTTGCCCTCACTGGCTGCCCTACAGCCAGCTCCTTGGTCCTTCTCCCCTATGATCCCATCCCCAGACCCTACTTGCTCTCTGGGCAATGCAGATGCCCAGGGTATTTAGGAACTCTTTCCTGGAGCCAAAGGCCCTCTTTAATCTGCAGTGAGCTGCCTGGTATTTTCAGGGGCCAGCACTGTAGGCTGCCACCTGGATCTCTCACCTGCAAGACACAGGCTTCCTCAAGGGGTAAATCTGTGTGTCCCTTTAGCTAAAACTCACTCTACTCCCATAAATTTGTGCATTTGGCTGCATAGGTGGAGGACTTGAACAGGAGGAGTCCATCTGCTCAAGTCTACCTGATGATTAGAACACTCCTTCAGAGCAGCTTTGGATTTGGACCATTCCCCACCTCTCAGCAGTGAGCAAACCTTAAAGGCAGCCTTCCAGACACCAACAGGAACCCTGACCATCTGAAGCATTTTTACAAGTAGTTATTTGCATCTGATGGTGCTGGTATAATATGCCTCCTGGGTTTTTTGGAAGACCGAGTAACTGGTAAAATTTCCAGAAGCTCTCACTGTAACTTGTGCAAAGCCTTGCACTGCAAGTTACACCATGAAAGACATCTTCATCATCATCTGGTATTGTTAAAGTTTTCAGTGTTTTTGTCTTAAATTGAAAAAGAAAAACCCCCACAACCAAACAGGTAGTACGTTTTTATAGGAAAAATTCTCTAAGAAGGCATTTCGCTCATAGCCAATAGCTCACTATCCCTTATTCTCTGTTTCTTGGCATTTCTCTGAAGCATCTTGCAATAGCTATGGTTAAAACCAGGATCAGGACCATGGCTTGCTATTAGATGGTTTTCCAGAACCTTTATTCTTTCCTCAGTTTCTTTCTAAGAACTCTCTAGCTCTTCCTCTGCTTATAGCTTCAAGATAGAAAAAATGCTTTTATTATCTGCACCAGTGTAAGGCTTTCCTGAAAGCATGAAGGAAGTAAAACCAAATTGGTATGGTTTTCATAACTCTGCAGGTATTATCTAAAAAATAGTTTCATTTTGTTTTCACTTGAAAGTACATTTGGTAACTATAAAATTACCAGTGTAAGTCATCAGCTCCCATTCTTCCATTCCACGCAGTACAAGATAGATGTTTGCCATTGGTATTTATCAACATTGCCCTCAAAAAGTATAAAAAAATCAAAGAAATAAATTTGTAATTTAGTTAATAGAGAAAAATACCCTTCTTGTGTTGGAGAAAGGTGTACTGAAGTAGGACATAGAGCTGTTTTCCAGAGCTCACTGCAGATAGCAGCTCTGTGCTCTAAGACCCACGTTACCCAGTGCCTGGATACAGTCCAGCCAAGGGAAATGCATTCATCAACCAGGGAGCGAGGGGCTTGCTTGGCAGGTGCTGCACCCAGACCACATTACAATGCTGTGCAGTCTTATCTTAAAACAAATACACGATGGAGGAGGGTGATGTTTCAAAGAGGTCTGTGAGCTCCCAGCAGCTTGGGAGCTGACATGAACAAAGGATGCTCTCTAAGTACCTCTAAGTACCCACCTTCAGCAGCATCTCCTCGTGTTGAGGATTCTCTGAATCGTACGGCTCCCGGCGTAGCTTCTCCACCTCCGCAATGAGATTCCTGTAGCCCACAATCTGCAGCAGGCATGCCTGAAGAGATACTCCCAACCTGAGGGTGGGGGGAGCAACATATTCCAACTCAATCATGTATAGCCATGAAACAGGGCTACCATGTACACACACAACTAATACACATGACTAGTGTTACATACATTAATTGATAGTCTAATACTTCAGTTGCAACAGGAAAATTTCCAAGAGATCAATATTACATTAAACAAGGCATTGTGAAAGGCTTAATTGCATTTAGTGCCTTCCTTAGATGACAAAATTTGAGATTTTTTTAAAACTGTGAACAGTGATTTTTCACATTGAAATCCCATTATAACTAAAGAGAAGAGCAGCATTGAATGCCTAAACAAGCACATTACTGAATCTTTCTCCTCCTTCCAATGACAGCTTCTCAAACAATTCCCTGAGATCAGAGATGTGAACTTGAAAAAAGCTGAGTGGGGAAAGAAAACTCAGCAAAAAAGCTAAAAATAATTGTTTTGCTTCTGTGCCACAAAAGCTAGCATAAAGAAGCCAAAAGCCTGAAGTAATACAGTTTCAAAGATCTGCCTCCAGGCAGCTTTGGCTTTTGTCTCATGTTAAGAATCATCATAATGGTTCTCTTTTCATTATAATGCAGATTTTTGTGTTTCCTTTTTACATTTTCTGAGGAATCATCAAAAAAACCAAACCCAATACACACGAAATAACTACCCTCAAAAAACCCTAAACCAAACTTGAAAATAAAAACTACCAGAAAACTCTGCACCAAACAACAGCTTTACATTAAGATTTTATAATACAAAATGGAAGTCATGTACTGTGCAACTGCCATGTTCATAGAAATATTTGCTTATATACAGGAATAAGCCCTTTAATATTTAATAGTGTCTAAAATTGTTTGAACACCTGGTATGAATTTGGAGGGCAAGCTAAATGTGCACCCTTATTCCTCTGTGGAACACAGGCTGCACTGATATTAAGCTGCACAAGTTCCTTGTCTGTCATGTTTGATATACTGAAACATTTCATTTATTTGTAATACTCTTAAATTTTCTGAAGAGAAGGATTTTCAATGCTTATCTTTTCAGGCAGGTCCTGTTTGTCCAAACTGGTCTCCCTCTACAGCAAGGTGACCTGCCTAGGATGAGGGAAAGGATGCAGAAGTTTTCTACCTGAACTTTACTGAGTTTGACACTGTTTTCCTCAGCATTCTACTGGAGCTGGCTGCTCCTGAGTGGGTGCACTGCTCACTGGGTAAAAAATTGTCTGGATGGCCAAGCCCAGAGAATGGTGGGGAATGGAATTACATCCAGCTGAGGGCTGGTCACAAAGTGGTGTTCCCCAGGGCTCAGTTTGGGACCAGTTCTGTTTAATATCTTTATCGGTGATCTGGATGAGAGGAACAAGAGCATCCTCAGTCAGTTTGCAGCTGATACCAAGTTGGATGGGAGTGTTGATCTGCTGGAGGGCAAGAAGACTCTGCAGAGGGATCTGGGCAGGCTGAATCCATGGACCATGACCAATTATATGAGATTCAGCAAGGCAAAGCACTGGGCCCCTCACCGCAAGAAAGACATTGAAGGGTTGGAGCGTGTCCGGAGAAGGGAAACGGAGCTGGGGAAGGGTCTGGAGCACAAGGGCTGTGAGAAGCAGCTGAGGGAGCTGGGGGTGTTCAGCCTGGAGAAAAGGAGGCTCAGGGGGAACCTCATCACTCTCTACAACTGCCTGAAAGGAGGGTGCAGCCAGATGGGGATCGGCCTCTTCTGCCAGGTAACAAGTGACAGAACAAGAGGAAATGGTCTCAAGTTACCCCAGAAAAAGTTTAAATTGGATATTAGGGAGAATTTCCTTCACCAAAAGTGTTGTCAAGCCCTGAAACAGGCTGCAGGAAAGTAGTAGTCACCATCTCTGGAGGTGTCTAAAAGACATATAGATGTGGCACTTAGGGAAATGGATTAGTGGTGGATTTGGCAGTGCCGGGTTAACTGTTGGATTTTAGGATTTTAAACCCCTTCTAACCTAAATGACTCCATGGTTAATCTACAAAATCAGAGATGTCAGCATTAGTCCATTTCTCTTGCTGCAATTTTATCCCATTTGAGGCTATAACTCTTCCAGACAGAAAAACCTTCACAGTAGTTTTTGCTGGGTTTTTTTGTTGTTTGGAGGTTTTTTAACATGCTTCATTAGCTATACCCTCCAATTTTACAAAAAGGCTGCATTTCAAAGAAAGCTGAAAAGCCTGACAGACTGTGAATTGCTGTAGAGTATCACTAAATCACAGCCATAATGTTTTTAACTTCTTTATAGCCTCAGAATAGTTTAAAGCAGCAGAACATAGGCTGTGGCAAAGCAGAGCAATTTTATATTGATACAATACATGTTTTTAAGATCCAAGGGGCACAACACATTCAAAGTAAACCATTTTTGCACATAATATAAAGGCAATCAAAAGCTCCATGCAATGTTATTTGGGTGAAGGAACGGGGGTTGAATTAGATTCCCCCCTTTCCCTTCCATTAATGCTTTGCTGTTCTTGCCAAACACAGGATGTGGATGAGGTGCTGATGTCCCACACCCACTCCCTGTCACCCTGGTCCTGGCTGTGGCTGCTCTCAGAGCACAGGAGCAATGTACCTGGGCTTGGACTCCCACTGCACTCACCTCCAGGTGCTCCACCAGATTGAGGCAAGTCCAAAACTGGAGCAGAGGAACTAGATGATTATTAAGTTGCCTCCCAACCCAAGACTTTCTGTGATTCTGTGTCTGCTTCCATAGTTGGTACAGACTGCACACGTCACCACCAGGTTATTCAACTTACTTGCTCCTGCTGCTAAATACACACACTTATCTGAGAGGCATTGATAAAGGAAAATTACTGTGGCATGCCTTCTCCACTTGAGAGCACAGCAGGCCACAGCCCTCAAGAACAGCCAGTGCAAGCACCCCTGAGATGCTTGTTCAGCTCTGCAAAGAGGACACATTAAGAAAAATGACTGCCTACAGACTTGCAGAAACACATACAGTATGACACATGTCCCCATGTCCTTACCCCAGGAAATTTCAAGTCTTTGCTATTCAACACAAGGCCAGAGCTTCTAAACAAGGCAGTTTGGATACCGGTTTTTATGTCCAAGAAAAGGCAAGGCATTGGATTTTCCTTAATCATGTCTAAAGAAACAGCTGACCTGCTTTTGCTCAAATTTCTCCTGCAAATATCAGTATAAAATAAATGGCTACATGTAAAACTTCAGTGCAGATGTCTAAAGATTAGCAGAAATATGATTAATTTAATATAAGGACCAATTTAGTGGCATAGCATGTATCCATGTATGTGACATCATCTTGCACATTTCAGGCCCCCATTCCTCACTGATTTAAGAAGATATTTTACCAAATGGGAGGGAGTGCAAGAGGGAAAGGGGATGAGAGACTCAAATGCAGTAAAATATTGAATGCAAGCAGTCTAGTCTAAAAACAATTAACCATTTGTCCTGTGCTAAGGGTATGAACACCAACTGGATTTAAAAAAGGTTATTCACGTGATGTTTTGTTTGGGTTGTTTGGGTTTTTTTTTTTTTTTTTTTTTTTTTTTTCTCTCCTCTGTGTGGTATTTTTTAAAAAATATTGTCATAGAATCACAGAATGGTTTGGGTTGGAAGGGACCTTGAAGTTCGTCTAGTCCTAACCCCACTGCCATGGGCAGGGACACCTTCCACTAGATCAGGTTGGTCAGAGCCCCACTTAACCTGGCCTTGAACACTTCCAAGGATGGGACATCCACAATTTCTCTGGGCAACCTGTTCCACTGCCACACCACCCTCACCGTGAAGAATTTCTTCCTAATATCTAATCTAAACCTAATCTCTCTCAATTTGAATCCATTCCCTCTTGTCCTGTCACTACATGCTCTCCAGCTCTCTTGTAGGGTCTCTTCATGTAATAGAAACACCAGACCACTAAAAATGTAACCTAATCTTCAGGGTTCTGAAGCAAGCGGAAGTCATTTGCATGTCTGCTCTCTCTCTCTCTTCTGAAGGGCAACATTTCTTCAGAGGCCAAAGGCATGCCATGAGGGGAATCAGAGGGTGATCTCTGGTATTATACAAAATAATTAATTAATTTCTTCTTTTCTCCTGAAATCATTCTACCCAGTTAGCCAAGGGTCCAACACTGAGAAGTGAGTACTTGGATCACCCTGATTGCTAAACACTGCAGTTACTGATGTCCACAGGCCAGGCTCTGAGCTGTGCACATTTACATCCTGCAATTTCTCCTCAAATGTCACTATCACTAATTTTGCCATTGCTGGGTTTTTATTTCTGAATTTCAGCAACCAGCATCCTGTGGAACACAAGAGTACCAGTGCTGTGACACCCTCCTCAGATGGCACCCTCTCAGAAAGGCCTCACAACCATTTGAAGCAGCTGGTCTTTCATCACCCTCCCTTTGAAGAGCATGAGGGGAGGCTCAAGAGACACCCCTTGAAAAGCTCTGTGCTCACTTCCAGAAAAAATTCACAGGGCTTCTCACCTATGAGAATGAGGGGTTCTCTTTGTTTTGTTTCTCTTATTTTCTTCCTTTCTTTAATGACTGGGTCACCATTTTTTAAATTCTTGGGACTATGGTCATCATCACAAGAGTTGTCTCTCAAATTAGAGAGATGCAGTGTATTCTATTTCCTTTATGATTAGTGAAGCCTCATTTTAAGACTAGCCAGTTACTGGCCTTTTTACTGGGGGGTGGGCTGGAAGGGAGATTCCTATAATGAGACAAAAAAAATTTATAATTTTCCAAATTAGCTTTTGGGTTTTGTTGTTGCAGGTGGACCTTGGGATCACCTTACCTGTTGATGCTGCTGATCACTTAAAGAAAAGCAGCTATCAATTTATGGATGCCCATTTTGCATTAGGCATACTAACTTCAATCTTGGAAAGAGGAGTGAACCTCAGACTGATCACCCAAATAATATAGCTCTCAACTTGTCCCCTGCTGATTCCTGACCTAGACATCTTGTGCCTTAAGCTAGGAACTGAAAGGTAAGGCAACCACAAAAATGTTATCACCACCTACTCTTGAAATACACATGTGTAAGTTTAATGGTTGGTCATCAATCTCTTCTTACAATATCAGTTATATCACTAAATATCAGTTATATCACTAAAACTTCTGTTTGGATAATTAAAGGCAATTTTAAAATGCAAACCAATATATGTCTGTATCAGCTAAAACAGGATGATTTCTTCCCTACTCAAAAGGTCAGATACAGCCTTTTTAAGAAGCCATCACTGTCCCTGCCAGGACCCCTGGTTTGGGGATATTTTATCCCTGAGGAAGTGACCCCCATAAATCCATGCATCAACAATATACTGAGACAGATAAAAGACTCAAGATTTGCCTGCTAAATCACCATAAAAGATCATTCATTTTCACATCAGTTTTTTGACAGCAAAGTTTAAATTAGAATTTTATGCTGAAAAATAGAACATCTTCAAACAAGCCACAATAACTATGGAGAAGCAGTTCTCCATGGACCCAGGCACTGAAGAAATCAGTAATTCCCACTTGCTCTGTAAGAAAACTATGAACTTACTGTGGATTGATATCTGGATTAATCCTTTTCAGCTCCATGATGTCATCTATCGTTTTTTCAATGGCATCAGGGTGAACATTTACTGATGTTTGCAGCCGCTAAAAAGAGGTTTCAAACACGTTAATTCCTACAGAAGCTGTTACTCAACAAAAGTTAACAGTGGTAAATTTGATAAAGCTTCTGCATTAAGAGCTATTAAGAGCCATAAAACCCAGAGCTTCTGCATTAAGAGCCCAGAAGACCCAACTCAACACATGTACATATCCTTCCAAACTTGCCCTGGAGTCCCTTTGCCCCTGTAGTCAGTTTATTGCATTTCTGTGGCAGCTGTCAGTGAAGATGATCAAAGGCCTCAGTGCAGATCAAGAAGCAGCTTCAGACCATCTACCTAATTACACCGGAATTTCTAGCCTTCATTTGACATTCCTTCACCCAACATGTTGCAGTAACACAGCAAAACATTCTTTCTCTTCTTTCACATAATTGTTGAAGGTTCAGTATTCAAAAACCAATGTGCCATCTGAAAACTCAAGAGGCTGAAATTTCTTGTGCTTTGTCTCAAGACTGCGCAATTTCTTAAATGCAAGCTTTTAAATAAGATTCTGCCTTTCTGTTTGTGATAGAAATACATGTGGAAGTACTATGCTGAACTAAGAGCCATATGACACCATTTTTGCTAATGCTGAGGTAATCTTTTCGACATCATTGATTCTTGTGACAGAGAATTTAAAGGCTGAAGGATGTTATTTAACATACACACAAATGCCTTAGGGAAGAACTTAGGTTAGCACAACCACTAGTACAGTAAAAGGATGAAGTGAAAGAGGCTTTTCTCCATCAATGTATTTAAAAGAAAAAGAGGGAACAAAGTTGGGAAAGTTGCTTTCCAGACAAAAAACCTGACTTTGTTTTTCTAAATTTACAAGTGAGTGACTGCAGATTACAGATATTCTAAGACAGGATGAGGAATCAAGCCAAGAACCCCCAAATTCCAACACTTCACTCTCATCATCTCCACCCTGGCAGGTTGTTCCCTTGATGCCCTCTTTGCCACAGTGGGCCTGTCCCTGGAACACAGGACACTCTACCCAACTTTGCAAGATCAACTGCCACTGCAGACACAAGACCCTCTTTGGTGGAAAATGGTTTTCATGTAAAATCATATCAAACTTTAAACTGATTTTTTTGGGGGGAGCAAACAGCAGACTGAACAAACCAACAGCACAGGACACAATAGAAAAGGTGGATAATGAGATCTTTCACTCACCTTACTTTTTGAACCTTTCAGGGAGGCTTCTGTAAGGGAACAGTATTTGAAAGCATCATGTCAAACAAGCATATTTACATTGGATCAATTTAACAACTTACTTCTAATAACAATATCACCCAATTTTTAGCACATGCAGAAAGTTACAAAGGCTAGCAGGACTACGTATATTGCAGTTACCTATTTTCATAGTTCTGGCAGCTCCAGGTTTGGTATTGTAACAGATCCTCTGCAATTCACATTGACCTGTTAGTTTCCTGACCACGAATTTCAGGCAGCGCCACAAGCATTTGCAGTAGAAGTACAGGCATACCTGGACAAACATCCTGCCAAAAGAAGAAGCCTGAAAATAAGAGTCTGGAGCAGAGTTTGTTTCAACATGGTCACCACCCAAACAGCAAGTACTTCCTCACCCCAAATTCCCATTGCTTAAGGGCACCTTTAGAACAAAAGCAGCAAGCACACTACAAACACTTATGCTGGTAAATGTTAAATTCTGTTTTTTATTATTAGCCAACAAAACAACCTACACACAAAGCACCAAAACTAGAAGCACAGAATAATCAAACTCCAGATATTTTCAAAAAGTACTTCTAGAAAACTCTTTGTCCTCTTTACATAAAAGGCTGTTTAGTTCCTCCCAAACTTTGGGGAAACAGGGCTACACAAGACGGGAGTACAGCTCACTCTGATATGATGGATGCTGAGAATTCAAGAAGACATTGCACCCTGGCTTAGTTTTGCCTCAGCAGCCACCTGCTCCAAGCAGAGTGCTTGGTTATACCGACAAACTTGATATCCTGAGAGCGTTCATGTCATGTCCCTAAGTGGGAAAATTAAGGCAATCAAAGCTTCTCCCCTTGCAGGAGGAAAGGTGTTTAAGAACCTGTCCTGAGGACTGCCAGTTCTTCCCAAGACCAGCTGTTACCCAGTACTGATGCTGCACAATTTCTCAAAGTACAGATCTGACAGTAAGCCCAGAAATCCCTTATGTAGCTACTGCAACTAGTTTTGAGCCCCAGCAACAGAAGACAGACTTTGACAAACTGGATGTGTTTCAGTGAAGATGGTAGGGTTGGAGCACAAACCCTGTGAAGAGAGGCTGGGAGAGCTGGGCTTGCTCCACCTGAAGTAAAGATTCAGGGGGATCTAACAGCAACCTCCAGTGCTTGTGGGAAGATCTTGAAGGAACCAGAGCTGGGCTCTTGATGGTCCTCCAGGGCCAGTAAACAAGAGACAACAGCCTTAAGCTGAAACACAAGAGAATCAGCCTTGCAAGGAGATGCTTTTCCCGCTTGAGGACAGTCAGGTAGTGGCACAGGTTTCCCAGAGAGGCTGTGCAGTCTCTTTCCTCAGTTTTTTAATCCTTGACTGGAAGAAGCCCTGAGCAGCCCAGTCTGGCCTTGGTGCTAACCCTGCTGTGATGTTGAACTGGAGGCCTGGTAAGGTCCCTCCCAGGCTCAGCTGGGATCCTACAAAAGCCTGAAAAAGGCTGCATACATAAGAAACACTCTATTTTAAACTTGGTTAGCATTACAGCTGCTACTAAAGCCCACCTATTGCTATCACAATTACATAACACACCCCAAACCCGTATTTTAATAGGAAAAAACTTATTTGGAAATAACCTATCTTTCTTGTTTCTATGGCCATGATGGCACAGATCTTGCCACATTACCCAATTATCTGTCAACTTCCTGGGGTACACCTGGATCCACTCACAGTCCCTGGGTTCAGAAACACATCTCATAAAAGACAAATTGCAAAGAATAGTAGTAGGAACATTGCCATTTGGGCATGGTCCTTGGCTACAGGTGGTTCTGCTAGAACAGGTGGATGGACTAGATGATGTCTACAGGTGTCTTCCAACCTCTCTGTGCTCATATTCTGTGATTGTATTATACTATTTTATTTTATATTATATTATGTTATAACATCAATACAACTTTGATATGCTAGCTTGCCAATACATATTCATGAATAATTTGGTCCATTATGTTCTAAGCCTGTGTGCATGCATATTCATAATTAGCCCATTATTTTCTGCTGTTGATGCTTTCAAAGGACAGTTATTTCTTAGTTATTTCTTTCTATTATTCTTTTCAATAGACTGCAGTGATTATTTCAAAACACTGAATTCCAGATACTCAAATCAGTTATAAATACATATATGTATGTACATAAAGCTTTAAGAGCTCCATCTCTTCCTCAAAACTTCCTGAAGGGCATGGTGTAGAAGGATGTTCAAGGAAGGGAAGATGAATTAACGTGTGTTAATGTCTACACAGGAGTTTAATCTGCTTTATGTTGGCTTCAGCTTAATCATCTTTGAAGGGGGATTAAGCTATGGGAACTAAAGACATTTTATGTCTAAATGGAAAACATCCACACAAGTATTTAAAATGTTTTAAAAGCATCCACTTTATCTTCAGACTTTTAGTTAATTCACTTAGTACTCCCAAATGCTTGCATGCAGGCAAGTGTCCTTGGTTTATTCAACAGGAAGCCTCTATTTTAGATACAAATTGACACCTAAAGAATGAGGAATCAGTCCCATGACAGAACCAAGTTTTAGACAAGAAAAAAGTTTCAGGTGTGACATCAAAGTATTTGATGAATCATCTCCGATTCAAGACATGCCAGAGCACACTACTGTGAGGAGTTAATTTGTGCTTCACAGCAGGTTATCACCTTCAGTATTAAGAACAATACCAGGTACCAGGAGGCAAGGCCATCATCAAGCAGCCATTCTTAAAGTTTCCAACAGTCTTCTGAGTAGAAGGATAGTATATTAATCTAATATACTAATTAATCTAATAGTAGAATAATCAATGGAGAATGATTTGAGCTCGAAGGGACCTTAAAAATCATCTTGTTCCAAATCTCTTGTCATGGGTAGGGACATATTCCACTAGACCAAGAAGAAGAATTCAAATATAACCAAGAGCCATTCCTTAGTTTCATCAGTACAACTCAGCTCTGTAGTCAGGCTAAAAGCACAGGAAAATTGAGAGGTGGAGTATGGTAAAACAAAGTCCTGTATTTTCATCATATGTTTGTAGTAGAAATTAGAGTTGCTTTCTTTTGGTCTGTTTTGTTTCCAAATGTTAGGTCTCTTTTAAAACAAAGAAATACAGAGAGCTCAATTATATGGAAGATGAAAGACTCACTTCATGTTAACAGTCCATGAAAGATTTCCTTCTAATGGCCAAGATGGCTCCTACAAAAACCACATGTCCTTTAAGAAAGTTCATGTCTATACTTAGTTGCCTCCAATGCTGAAACATGACAATCCATTACATTAAAAAACATTTTGAGTACTATATCGTGGATAATTGAAGACTATGTGTTGTGCATAACTTCTGGGGACTTAGAGGACAGAAGGTATCAAGTGCATTTGAATTACATATTTTTGCCTTAGGCTCAATGACAGATCTGCAAATTGAAGGAAAAACTCCAAATAGGATAGAGCTGTGACCACATAATTGCAACCACTTTCTCTACTAAAGTTCTGCTTTGGCTGTGGTTTGCACAAAGATTAATAAAAGTGTATCTAATAAAGCAGGACATTACAGCACACAAACACACACCTCTATGATTCACTAAAATATGCTTAGCAGCTATTACTAATAAACCAAACACACACTAATTTTGACTAGGTAGCTTATAGAAGAAAATTAGCCTTTGTGGGTACCTTCAGTTTCCTACCACTCATCCATCTCAAGCTTACAATAGTTGAAACCTTCCATTTGTAACATGAAAGACATAAAAAGTATCACCAGCTGTTTATAAAAGGGAATTCTTGCTTGCAGAAATCCTGTAATAAAAGCACACTAGTGATTGTGGCAGGCAAGTTTTATGTTAGCCCTTATGCACTGTAAAACAAAACACAGTGTATCATGAATGAGAAGCCCCCAAAAGCACAGCCAAGTGCTTTGACTGTGGCACAGTGGCATTAATTTCTGGCTTGTTTTAAATTCCAGATCTCCACTCAGTCTCCTCTGTGTTGTATTTTTAAAATTATTATTATTTAGTTTGTTATTCTTTGTTTGTTTCATGGTTTTTTGCCCCACCTGCTTGCCTTTGCAAGTTTCTCACACAGAAAATAGTTTATGTGGTCATGTACAGCATTATTTCAGATCCTGAGGTGAGATGTAAGAACAGAAGTACTACAGAAATGAAGGTGTTCCTCAGGGACTCACACTCTACTCTTTTCTATTTCAATCCAAGTTCCTTTCCCCTCTTTTATTCCAAGCATCTGTATAGACCTGCATTTTTGTGTTTACACATGCATTAAAGCAGTTCATTATAAACATTATATAAAACAAAGAAAAAAACTGCATAATAAGATGTCAAATCAACATTCAGTTCCCTTGCCAAGGATGCTACATGGCAAAACCAATCAAGCAACCAATCTCCATCAGCAATAATGGGGCTTAGAAGAGATTATGGAGAACTCTCTTCCGTGATGAAAAAGACAAAGAAAGGGGTTTCTACAATTGCCCAGATCCTTGCAAGACAGGGAGAAATGTAGAGTCAAAGCTAGCACAAAGTAAGAGTACTGTTGCAGCAGAGACAGTGCTTCCATTTTCCAGAGCATGTGCTGCTCTGCCTGGGGAAAGAAAGCACATGGCAGCAACCAGCAGACAGCACTGAGCATGTTTTTTCACACCCCAACACTGCAAAGGGAAGCATGTAAGGGGTTTCAACAAGGACTTTCCAGGTTTGCCCTCAACTACCCCAGTGGATGCTAGGACAGTGTGATTAAAATGGCAAATGCAATGGCTATTAGAATTTACACCTCTCTCCAATGACAGTATGACATCACATTTTCATGAAATCCGACTTTATTTAAAGATGACTGGCTCTAGGAGATAAGCACAGCCTTCTCCATGATAAACTGCCAGAAATGAAATTGTGCAAAACTTTCCAAAGTTGGCTAATATTTCTGTGAAGCTCTTTCCTGTGTAATCTAAATATAATTCACCTAAATAGCAAGATGTACATCTAACGCAACATGAAGTACTTCCTGAGGGGAAGTAGAGATTAATTACTGTGCAACATTTCTGAAACTAATAAAATAGCAGGTGCTTATTCCCTCTCTCAGTAATTTCAGAACCTTCTTATTTTCAGAGCTAGTAATAAACATAGGTACTCTGGGTAAAATGAAAGCTTCACCTAGATACTCAGTGCTAGTTACTGGACTTAAAACTGGGGTGAAAGCAAGCAAACCCCTGAAACAAAAACAAATAAACAAAAACCACACAACACCCCCCACAAAACAACAACAACAAAAAAGCCAAAATGGCCAGCCCTACCAAAAAACCCCAAACACAAAACAAACACAAAACCCAACCCTAAACCAAACTAAAAACTCACCCCCGCCCCCGCCACCCACTAGTTTAAAAGAATGAAATAAAAGTCACTGGGCATACTTACACATAATTTTCTCTCCTATGTGTTGTTTCAGGTTCTATGGATACTGAAGATTTTTACACAACTACTTTTCCTGAAGAAAATACTCATCTCAGAAAAGAGTGCATTACACATCAGTACTTCCTTTCTGAGATTTCTAATTATGGCTTGAGAAGTCAAGGACACACTAGTCATGGCTGATAAGCTGTCCAAATGGGTGAGTAAGCAAGTGATACCACCCTGTCAGGGGCTCATTAACTTGACTATCTTTGGTTTATCTGCATAATTCACAGTGTGAATATAAGGTCAACCAAGAAGTGAGGTACCAATCACCATTTCCGCCATAGGCATACCTGCTATTAGTTCCTTTAAAACACAAGAAATTGCTTTCTCACTGTGCCTTTGCAGACTTGACAACTGAATCCACCTTACCTTCCCATTTAGACATGGGAGCAACTCACTGTGGCAACTAGAGAAGACATAAGAATAGTTTTTAACAGCAGCTTTCCCTACATTCACTGCTCTTGCTGTTTGCTGATTTGATTTTCATTTTATCTGATGACTCCAGTATACTTTAAGTCAGCTAGAGCTTACAGATTGCTTTGCAGTAGAGCAAGAGAAGATGTCACATTTCTAGGATTTACTGAAAAAAAATTAAGTTTCTACTACAGTTGGTTCTCCAAGTTGTTATTATTTCAGATGTTTAAGATAAATTACAGTCTTAAGTAAAAGTGTTGCTGACAGACTTCTCAGAACCCTTTTACAACAAAAAGAGAAAGCCCTGAAAGATTAGGTATTTAACTGAGAAACAGTTTTATTTTCTCATAAGTAATATTTCAGATGTCAGAAATAATTTGTATCAGAGCAAGCTGAAAAAGAAAAGACCAACTATTTTCATCTGGATATTGCCTTGAATTGGAACTATGAGTACAAGAGTCTAAATGTAGGGATTTAAGGTTATTCTGACTACTGGACTGTTTAATAGGCAGACTCTTTCTCTAACCGAGTTGTGTGGGAGTGATGATCTACTTGAGGTAGGAAGGCAGAGGGATCTGGACATGCTGGATTAAAGGGCCAGGGCCAATTGGAAGGGGTTCCACAAGACCAAGTGCCGGGTCCTGCTGTTGGGTTACAACAACCCCAGGCAGTGCTGCAGGCTGGGGACAGTGGCTGGGAAGCTGCCTGGTGGAAAAGGACCTGGGGGTGCTGGTCAGCAGCAGCTGAAGATGATCCAGCTGTGCCCAGGTGGCCAAGAAGGCCGATGGCATCCTGGCCTGGATCAGCCATGGTGTGGCCAGCAGGAGCAGGGCAGTGACCGTCCCCCTGTGCTGGGCACTGCTGAGGCCACTCCTCAAATCCTGTGCTCAGTTCTGGGCCCCTCAGTGCAAGAAAGACATTGAGGGGCTGGAGCGTGACCAGAGAAGGGAAACAGAGCTGGGGAAGGGTCTGGAGCACAAGGGCTGTGAGGAGCAGCTGAGGGAGCTGAGGGTGTTTAGTCTGGAGAAAAGGAGGCTCAGGGGGGACTTCACCGCTCTACAACTGCCTAAAAGGAGGGTGCAGCAAGGTTGAGGTCATTCTCTTTTCCCAACAGGAGAAAATAGCCTCAATTTGTGCCAGGGAAGCTTTAAATTGAAAATAATTGAAAATTTCTTCACAAAAATAATTGTCAAGCATTGGAACAGGCTGCACAGAGAGATGGTGAAATTGCCATCCCTGGAGATATTTAAAGGAAACAGATGTGGCATTCAGGTGACATGGTTTAGTGGTACACTTGACTTAACATTATTGACATATTGACTTAACACAGCAGCTGAGTTAATGCTTGGGTTGAATTATCTTAGAAGTCTTTTCCAACCTATGGAATTCTATGATTCTAAAGAAATGGAACTGGTGTTTCAGGGAGGCTGCACAATCTCCACCCTTAGAGGTGCTCAAAATGTGTTTGAATGCACACCTGGGCAATCTGCTATAGTGGACCCTGCTCTGAGCAATGGGACAGGACTTGATTCCAGAATTGTCTTTCAATCTCACTAAACACTTACAACAAGCTGGATTTGAAATCCACTCTTCAAAGTCCTCCTGGGTCTCCAGGTGAATATGTGCTGCATGAAGTTGCTACAGGTAAAGAATTGTCACTACTTAGAAAGCAAAGTCAAAGTTATTATAACTTCAGAGATGAAAGCTCTGTTCCTCGCAGTCTGTTTTATGGCATTTTCCACATTGCAATGAACAAAATTACTTGCATTTTGTGCAGACTTAAGTCACTGGTTTTAAACACAGAGATAATCTATGCCATCAGCATCAGCTATTCTGGGGTCTGTTCCGAGTTGTGCAACAAGGAAAACACTGTGCCACTGAGCAGTCCCTGCCATCAAAATTCCCCGTTTCAGCCCTGCATTTGATCTTCACAAACAATTAAAGATGACTTAAGCTCCTGGGTGATGCTGCTATTTGTAATGAGCATGGGGACACAATATGTATTAACTTATTTTCCAATCAATTTCCGAGCTGGAAGGCTTAATATCCTTGTCTTGCACATGTATGTCCCTGCAGTTCCACACTTCACTGCCTTATTCTCCATCACACAAACCTGCAATTGCAGGTTGCAACACATAGAGCAGAACTCATGCCCAGTAAGTGCTTTCCATGGAAAATTTTTGCTTTTTAATCTCTCTGGTTTCTTCTATATTTACAAAATATGGGGAGGATAGTACTCTTATCAGTTCATGTCAAAGGATCAACATAACATAAGAAAATCCAGATGCTCGTAAGTAAATAGAAATAGTTTTCCCATTTCAACACTGTGTTCATATTTTAGTGCTCTGTACTCTCCTCCCCCCCATCCCTTAATCCAACTTTCTTTTCAGCATTTGGAATACTGGGCTTTCCATAACAAAGTCCTAGACTGTCCTGTTTAGACAGGCAACTGTTTTTCAGAAGATCTACCTTGACTATTGAAGAGAATCTAGCACCACTGAGACTTTTCAAATCTTTCAAGATTCACTGACTTCAAAAATAACATGAAGAGAAGTAGAAGATAGTTTCTCCATTATAGCTTTAGGAACCTACATATTCAAACCAGCACTCTTTCTCCAACATGGAAAAATCCTCAAGGGGCCAGGAGAGCAAAGGTGAGCAGAACAAGTAGTTTAACAGGAAGAGAGCTGGCAACTTAAAATTGTCAACAGCTCAGCTTTTCCATCAGGAGGGAGAAAAATGACTTTATGTTCAGAAAATACCAGACCATTATGGGGGAAAGTGTAACACCCTCTGCGATCCCAGCCAGAGGCTCCTACCCCTCTCACAGGGTGGGAGTCCACTTTATGAAGGACTCATTAACCAAATCCCATATGGCATCAATCTGTGACCTTGGGTCAGGTTGCTGAACAAATCTGTATTGAGAAAAAAGGTAAAAATTATAGAGGCAGGACCGTTGAGAAGGAAATAATTAGAAGGATTCCAGAATAAAGGCTCTGACATAAGGTGTTACAAAATTGTAAAGGGAAAAAGCAGTGCAGGGATGTTAGTCAGGCTAGTTGTGATCTTTGAGGTCACTGGACCAGTATAAGTGGAATTGACGGAAGACTTGGGACCACCCAGGACTTGGGCCACAGAGCTGCAAGGGTCAATTCTTTCCCTCCTGGCTGGTGCTTATCATGTGGTGAGCACACAAATGTTTAAATTAAGGCTCAATTCAGCCTTGGCTGGGTTTTGTGGATGTTAGCAAACAAACAGTTGCTTTATACTTTTGATCTGCCTATGTCCTGCTTACAGAGCCCTTTTGCAGCTGGTTCAAGATACATGAGGAAGTTGGCCCAAACATTCCACAGAAATGCTTAAGCTATGTCTGTCTTGGCAGCAAAATCATTGCAGATGATCAGCCTAGAGGTAATGGTGCTGGTATCCATAGTGTGTAAGATTCTTTGCTATAAACAGTCTAAAAAGGGAGAAAAATATAGTGACAGATGCTCTATACAGAAGCATATGTTTTAGTCCTCTTGAAAAGGTTCCTCCCATACAGACACAATATGATTTCTTTGGTTTATACACAAATTGAGCTCTTGATCTGTATTAGTTTTGAGAAGTGCTCAACTTCCTCCAGTGACTGCAGAACAATTACAACATGGGCTTTCTCCACCTACATCTGTTGTTTGCAAGTCACCCATTCTATACTTGGTTTATAGAGGAAAAATTGCAAGTCATATGCAGGAGCAAGTAATTGACATTTCTCCTGCAAATTGAGCATGTTCAGCTTCAAAAGCACTTGCACATCTTCAGCAAGCATCTCTGCTTTCACAAACAACACGCAAAAAATCCAAACAGTGGACAAGAGCAGGAAGGAAAAAGCCCATTTTTCAAGCACTGTTCTATGTTACTATTTCTTCTCTTTTCCCCTGACATATCAGGCACTACTGATTTGATACATCACTGCTCCAATCCCACAAGACAGTTCCCACTTCTTTGCTTCTATAAAGAACAGCAAAAGAAAATTGAAATTAAAATAGCTTTAATTAAATAGTGAAATCTAGGTGAACAGAAAGCAGTCTAGTATAAACTAGTTTACATCTTCTGTAATACTTGTAACAGCTAAATCACTTAGCTCACTGCAGCATAAAAGTAATAAGAATAATTCAACACTTTTGAGAAAATACAGAACAGTTACCTCAGGAAGTGCTTCATGGTGATGTTTTGGTTTGTGCTGCTAGAGCCGTAATATATTGATCACTGGTGACCTCTTCTTCACAGGTGATATTACTGCTGTAGAAACAGAATTGAGACTTTTTTTACAGATAGAACAAAAAAAAGGGATACTTCAGTTTTTTAAAAATTGGTCTTGAAATAAACATCTGTGGAAATATAAGGGAAATATATTAAGAAAAAATATCATGTCAGTAAAAAAAATAGAAAATCATAAGGTGTTCACACTTCAGCCCGAGCAGATACTTTGACCAGACTATGCTACCCATGTCTTTTTTCAGAGAAGTAGAAAACTTGAATGAGAATACAGAAATAAGTGAGAAAGCTTGAAGTAGTATCTAGACATTTTCAAAAGCTCCTCGTGTTCTTCAAACACCTGTCTGGTTCAAAGCAACTCCCAAGCAGCAGCTTTAAGAGACACTCAGTTCCCTCTGCTGTTAGAAGCCCTTTCTTTGTCATAATTTGCATAATACATATAATAGAATAATAAAATACACTGAGTTGGAAGGGACCAACAAGGATCATTGGGTCCAACTTCTGGTCCTGTGCAGGACACCCCAAGAGTCCCAGCAAGTGCCTGGGAGCATTGTCCAAAACTTGAACTCAGAGTTCCTAAAATACAGTTGACCAGGCTGCCCATTGGTTCTGTGATCTTGTGTCCTACGGTTAATGGTCATTATGATTACCAGATAGTTCCAGCAGAGAACAGGAAGAATTAATGAAGAAACTTCATAAATATAACCCTGCTTGTGTACTGTAGACTCTCCCAAGTCACCATCTCTTTAAGTTTATAAAATTAAGTGTTCATATACAAGTGATACTCGACTAAAAAATGCAGACTTCTCAAATGACTGTACTTCATGTTCTGTTCTGTAAAAGGCAGTACAAAATTTTTACTTGCTGCCAGAAAACAAGACACTGCTACACAGGTCTGCTACCAGGACAACTTAATCCAACACTTAAAGGGAACAAGATCATGGTTTCGAGCTCTGTACTGGTACCAACCACACACAAAGGCCTGAATTAAAGTTCTGTTGTTAAGAAATCATTTAAGAGCCCATTTTCCCTTATCACTGCATGCTGAAAAGTACTGAAGGCCTTAAGAAATCTGACCTCTTTTGCCACAAATTTAGAAATATAGAGAACTTCAAACTTATTTTCTTCTGTGCAACCTATCAGCAATGATGGGATAAAAATCTCCTTTCCCTACCATGTTCTCATATTCTTTCCTCTTTGTAACTTGTAAGTTTTATACTGTGCTATTGCCTGCTGACAGGAACAGAACAAACATTTAAGTTCAGGAAAATGCAGCTATCTTGTTGGATTATGTCACATACAGCTTGCTAAAAATATATAATCCCTGAACAGTGAAAGCTTCCTTCACTTGTATTGTTTTTGACTGACTGAATCATGTTGCTGTCCCCTGAATACAGCTGTAATTGGTGCTGGCTGCAGTGACACCTGCTTGCAAGGGCAGAGAGATGCTAACTTTGGTTCATTAATGAACACAAGAGGCAGGCTCCAAACACTTCCTGCTACAGCTTTTGATAGGTCTTCTATGGCAGACAGCATAGGAGATACGCAAAAACTGGAGGGAATGTAACCTGCTCCCCTTCTCCAGTCTAATAATTTGCTGTTTAAAAGATATAGTTTGTGAAAGATTCTCACAGCTGAGTCTCAGCATTTTAACATCAAGTTGAACAAAGAAAGCTCCGCCACAAAATTTGACCCATAAGGGCATCAGTGTAATGAACACAGCAGAAGTGCCAGAAGCTGTCAAATCAACCCCCTCTAGAAGTGCACACTAGTCTCAGCCTCTGAGGTCAGCTCCTTCTTGATTCTGACCAAGGTCCTTTTTGAAAATTATACTGCTTTGTTATTATTGCTTTAAAGTGAAGAGAAATTCCACTTGTCCCAGCTCCAGAAATGGCTCATACAAGCATGGCATGGTAGGAGCTTCAAGATACTTCAAGAACAGTTACTACCTCCAGCCAATTATAAATTATAAATCTGTTTTCAATGCTCATTAAAAATTAGAGCATCACTGTAGCTGTTCAGACCTGAAGATCCTTGTCTTCTATGCAGAAAGCTAAATTCAAAGGAAGATACTTGATTGGAGGGAAAAAAAAATCTAAGTGACACAACAAACATGACAAGTGGTTAAAAGTGCCTATTTTGGATATCTTCAAAAGCCCACACTTGAAATTACAAGAATAAATTTTCCTTGCTCTATCCCTTTTAATTAAAATGTGTGTGGGGAAGTCTACAGAAAGAAATTTTACAGCTGAAGACCTGATGCCATAGGAGTCAATATCAAAGTTCTTCAGCGTGGAGAGAGAGATCACCCTGCAAGCTCAACAGCCAGTTCCCTACAGTGCAGGGACAGCTAATAACCAGGTCCATAGGAAGACCATGGCCTCAAAAGGAGCTCACTCCACAGAGGCACAAAGCAATCAAATCCCACCTCACTTTATTAACAAGAGGGCTTTAAGATCTAGAGGCAAGACTTCCAGCTCAAACAAAAGTACAGGGAATCTATGCTGCTCTCTTGGTTCATAAGGCAAAATGTTTAATTTTTGTGTATGGCAGACAGCCTTTCTAAATGCTGTCATCTGCTAAGTGCAGGGATAGAAATCTACACTATGCTCTGTGGTTCTTGCAACAATTCACTTCTGTGAACACACACATACAGATAGCATTAGGCTATTTACATCCAGGGTAAACTGAGAAGCTGAATCAGGTGAAAATTTACAGTCATCTTTAAACAAGTAGGACTGGAGGGCAGCATTCTCTGTTTCCGTATACCTCCATAAGCAATCCTCTAGAGGAGTTCAGCAAAGATTTTCTGTGAAGAAAATAGTATTTAAACTCTTTAAAAAGATTATTTTCACAATTTACAGCTAAGTTCAACTTTTCATAAACCGGTAGAGCCAGAAGACCTAATTTCTGCCAATGTCTTTTTATCTCAAAATGTAATAGATTTCTCATAAGTGAAACTTTACTTCCAGTGAACTTGTTATAGCATCTCAGTGAACAGGAAGAAGAGCTCTAGCTAAGGATGATATGTTCTATCAACAATTCAGAATTTACAAAAATCTCATTTTCCATTAGGTGTGCTTAGGAAAAAATCCCAACCCAAACAAAGAAGTCACATACTTATTTTATTTAGGGAGAATGACTTAACTTCCAGCCTCCTGTTTTCTTTAGGGAAGACCTTCCTCAGCAAGTTGGATATCTGCAGATCAGGAAGGTTTTCAAGGTCCACTTGTAGGAAAGAAAGACACATGAGAAAAAGATTCTCATCTAAAAGTGATAATCTTGTTAATAAATGTTTATGAGTTTGTTTAAAGAAAGGGCACAACAATGATACAATTCAGTTGAGAAGTTGACAGCAGTTATGGATTTGGAGAGACTGAAATACAAAATTCTGAAGACTTGACAGCAGGACACACAGAGCCAGCAGGTGCTGGGGAGCAGCCAGCTGGCCACAGGATCCACCCACTGCTCAGAGCCTGAGTTTGTGCTTTTACATGGTTTCACTTGCAAACTTGTAGCTGTGGGGTTTTTTACAGCTTAAGAAAATGTTCCAGCTCCATGCTATATGCACATTTTCTCACTAAGGAACCCTCAAGGTACTTCCCTTCTTCTGTAGTCAATTTTTCAGCTTTTCCTGATTTTAAGGCACGCAGCTGATGTAAATCCAAAGACAAATAGATTTGACTTTGGTAGCAACCTGTTATTAACTCCCTAGAAGCAGCTTGAACCTAAACTACAGAAAGCCTCTAGACTCAATATTTGAAGTTTGCTCTTTGACATGAAGAGACTCATCCATGTTCTAAGGCTCTATATTGACAATGATGGGGTGAGGATGAAGTTTGGGTTTCCCACATACTCATGTTCTCAGCTTGCAGGATTTCATCCCATACCTCACTTCCACAAAGCAGCTTCCTACTCCCTCCAACAATACACCCACCTACCCATTCATTGGCAATTGTTTCATCCAGTTTATTTTAAACTAGACAGCAGCTTCCCTTCCTAAAACTAACCACAGCTTTTCTTGGAAGAGAAGCAGTTCTACTATAATCACATACAACAGCAAAACTATTGCAAAATCTGTCTCAAAATATAAATGAAGCTTTCCTTAAATAAACATCAACTATTTGAATTTCTTGTGACTCTATGATCTTTTTGGTTGTATAGCAAAACATGCATCAATCTGAAAGGTTAACAGTTGCTGGAGGCTTAAAGAAATCAAGAGTAAGCCTTAAACGTCACCTCTTTATCTAAAGCTGAGGGTTTGCTTTGTTTGTCTTCAATAAAGCTGCAGATAGAGCTGCAGGAAAAAGCCGTGTTATTTAATATAAATCACCATACTTTCAGAGTAAAATATAAACCCAAAGTAGTTCCCTTCACAATCTTTGTTTTGCAAGCTAATGGGTATTTGCAACCTGGTATATTGCAAACACTTTAAAATGTATATTCCAATTATAAAGAAAGAATAGGTGTGCTGAAGAAAAAAAATAAGCCAGAAACATTAATGTGAGCAGGCTGAATATAATATTTTGTTTACGTGGATCATTTGATTACAAAAAAAAAACAAAAAAAACCAAACCAAGTAATTTATTTTTAAGGTTAGTTGTTGCAGTTTAAAGTAGGTTTTAATGTACGTTCTTCTGAATGCCACCACCATAATGTTGATTTCAGGTTGCCACTTTTCTTTCCAGTGATATCCTGGGTTGGCATCTACTCCTCATTCACCTCAAAAGCCTGCATTTATTTATTTATGAGGGACAGTAGGCTTGAGCCTTATGTCACCAAAGTGACATACAAAAATATGCAGTTTTGCTACTGTATATTCCTTTTTCTTTTGCTGATGGGATGTTGGAGCTTCTGTATCTCCAACACCAATCTGAGATAACTAGAACTGGAAATGGGAAGAATAGCGGATACACATTGTGAAATGTCCCTCGAGGTCCTGGAGGACAGCAAGCTGGCTGGAAGCCAGCAGGAGGCAAAGACAGACAACAGCACTCAGGGCTACATGAACACAAGCAGAGCCAGTAAGTAGATTGAGGGAAGAGATTATCTTCCTCTACTCAGCACTCTGGGCCATATTTAGCCACTGCCTAGTTTGGGGCTCCAGCAATACACAAAAGACATCAACAAACGTAAGAGAGTTAAGCAGAGGTCACCGGCATGATGGGGCTGAGGTTGGGGGAGACGAGCTTGTTCAGCTCCAGGCAGGGACAGCTTTGGAGGGACATTACAGCACCTCCAGTGCCTATGAGGATGTCACTGAAAAGTCAAGAGATGGAACCTTTACAGCAGTGCAGGACAGGAAGGGGAAAAACAACAGGTAAAAACTTAAATAGGGTTTAAGAGGTTCAGCCTGGATACAAGGCAATTTTTTTTTTCAAGAGTACAGTCAGGCAATGGCATAGCTCGCTCAGAGACACTTTGAGGTTTCAAGCCCCAAACAAATGAAGCCCTGAGAAGCCTGACCTCAAAGCTGACCCTGTTGTGGGCAGGAGTCTGGGCCAGAGATGCTCTGAGGTCCC
Source organism: Pycnonotus jocosus (assembly GCA_013400435.1). NCBI lineage: Eukaryota > Metazoa > Chordata > Aves > Passeriformes > Pycnonotidae > Pycnonotus > Pycnonotus jocosus. The sequence goes on from VWYP01029812.1 coordinate 574,633, forward strand.
TTCCAGCCTTTGATTCTCTGCTTCCCCCGCAGTCACTCTCATGGGGTGATCTCAAATATCCTGCATCATACTCAAATACTCTTAGTACCGTAGTGCTATAGAGATACAACTGACAGGGTGCCCAAGTGCCTGCTATTGTATCCATTTAAGAGGTACCCACCTCTCAAGATACTTTGCAATGTTTCCCAAGAAATGAGCTTAGCTTTAGGATGGAACAAAATCATTCCTTCTCTCATCTGTCCCTACCACTCCAACCAAAAGCCTGCAGCATGAAATTTGACCATAAATGAGTCATATTATGGTTCTACAATTCAAGAGTGAGAGTCTGCAAGAGTCATGCCAATGACAAACACACAACACACACAAACCCCAAACACGAATAAAACCCTAACAACTCTAGGACCCCAGTTTGGTAAGCCATTCTAATTCTAAGCAAGTATTGTTTATCCAGCTATCCCATGGAATAGACACATACCTACTTGCATCTTCCATCTTGCTTTCATGCCCAAAGGTGGCAAAAAATCACTTCAAATGTATTAAACAAACTAGTAAAACCAGAGGATCTTCATCTGAATAACTGCATAATCATTTATAGGTCTTTGAATATAGTAACAACACTGCTCTGACCTCTCCAACTCAGAGGACACCCTGGGAAATGACTCTATTGTCAGAAAAGATCTCAAGAACAGGTCTCCTGTTCCATGCAGTTGTTTTGTGTTGGCCCAGAAGTGGCTTTGACTGACTCCAGTGGATGCAGACCCTGGCAGGAGACACCTTAAGAGATCAAAAGTGGATTCCTGTTTTGTGTGACCTCAGTTTGCCATCTCAGTACAGAAGGGTATTTTCATTTCTATGTGCCCAAGACAAGGCTGTACTCAACATCAAGCATTCTTTAGAGGAAAATCTTTGAACAAAATGTCACACTTGATTGATGACCCTAATAAGCAAGACTTGACTTCAGTCACACTGTCACAGGTAATAAGATTTTTTCCATTTCTAATCTTCATCACACATTGACATTTTACATTTCTGCATTTCACTAGGAGAGTGAGGGCAAGGCTAGATATGAAGTAAAATTTAACAGAACTTTAGTCCTGTGAGCATAAGCACATACCACACAATTAAGCAATAAAAAGAAAAGAGCCCTGAATAAAAGGTTAAAATCACAGCAGAGTTGGGGAGTCAGAGGGCACAAAACCCCCAGCTTCTCTCAAGCTACAGAACAGTGCTTTGAAAGCCTCCAATTTTGTAGTTCTAATTTAGCATTTCAGTCCATTACTGCCTCTTCAAAGCATTACGGATATAAGGAAGGATCAAGGTCTTACAATTCTCCTAAGAAACAGTCAAGTAGGATTGTATTTGGGTTCAAGAGAACTTACTTGTCAAGTCTCACATGGAAAGTTACCTCTAACACCACTCAATTCAGCCTCCATGCTGTAATTCCTCTAGAGATTCTGGCTCAGTGATGACCCATAGTTGGATGAAGGTAACATCAAACCAGGACTCAGCATCATAGAAGCATCTCCACCTTTCATTGCAGATCTCTGCCACTTAAAAGAAAAAGGCTGGGGTTCTCTACCTGACTGTTCAAAGCAAGCTAAATCCCAGAAATCCAACAAAGGAAATGTTCATACATCCAGACACATTTTGCATGCAGAACTGTGACAATAATCTACTCTTTTCAATTTCTATTAGCTCTGCTCTACTACAATGCTGAAAGATGGAAAGAAAGGACAAAACTATATGAAGCCACTTCAGGTGATTGGTGAAGACTTTGCTGGGTACTAATAATTCTGTTTCTAATAATAAGTTTATTTCTAATAACAAATACCAAGGTAAAAATAGAGAAAGCTCTCCACAACTCAGAATACAATAAATTTCTAGAGATGCAATCAGATGCCTAAATTCAACAGGAATTAAAGTATCCAAGTCTTGTGTCTGTCTATAGTGTGTCCATCCTTAACAAACTCACTTTATATATTGAGGAAAGTGTATTTTATCCGGAAGGGCACTGAGTAAATGACATATCAGCTAAAAATGGAGTTCTCATGCCTGTAAACAGTCTTCAAAGTATAGAAACTTCCTCAGCTCCCCTCCTTCATACATTAAAAAATGCATAATTTTTAGTCACTTCTCATGAACTTCCACTTGATCACTAAGTTCACCCAGGAGAACAGCAGCTTCATCTGGATGGCTCACATGTGTCTACATGGTTTGCAGTGGAATGTTTCTGGCCCACTTGCTCTGTTGCCAGACACACTGTACGACAGCTTGTATTGCAAGGAAATGTGTTCTAAATAAAACATCACACTTTGTAGCAAAATTCCTTCAAGTTTAGATTAAATCCTACAAAGCTAGATGCATAAGATTCCAAAGAGGCTTCCTGGCTACCTCCCAGACTAATTACTGCAGAAGTTTCATGGAAAAAAACCCCAAGACTACTATTTCTGAAAGTGAATGACTGATGTGCTTTTGCTCTCCCTCCTTTCTGGTTTCCACTCCATTGCCTAGACATGAGTGGAGGGTACAAGTTAAAAATGCAAAGATGAAGTATTCTCTTGCCACCAAAATTAACTGAAGTCTAGATTTGCTTTAGAGCCCAATCAATTCCTAGCAAACAGTAGTTTGTGGGGAAGAAACATCATTCTATCAACAGGTTACATACAGATCTGCAATGTCAATAGATTTACACCAGACACTCTTGTTCTATCCATTCCCCACATTTCCAACATCTGTTATATCTTCCTGGACCAAGCAGAGTTAACTCAGCCACAAGATTAATATGAACTCACACCAAGTATCAGCCTGAAAGCATGTAAAAATAAGGACTGAGATTTAGTTTGTTAACTGACCCTTCCCCCCTAAAAAAGTTAAAGATACCAGAGGTGTCAGGACAAAAGCCAAACTTAGCTTCTGAGCTAAAGCAGCATAAATCAATTTATTTACGCAGGAATTTGGTGAGGATCAGACAAATTCATACTGATCTAACAGAAAATTGTTCCATGTGGTGCCATTTTCCCATCATTTCACCAGATTACTTTGGCATGAAGTGGCAAATTTTCCACAGAGCTCTGAGGGACAGACTTGCAACAGTAAAGCAAGTAGGATCCGTAAGAGTTTCTGCATTTCCTTCTGCAATTTTACTAAGACAGAATTCAAGAATAATGGCCTCCCATGCAGCCAGCCAGTTAGATGATGTGATGAAGCACCATGTTTGTGAAACCATAAGCATCCTATAGTAGGTGTTATGCACCAGCTGTTTGCTGCCTGCGGTCCTGCAGCCTGCAGGGGGACCACAATAAAAAAGGAACAAACTTATTCAGCAGACAGGAGGATCTAAAATTCCACTGCAGTTATTTTGCAAACTTCATGGCCTACAATTTATTCTCCTGGTTGCTGCTCAGTGAGGTGTTCTGCATCCCAGGAGGTAGGAAATCAGGACACCTCCAAGTACATGACCTTGTTGGAAGATCTAGTTATGCATTTGCTGCCCAGAAGGACATGTGCAGGGTCAATCGCTCTGGTTTTACCAATGTCTGAAGAGAGAAGAAGCAGACGAAATCATCTGTTTTATCATAGAAACTAGAAAGTTTTCTAAAGTTTCTTTAATATGTATTGCAAACTCCATGCTCTGGTTGAACCAGGCTTAAGCCCTTCTTTAGGGAAAAATTTTGAATGGCAACACAAAAAAAACCCCAAACCCAAAAAACCCAAACAAACAAAAAAATCACTCCAGAGCATCTATTCAAATCTGTTGTCCAGACAGGCCTATGTACCAGCCAGTATCAGCTCAGCTTGAAAGAGTCATAAGTATCTTACCAAATTTTTATTTCTATTAACAAGAGCTGTGAACAACAGTAAAAATGGCTGCACTAAGACTCCCTTCACGTTTCTGTAGCTTAAGATATCTCCAAGTAGCATCAAAGTAGTGGGGAAAGAAAGCTATGATGGACTTTGGAGCCAGGGACATTCATAAAAATGAGGGCTAAATCAACACAAACACCACAATGACATGACAAAATAAGAGGAAAAGGCCATGAAGATCTGCAAAAGGTAAAGATGGAAAGAATGGTTTGAAGGTCAATGAACTTACACCAGCTGTTAAGCAAGACTTATGAAACACCTTTCAAGCATGGCATAGGAACCATTCTTATGTGGTAATTGCACAAAATCTATTTTCTCAACCAAGTAGGAAAAAAAAAAAAAGTGAATGATAAGGGAAGTGTAAAGTGCTGTGCTGCTCTTCCTCCATCTGCCACTTCCTGCTTGGTTCAACCAGACCTTTACTTTCTTTTGGGTCCCCACTCTCAGACAGAAAAGGTTGATGGCAAAGATTCGATAGCAGAAGACTGGAAAGAGGGGAGAAGACCATGTGTGAAGAAAAGAGAATGAAGAAACATGGAGATCATTGGAAACTGTTCTTGCAAAAACATTACTGAGGGGGAAAAGGAACAAAGTGGAGCCAAGAGGAATACGGACTAAGACAGTATGATTGACAGGATTGCTATAAAGCATTCATGCTTAACACACTGCAAGACTGAAAATCTTTTTCCTTCAGTGTCTCTTCCTACCTAGAAAAGTGGGCATACTTTTATTTCTTATAGTCTTACTCTTAATCTCATAAGTGTAAAGTGATAGAAAAACTAAAAGGAATTACATTAAACAAATTTCCAGAACCCTTGCAGCAGATACATCTATAATAATTCAGTAGTATGCCAATCTTATCCTTGAGATAGTAACCATACGAAATAGCACATGTTGGTCAGGACAAATGAGGTGCAAAGAAGAACATGACTATCTCTGACCATTGGAAATACTGTTGTAGACCTACTTGAGAAAGTGGGGAGTAGGTTGTGTGGCCTTTTCCTAATTTGTGCTTATGGTATATCCTGTTTTCCATGTCATCTTCTGGGAGCACCACCATTTCTTTCCCTTCCTCACACAGTTCAGCAAGAACTCCTTTTTTTCCTCCTTCAACCCATCTGTTCTCCTCAGGCTGCTTTAACACTGACAGCGTGAGGGCCTTGCAAGCCCAAAATTAACAAACCCCACATTGATTTTAGTGTTTCAGAGGAACAACCTGTTTGATGGCACACATCCAAGCCAATGTTGATATGGATATGGCTTTGTGAGAGCGGAGTGGGAGAAGGAATAAGAGACTTGCTCTTATAACAGCCTACCAGAAGAGGACTATAGTTTCCATGACCACAGGACAGCTTTGTACAAAGGGGGCCAATTTTTCTTGAACACAACATGACTGTGCAAGTATTATCAGTGTAGTAACAAATTGTTGCTATGCCATGGACGAGCCTCAACACCCAAGTCATCCTGGAAGATAATGAAAGGTAGGGATGTAATTCTATTTTTCAAATATATGGATAAGAGTACTTAAAAAAAGAGAAGAAATAAAAATAATTAGAAAACTTTCAATCATTAGTGCAATCTGTAACTAGCCACAGAAGCCCTTGCTCAGTTGAGCAAGTATAATAGTATCAGTTTTGGGGTCCTAGAAAACTTACTGAATCACTTTTGGCAGACATAGCCATGGGCACAGGCTTAAAATAGGGGCTTAAATGGCAAATGGCATATATATATATTAAGGAATAACTCCTATGTCTGTGAAATTGACAGCCAGATGTACATAGTCCTAAACAAGCCCTTGCAGAAACTGCCTTTCCTTCTTTTGCATCATCACAAAACACTGGTTAACCATGGCCAAGTTAGAAGGATGATAAAGAGAGTTGTGGAGAGAGGACTTTGTATAACGAATTCTTTTGTGTTTGGTCTTGTCCCTTAATTTACCTGAGTATCCTTCCCTGGAAAAGCAAAATACAGCTACTACTACAGAAGCTACAGCTACATCAGTGCAGAGCACAGACCAACAGAAATGCTGTTGCCAAGCACTTAAAGTTGAAACTGCATACGATGGGGAAAGGCAGCTTGTTTTCAAACAAAACACCCTATACAGATGCTGGAGTAGCTCCAACCAGGTCCCTGGGGCTGTAGTTGTAGTTGGTGTCTTCCCAAAACATTTTCACCTATTTATTCTCAGGTGCTCCAAGACTAGTCCACAAAGAAAGGTGAAGAACAAAAGCCAGGAGATTCGCTTGAAAAACATTAATGTAGATATCTATTTTTAGACTAAAAATGTCTGTGAAGTAATTTCCTACCAGACAGAGAACTCCTCACAGGTACACAGTTTCCTATAGACAGTCCTGAGGACCACTACTGCACCTCCTAGCTTTGCTCTAACAAGTTGCAATTTCACCTGCTTATATTGTCAATTGCTTTCAATTCCAATCTTTCTAGTTCCTATACTTCTCCTGTTCCCCAGGCTCCTTTTGATGTCTGTGGCTGTATCCGTCTGAACTAGAACAGCCTGCAGATCAGCAGACAAATTAGGATGAGGTAAAAACACTATGACAAACTGCTCCACTTCACTCAGGTACTTTAACTACTGGGAGGGCTAGAAACTATCTTCTTGAAGGGCCTCTTAGCTGTAACAGAAAGCTGAGAAGTGTTTGCTCACCTTTTGCAGAGGAGTAGGATGCTGCACTCCAGAACAAACTGCCAGAAACACTTGAAGCTGATGAAGGTGGTGTGGGGCTCTTCATTGGTTTTATGCTAAAGTGAATGAGAACTGCTCACTAGACTACAGCAGGGAAGTACTTTAAAGAAACCAGTATCTTTCATAAAATGCTCAGTAATTGAAAGGGAACACTCCCAAAGCAGAAGTCCTGGTATAGTTTCAATAGGACAGTTCAGGTCTCTTGCAGCCAGACTGATCTGAGACCTGAACCACTGCAAGGCAACTGGAGAAGGTCTTTGGAGGATGTGTCAGATACTTAAGCCGGATGCAAGCCAAATCACTAGTGTAAACATATCCATACCGTGTCTCAAGGCAAAGTCAGACAGGTCAGTTTGCCACAAAAAGGCTTGCTTTGCCTGGACAAGGAGTGCCCACGCAGTCCCATGTACCACTAAGTAGTGACTTGGAAAGCTGCTCCCACAGCTTCTGCTGTCATGCTTCTCTTTCCACTGCCAGGCAGGAACAAGCAAAATTTCCACCTCCAGCTCAGGCTTGGCAAATCCTGCAGTACAGCATCAGCACTCAAGCTCAGTTAGGTGGCTGAGCCTGTATCATGTCAGATAGATGCTGAGGATGCTAAGCCTGAACCATAAACATAGTCTTGCATGGCCACAAACATTCTTCACATCTTTTTACATCAGTCTCATCTTTCATTCTATTTTTCCTTACTTTATCTTTCTTGTCTGTCTGGAATCTCACCACCTGCTTTCCTTCTCAGTATTCCAGTAAACTGTGCTCTAGAGTTTACTTTTCAGGCCTCCGTCCCAAAGCTTTTATTCAAAGAGTAACATTTGATGCAGTCCTTTGCCCTGCATTACCAAGCAAAGGATTTAAAAGGAATGTCAAATGAAAGAAGCTTTCCAGTCAAGAAAGCTGAGCAGATGTTCATAAAAAAAAATTAAAATGTAGTCTTATGAGCCAGAGGGCATTAAATCCAACAAGATTTGATCTCCAGGCAACCCAAGCTTGCTCTCCTTGCAATTTTCTGCTAACGCTTCAAATGACCCCTTGGGAAAAATAAAACTTGCCTGGCTCTGTATAGTTATAATACCCTGACTGTACAACTGAACACAAAAATTGGTTTATAGCTGATCACAGCTTAACTTTAAAATACAAGATTATTTAAATACTAGCAGCAGTCTGGAGCCCTACAAATGCCGGCATTTGTGCAACAGCATTTTCCCTGCAGCCAGCAGCAAGTCTGTTTGTGCAGGGAAGATGATAGATAACAAAATAACCACTTAATGCAACAGTCTTTAAGTTACCACTTAAGTATAGCTTAGCTCAGGGGGTTGCAATTCCCTGTCAAGAGCGACAGGAAGATGTTTGATCACAGGAAATTCTTGGGTTCAAACATGTCAGTGAAGTTAATGTGATGCTGTCCCATGGCTAATAAAGCCCTGTCTCAAAACTTGAGCTGGCTAAGGGTTCATAGACACTTTGGTTATGTGCTCAGCCATAGGTTTTTACACCAGCAGAAGATGTTTTACTGTGTATCAGTGAGCCAGTAGGAAAGTTAACAAATGCATTCCATAGCATGATTTTTCCATTGCTTGCTGCTTTCCTGGAATCATCTTCTGCCCATTTTCTGTTTAGAGTGATACATACAGCATCTGATGCTGTCACATGATTTCACTGTTGAAAAATCATAGGCTTCCTGTCTCCAAGCTTCTATTAGCCTTGATGAGAAGTCATTTGCTGCAGCAATGTAGTTTTGCATTAGGTTTAGTTGAAATATTTCTTAAAATGATAGGCAGGTTATGAGAACTGAACAAGTCAAAGGGTATTTCTAGATCTAAGTCCACCTGTTCAGCTTGGCAACACGGTGGCCCACATTTTTTAAGACAGTCAGAGAAAAGCAGGCTCTCCTAAGAATCAGTAAGTCTCATCTGAACCTGCACTTTGACAAATAGATATAAGTATGAAACACCTACCAAATTACTACACATAATGAGGCTTTTGTTGTTCTGTTCCTGGGGAGATGAGATGTTCTTATCACATTCAACTGATTCAACTATTCATCGGCCTATGAGTACAAAATAACATTCTTAAAAAATGTGCAATAAAACGATTGGAAAAGAAGGCAATCAGTAAGCTTATTGTGGAGCACAGGGATGATGCAGGATTTTAGAGATGCTATTTTTTCTATTCTATTCTATTTCATTTTAGGATAAATTAGAATAACGAGGAGTGAAGGGGGGGCAGGGGGGCAGCAGAAGATAAAAGAATGAAAACCTGGATTTACTAAAGCATGCAAGCCACAAAATAAATTTCTTTCAGTTTCTAAAATGGCTTCTTTGTTTCAAATGCCTTTGTCACATAAAAACTAGCTTGCTGTGATCTGACTGTTGAGTTGACTGAATTGGGACAAAGGTGTTGTTTTTCCCTCTCCCCCACCGCCCTCATTCTGACATACACTTTCATTACCCTCTTCTAGCCATTTTAAAGGAAATTGTAAGAAAAGCAGAAACGGTGAGGACAAAGGGAAACATCAAAGACATCAATCCTGGAATAAACTCAGAGCAAGTGTAACTTCAATACACAATGACCATGTGGGGGGATGAAGGGGAGGCGGGCAACAAGAGAGTGCCACGGAAAAAAGAAGTCATCATTGCCATGTGCACACGTTGGTGTAACTGAGGTGCACAGAGCCCAGGGCAGGTGCGGCGGGACAAGCCAGGCCAGCGGCCCCGCGCAGGGCGCGCTGCGGGGCAGGGCAGAGCGCAGAGCCCACTGCGGAGCCGCAGAGCCGTGCGCCTGGCGGCCGCCCAGTGCCGGCCTCCTCCTGGACAATTATAAAGGATGGGGTCGTTAGAAAAAAATAAAAATTAAATTAAAATTTTGAAAAATCAACTACAAACACCCCAAATGCGCAAGCCACTCAGCGCCTCCAAATTTCCTTACGCCGCAAGGTCTTTCCATAAAGCGTCCCGCATTCAGAGGGGCAAAACTTCTCTCCCACCGCCGGGCAGTGGACGGGGGAGGGAAGCGGTGCAGGGAGCTGCGATGCGATACCCGGAGTCGCCTCCCGTCGCTAAGCGACCCGCGGGGCCGCCGCCGGGGCCCGCCGCCGCCGCGCACTCACCGCTCCGCGCCGCTCCATCCCTGCGGCGCAGCGNCCCGCCATCGGTCCCCGGCCCCCAGCGCGGGATGCACCTCTCATCCCTGGACTTCGAGACCTACCCCCCACCTCGTTCTCGCCGCGCTTGCCAAGGACAGGCGATACCTGTCTGCGCTTCAAGGGCAGTCCAGCCACAGTGGTACGGTTAAGGTCCTACAGGAAAGCAGGGAACCTCTCCAAGGTGTTAAAGGTCCTGGCTAGCTGGAGTTGTACTCAGCTAGCCAGTATCCTTTCTCCATATCCCATCCCACCGACCTGTCAAGGAGATCAGTATCCTTTCTTCCCCAGGGGTATATCCTGAAGGCTTTTGATCTTCAAAGTTTAAAGCCAGCTAATCGGGATCATGGGCACGTCGTTCTATTTATATAGATCTCCCCTCTAGGAGAATAACAACTGTTGTCTGCAGCATCCTCAGAATCATTCAAAGTTTCCCAGTGCAGTACCTACTGCCAGTAGGCAAATAGTCTGTGTTTCATTCATCCTTACTGCTTCATGCATCTGTCCACATGTTCCTCTGAAGCTGTAAGCAGCCTGTCAGGCCACACTGGCATCCCGACATTAGGCAATAGTCTCACGTTTTCAGAAGTCCTTTGAAAATGCTAATTTGCCTATTTTTTAAAAGTGTTCTCTATGCCTAATTCGAATATAGTTTTCTGCATGCTCGTTTCAGGGACATGGTTTAATTTCTTCTGAATCTCCCTTTTCAGTCAATTTGATCCCATAATCAACTATCACATTCAATAAGTATGGTGAAAACACTTGGGTTGTTGTGTTAAACCTTTAACGAGTAGGAAACACTGTTCATGTTTTACAGCAAAGCAGACTGGTACTTAATTCTCCCCCTAGCTAGAGCTGTGTAGTCTCTCTTCCACCTGCCATCAGCATGCCTGATGCACCTGGCTGGCAGGTGCTGTGCCCTGCAGAGCTGATCCAGTGGCAGGGACAGAGGAGGTCCCAGCAGCCTCCACTGCAGCTGTGTGCTCCATCAGCAAATGAGCTCCCACGCTCAATGGAACAAATCCATGGTCGGTATCGGACTACAGCTTTATCCCCTCATCTCTTATTTGCATCATGCTTTGCACACTGAAGCGATCTTTCAAGCTTAATTCCATGCATCAATGCATCTAGAAAAGTAGTTCCTTCTCCCATCTCCTGCATTACTGCAGTGTTACTAATTACAAAAATATTCAGCCCCAACATAGCAGATCCTTGCTCTTAGGTCCTGTGCTTGTCAGAAACTTCTCTAGCACTAGGCCAAAGGATCCACTGCAGGACTATAGATGTCTGAACAGAATAAACTCTAAATTAGGGGACTTTTCAGGGGTGTCAGGAGCAGAGTTCAATTATGCTCCCCAAAATAAATCTAGAAACAGAGATTTGTAAGACCATTCAATCATAATTATGCAAGATGAATCATGAGCATAAAAAGCCAGATCCTTGATACAGAAGTAGTCTTACTTTTCCAGATGACATGCTCTTGTTCACAAATATTAAGGAATTCAAAATATGAAATAGAAAGCCTTATTGACTTGTTTCCTTACTGTTGTGGCAAATTTAGGGAATCAGACCAATATGTTTGGAGTTTCCAGATGGCCTCCTGCCCATTCTCTGGAATCCTGCAGTGGTACATAGCTGTACTGTAGTCATGCAGTGCCATTTCAGATTTGCCTGAATTTTTTTGAGACTCCTGTTGTCAAATTTCAGTTTGATGCACCCATTCACTCTATGTTGGTATGGAAGCTACCCAGGTTATATGACTCCTATGTTCAGCATCATTATGTAATGGAAAGTTGAGGCAATCCAGTATTCTATAAAATGCCCTTTTGTTTATAAGTAGTTACAGAATATTTTATTATGCTGTACTTTCTTTTTAACAGCATAATTGTTTTTTAATTTATGGCAAATAAAAGAAACTGTGCATGACAGCAGAAATATAGCCTGTACTTACAAGTGGCAGTGAAACCATATTAGAAAAAATAGATGTAGGACCCCACTAGTTGAGCAATGTCACACTTTTCCAGCAATAGCTCATACAGCCTGCTGTGCTTAATAAAAACCAGCAAGGTCACCTGCATGATTAATTTAGCATTGGAAAGAAGGTGACAGAAGCAGCAGAAAAACCAGATAACAACATACCTCACTCAGATACTGGTAAAAAATCAAAACCTCGAGTCCCTTATTATTTTGGATAGAAGCTCTTGCTGTTACAGAAATTACTGATAAAGACAAAATTGATAACAAAGACATGTGCTGTGTCCTTGTGAAGAGCCTAACTATTATGACATCACCCAACACTTTTCTCAGACAATGTGCCACTCAAGCATAATTAAATGCACCATAAGAACTTATATTTTAGTTAATGGTTTTATAGTATTTTTTTTCCTTTTTAATAAGTAACATTTTTTCATTTTGTGACAATACAGAGGTGGCAGAAATACTTTAGCTACACTTGTATTCTTTGACTTTAAATCAACAAGAGGAAGACTGTATTTTACCTAACAATCCTAGTCCTGCTGGAATAATAATAAAAGTTGTAGTGAGAAAGGATAAGGAAGGAATAGGAAAACCCTTCTTATTTATGTAGGGAACTTTCTTACCTCAATTTTCAAAATCTGTGGTTCAGATTATCAATCTCTCTAGTTTTCACTCAGCATGAGATAAGCTTCTCTCTCCATAAATGACAAGCTTCTCAGGCTGTTCTCAAATTTCCTCACTTGCTCCTTTTGAGGGGTTTCTTGTCAGCTGGCAATTCTTTGTGCCTGGCTTAGGACAAGCATCAAATACAGATTGTCCTGCAGTGGTGAATTACATGGATTTCATGCACTGATATTACAGCAACTAGGGCTGTGTGCACACAAGCTTAAGGATAAGGTTTAAAATCAATCTCCTAGTTATTTTGTTCAACTCCAGTTCCACACTTCACCTCACTTGTATTGCTTTGACTGGAGATGCCATAAAATTTAACATGGGAGACACTAAGAGAAGCATGTAGATGGTGGTAACGTGAGAGATGAAGTGTGTCAGGCTGACTCACAGAGCCTTTAGAGAGATGACAGCTAAGCGAAGCAGCCAGTATGCTCATTTAGTTTACCCATTTCTTGAAGCAACGAATTTTGCCATTTCATTCTACATGTGAATTAAGAGCATTCAATGTTATAATATTTTAATTTATATCATTCTGGTGGATATTTCTACATAGAAAGAGTAAAATAAAGTGATGTAGACCTGAATTTCAATTACTGTATGCTAGCAATATCTGCTTTTTTCTCTTAATAAAAGTAAACAAACTCAAATATGCTGAAACTGTGTCCCAATCATCACCAAGATGTGTACCAACCATATTATGTTTGTGTGAAAAATAAAGAATTGCATTTATAAGAGAAAAATTTTAAATCAATTTAAAAGGAAAAAAAGGTGATTTTTTAAAAAAATCTATTCTGCTCATTCATCTTCTGCCATTAATTAGATCCATACTCTGAATGCATATACTACACTTTATGCAAAGATTACAAAGTATTTCACCAATGATTCACGAAGATTCACAACTCCTGGTGATTTGGGTAAATATTTATGTAAATGTCATACAGATCAGCAAACTGACTCACAGACAAGTAGTGTTTGTATAAAAAAACCTCCACTAAGTTTGGATGCATTTTTTTTCTTTTGCCTATTCAATATAAAAGCTTACAACTCCTGTTCTCCAGATATGTCAAGTGTGCACATAGATCCAGAGATGTAATGAAAACCAGGTTACAAGAGCAGCAAATGGGGTGACCCAAGCATCTGACCATGTTTTTGTTTAGAAAATTTTAACTTAATGGTTGAACAGCTATTCTTCGTATAAAGAAAGTAAACGTGTTGCATGAATTCTCCTGAGATGTGCCTGAAAGGAGATGAAAGAACGGAGTTCCAGTCCAAGGAGTACATTGCAATATTCTCTCCAGTCAGTGGGGGCACCAAGGATCTCATCATGGAAATGTAACATTTAGTTCCCTTATGTAATGAGTACTATGTCTTTAAAAATTAACTTTACAGATTGTGTCTGAACTGCACGCACTGCATCCTTAAAAATGTATTGATTGCTCAAGCAGACAGAATCAAGAGCCTGATATCCCATGATTGTCCTTATGACACATGTATCCCTGAAGTTACAACTGTGAGAAACAATGGTTCCCAAGGACATGCAGGAAAGCAGACTGCCTGCCTAATGTAGATATCAGGGAGGATCCCTGTGCAAGGTCACATTGCTTCCTGAATGCCTACCAAACCCTAATTTCTTGTGACAGAACTCAGTTTTCTCAGGTTACCATAAGATTTTGACTGTAGGGCCAGAAGAATATAATATAGTTCAAATAGTATTTTAAAAACATTATATTTCCTATTTCTTTAATGTAAAACAGGCATAAACAGCCAGAAAAGAATGTAAGGTACATGCAGACTTTGAAGGGGTGATAATTTTCAGTCTTTGTGTCAGAAAAACCCCAAATATTTTGTGAGACTCTTTCTAACAACATTGCTTTCAAGGCTAAACTACACCATGTGTTGATTTTGAGTGATTTAGAGGGAAATCAATATTTTGCTATGGTTCTTTCAGTACTCCATATTACTTTTGTGACACCCCAGAAAGTGTACTAGAGTGGTGAAAGATCTCACCTAAACTTGGCCTGAACTGCAGAGAAAGAGTCACACTGGCAGTGAAAGCAACAATTTCTGTTCAGCAGAGAACTTTCATCTTTTCTTTAAAGCTTGCATGGCATTGGAAAGATTTAAAGTCCTAAGTTGCCAAGTTGCCAAGCTTGTACTCTACAAGAGAAAATGAAAACTGAGGACAAAACAATTTCATGCAATGTATGGTTTGCTAAGTATTGGTGCATGTGGGACTTTGAAGGCTGAGGACTATTCACTGAGAGGTTTTATTTGAGCAGAAAAAGCTGGTAGGAGCTTCACTGGGAATTTCTGAATTAACTTCAAATATTATGCTTTCCAGTAGTTGTGTCTAGGGAATTTATATCTCTTGGGGTGTTCCTTAATGAAATCAAGAAATTATCTGGTTTTTGACATCTATGTCCACATGTTGCAGGAACCTCTCAAGAGCTGATTCTTTGTATTGGCACTTCGTATAATGAAATATCTTCAGACTTGTAGCATGCACATCATAATTACAGTAATTTCTGTCTTATGCCTGAAAATTCACAGGAATTTTCTGAAGATTCACCCGAAGAGGATCAAAGATTTTCTGTTTATTGGGGCTTACAGATTGTGCTCCCAGTTAAAGCGCAATATTAATGGTCACCCAGCAGGACAGGCATGCTTTTGCAGTGTGTCTGAGATGCTAAAAAGAAGCTAAAGCTGTTTCTTGCTGCCTCGAATAAACAGTCTTGAACTTCATTAGTGCTATCTCATGGCACAGCAGAAGTGCTCAGTTTAGCTAACCCCTGACCAATCCTAAACATTCACAGACTGGTTTGGTTCTGTAGATGACAAGATCTGCAGCTGTCCCAGTAGAGAACTAGAATCTCCCTGCTCAGAAAAAGCTGTGTCATGCTTGTGAAGCTTGCTCCACAAGAAGGTCACACCTGGTAACAGTGGAAGTGAATCTGCCAATAATCATGTGTTTGTGCCAGAAACACAGTGTTGCCAAATATTACAGTTTTACTGTGAGATTTATGCTATTTAGAATATTTCTTAAAGTTCCAGTACACCGAGTCTTGAGATTTCAGGAAAAGTGCAGCTTTTTTATTAAAGGAAAGGGGGAATAAAGTATTCTAAAATCTTATGTTTGTGGAAAAAAGGTTGAAAAATTTGGTGGTATGAACAGAACATAGGCTAAAGCTTGGAAATCAGAAGGCATACTGATACAACTTGACATTTTAAGTCTCTTGAGAATACAAGCATTTTGATCACCAGCATCTGAAAATCCCACTGATTTTAACAGGACCCAAACTTCTCATGTCTCTTTCAGTCTCATGCAATTGCTAACAAACTTCTATAAGTTTTTTTCTGACTGTTCTTCAGAAAGGAATGTGAAATCTAACATTGAACAGCACAAATGCAGAATAAAAATGACACGCAGCACAAAAGCCAGCCTTGCCTTCTTCCTGAAAAATATAAGCCCTTGGCACTGCAGAGGTTTCTTTTGGAGTTTTATTATCTCAAGCAGCAGCAGTTGCACATTTTGAATTTAGGTCAACATATATTTGTCCAAATACTGAACCATTACATGAATGCTATCCTGAAACAATTCATCTTGTCTTATCCTTTATTACAGTACTTCTCTACAGGAGTAGTCACGGGTGATTTTGAGCTGGATTTTGTGCTAAGAGGTTTCTTCTTATTTCTGTAACAAACCTGCTATCCTGAAATATATCCTATTTGTCATGATTCTTAAACTGCAGTTTCTTATACCAAGAGATTTGATATAGCAAATCCTATCTTCTTGCGATTCCCTTTTAATTGGGTTTGAAATTAACGGAAATCCAGTGTGATCACATTAGGCTAAAGCATGGTTTGGCTTGCTTTGCTATAAAAGGGAGTAAGATTGTCTTTCCACCTGCAGACCAGTAACCTCTTGTTTGTTGAAGGAAATAGAAGTGTTTACTTGTTATCCCATGAAGTTGATTCCCAGGGACTGACAAATGCCTTGATTCTCCCTGGGAATGTGGCCAAGTTAAACAGCTAACAGCATGGCAAATAGTGTAATTTGTTCCTGAGAAAAGTCAGTAGGATTTTATTTTTCACCTGTGACTAAATGGGAGCATGATATTGTGTGTTAGAAGACATCTTTCCTCATTATCAATTAAAAAAATAGACCCTGAGCCAAGATTTTCCAATATAAACCTTTTTTCTTAAGAAAACTGTTAAGACTTAATATCAAACTAGAATATTAGCTAACATTTAAAACAAAAATACTAAAATTATTTTAAAGGGATTTTTTAAAAGAACTAGTTAGCTTTCTGCAAAAGCTCTTTAAATCAGAGATTATATTAACATCAAAGGTAAATGTATTTGAACTCTTTTGTGGGTTAGTCAATGATAATGTTGTAAATGGAGATGTATTTTTACTTGTCAAAAAGCAATGTGGTATCTGTAGGAGGAGCCTGTACCCATCTTGTCTAGCATGGGAGGAGAATGCACAGTTCTTCTAGGCTTAAATCATGAAGGGCATAACATTTCTGGTTTGAAATAAGCTTGTGTTAAGCCTTTAACCAGCCTTTAACTGTTTTCCTTTTAAATGGTGGAAATTTCCCATGTGAGAATGTTTATTGAAGAAAAATCTTGATTCATTATCAGAGAAAATGCTATTGCAATATGCATGAAAAATTCTTGACCAATGCTAATCATAGAGAGATCCTTGAAAAACAAACTCACAGTGAGTTTGTTCTTCCCCAGAGAACACACATGGACATGAATGTAAAATGGAGAGCGCACAGAATCTGGAATGTGGACATTTAAGAGAAACAACCTTTGGCCAGGTATTTTCCACTTGTCAGAACAAATTGGTAATGAATTACAAACTGGTATCATTAGGATTATCCTTTCATTAGCTTTCAGGGTTGGGTGGTTTCCAGGGCCGAGAGCCTTGGAGAGTATTTTAATAGAGACAGCAGCTGTTGATGCAGCCTGGCTTTTCTTTCTCCATTAATTCTGGCTCACAAGAAGAGCAGATGATAACTAAGGCTTAGTGTTCACAAAGGTTAACAAGCTCTATGCTATACTCTTACTAGATAGGTAGCAAACATTCATACTTTAAATATAAGAAAACTTAGCAGAAGATCTGTGCTATCACAACACTGCTATCCACTGTGTGTGTCAAGGACAGAGGGTGACTTAATAGCACAGACTGTGGTGGAGGAAAAGAAGGGGAGCCACCCTTCTGACCAAGTACTTCCTACCTCCCATATTACAGGCTGGTGGATATGCCCTGTCAGCCTCACATGCTTAGTGCACTTGTACCTTCTAGACATGGAATAGCTGTGTCCCTGGCATAGGGCATGGTATGCATTCCAAGGGAAAGGATATTTTTGGTGTTGTTTCTTGGTTGGTTGGATTTTTTGTTGTTTTCTTCTGGGTAAGCACAGCCATGGGTAGATTTTTCCAGAGTGTGCATCTGGGAAAAACTTGAGGAGCTGGCTTGAGTCTACAGGCTTACAGGCTCGTCAGTCACCTTAAATACCACCTGCCTGGGAATCTCACACATCATTGATACTGAGAAAGGTTACATACCCACAGGAGGCTGAGGGAGGAAACATAAAAATCAGCTTGGTACTTAAATAGAGAGAGAGAAAAGATGTGTTAGGCTTTAGGTAACAAGATGCAGTGAGAAGTAGAATATTTGTCAGGTAAACAATATTTATGCACAACCAGAGGCTCAGTCTTCACATGGCCTTGTCTGGTCTGTCATGGTTTTATCTTCCTCCATCCCTGGTGCTGTGGTGACTCAAAGGTAACGTGATCAGTGATGCTGGCTTGTCCAGGGGATGGTCTCTTCTGGTGAATGCCTCAGCCTGGGCCTGGGGAAAACTGTGATGCTGTCTTTAATCCATCCTGGCCTGGTGGAAGCTGTCTTTAATTTGCAGTGTGAACGTGGCTTCCCCCATCTGGTTTTGGATCCCTTGTGTTGGAGGAGGCCCCAATGAAGGAATAGAGGCAGGTGTGGGGCTGTGGGATGGTGTCCTTCTGCACATAGGGTTAAAGCATTGCACTTGTTCTATGAGGACTCAGAAGGAGGACACTCTGTGGACAGAGAGGAGGATGGCAAAGAGCTGGCTCTACTTGGAGGAAAGGTGGCATGGGGAGGGCCTGCTGGCAAGTGGAAGCATGGAGTGAGCAGGAACGGGAGGTGGCACAGTGACAGTAAGTGTGTGTCCATGGAAAGTGGTTGTAGGGAGCCACAGATCTCCTTCCCCTTGCCACACTGTCTGCCTTGGATCCACCCGGCACGGACATCCCTCTCCCCAGGACAGAGGGGAGAACTCTGGCCTGATCATTGGGAAATCTTGGCACATAGAACTGGCTGCTGCCAGAGAACCAGAGAGCCAGTAAGGTTGGAAAAGATTGTTGGAGATCATCAATCCAAACTTTGACCCAACACCATGATGTCAAATAGGCCATGGCATTAAGTGCCACATACAGTCGTTTCCTAAACATCTCCAGGGACAGTGACTCTACCCTGGGCAGTCCATACCAAGGTTTAATCACCCTTTCCATGAAGAAATGCCTCCTAATGTCCAACCTGAACCTCCTGCAGCTTAAGACTACATGCTCTTGTCCTGTCACTTGTTACCTGGCAGAAGAGACTGACCCCCACCCCAGCTCCGTTTCCCTTCTCTGGACACGCTCCAGCCCCTCAATGTCTTTCTTGCACTGAGGGGCCCAGAACTGAACACAGGATTTGAGGAGTGGCCTCAGCAGTGCCCAGCACAGGGGGACGGTCACTGCCCTGCTCCTGCTGGCCACACCATGGCTGATCCAGGCCAGGATGCCATCGGCCTTCTTGGCCACCTGGGCACAGCTGGATCATCTTCAGCTGCTGCTGACCAGCACCCCCAGGTCCTTTTCCACCAGGCAGCTTCCCAGGCACTGTCCCCAGCCTGTAGCGCTGCCTGGGGTTGTTGTAACCCAACAGCAGGACCCGGCACTGGGTCTTTTTGAACTTTAAAGCTTGGCTTCCCTGCCCTGTAATAAAGCGAGAGACGCTCGCACTGATGAAACCCCCACCGAGCCGCCCCCACTCGGCGGGCAGCGGGGCGGCGCGGTGCCGTGACGGCGCGGCGGGGGCGGTGCCGGTGCCGGTG
>VWYP01029812.1:596245-645912 GCA_013400435.1 Pycnonotus jocosus
GGATTTTTTTATCATTATTTAAATAATGGAAGTTAAGAGGACCGTTGCTCTCTGTGTGTTTAACACTGTTTATTGATTAAGTGAAAAATCTTATTTTGAACTGTTTTGAGCTATTTGTCTTTAGAAGGAAGAATGTTGTTTTCAGAGAATGAGCTGTGGCCTGTTTGCAAGTGTGCCATCAGGAAGGGAAAATTATTATTTAAGAAGGTACCAAGAGTTTGAGGAAGAGAAGGGAAAAAAATCAGAGTATAAAGTAGGCAAAAAGCCCTTAATGAACACTGTTGCTTTAAAGGGAAATGGCACAGTTCCTAACAAATCTGTAATAAGACTAATTTTGCAGAGATCAGGATTGATTCTATAACCCTTTGATCTTTTCAGCCTCTGCACTTAATTTCTGAAGTCATGTGAAATAATTATTTTCATAGTGTTCTCCTTTTTCTGACATTCTGCCTTCTTTCAGTTTTATTACTTGTGAGATTTTTGTCTCATGCATTTTTTCTCCATTGCATGTGAGCATGATTGTGCTTGAATTCTCTCTAAGAGAAATGTCAAGAGTCTAATGGTGGTAGGATGGATTTTGGTGCTGAGTAATTTATTAAGTGTGGGGGTTTTGTTGTTGTGGTGGTTTTTTGTTTGTTTGTTTGTTTGTTTAGTTGGTTGGTTGGGTTTTTTTTGTCAGGCTCAGATATAAATGTGATCTTTATGTGGTCAGATATGTGTAAAAACTTGAATAATGCCAGGAAGTCAGGGTTCAGACTGTTACAGCCTAGCATGTGTCACCTCAAACTTGATAGCAGGAATCTGAAACCGTATCAGGAGGGAATTGTTGATGCCCACCATGCCAGTAACTTGCTACCTTTGCTTGAAATTGTTGTTTCAATTCATTTAAGAACACTGTAAAATTGTGTTTGAGAATGGAAGAAGAATGGTAGGAGGATGAGCCATAAGTGGAAAGGAAAGACAAAAGACTGAGTCATCTTTGACAGCATTTATCCTGCTCTTTTTTGGAGCATTAGAATCTTTTGTTTCCACAGAGTCCTTCTGTTATCACAGGGAATACATACTTACAGCTCCTGTGCAGTATTTTATAACAATTTTATAACAATTTCACTAGCATATTAGTGCTTTAAAAGAAAATTTTTGCTAAGTCATTCAACACAAAGTTGCAGCAAATACTAATATGAGGGTTTTTTACCTTTACCATTTTTTGTGGAACATTGTCATGTTATCATGATTGCATCTGCAGTTCAGGTATTGGGAAACAGCTTTGCAGTCATGCAAGCTAGAAGGCATGCAACTGGATGAGTGACTGTTGGAGTAGGTTACAGAGTTAAATGATTATGTATAGGGATGATTGACCTAGTTTTGTTTTGGTTTTTTTATATATATAATATCTGCAACAAAATCATTTTTTGACAGGAAGAGAAAATGGAAGGATTGTTGTCAGGTCAGTGATGATAAAAGAGTGGAATAGGACAGACAACTGCAGTTGGATTGTCCAGCTATACTGTTAGGAGGATTTTTGGCAAAGAAG
This sequence comes from Pycnonotus jocosus, assembly GCA_013400435.1. Taxonomy (NCBI): domain Eukaryota; kingdom Metazoa; phylum Chordata; class Aves; order Passeriformes; family Pycnonotidae; genus Pycnonotus; species Pycnonotus jocosus. The sequence continues at coordinate 597,780 of VWYP01029812.1, forward strand.
ACAAGATACTTCTAAAATACAGGTGAGCGATTATGTTATAGGGAGAGATAAAGTCAAGCTGCATCAATGTCTTGGAGCTTTGTCATAATCATACATGAGATCTGAACTCCTCCCTGGGATTTCAAGGAAGTAGGAAAAAGGAAGGAAAAGAATGTAGGCTCAGAGAAATGTGGGAAGGTACTGTATGATCTCAATATAGTGTTAGACCAAAAGTAGCAAAAGATGCAGCAAAAACTGGAGAATGCCAGTGACCTTTAAGTACTCACTGCTGATAAATGCTGTGTTGCCATGAAATTCAGTAGTATATATATATATATATACATAGTTATCTGTTCCTTCTCACAACAGGAATGTGATTTGCATCAGGTTTGGGAGATGTGGTAAATGAGGTGTGGAGCATCCTAGTTGCTTGCTCTAGGACATCTAAGTATTGCACATTTTTCTACTCTCAAGAAAGTCAAGTTTGGCCAAATGTCACACTTGGTTGCAATTAGGTAAAAGGAGCCAAACATTTCATCTCCAACTCAAGCATTTGGTGAGGCATGAGAATAACTGAGAAGCTGAGACAACACAAATCTAATGGCAGTTCCACACATAATTTTTTTTCTCATGTTCTGCTCTGGAGAGACTGTAGAGAGAAGGAAATTAGCTGAAATTACTGTATGAAAACAGGAGGGGCAGACAGGTTAAAACCCACAAATGGATGTAGTGATACTGTGAATGTGAATAAAAGAGTGAAGAGAAAGAGAAAAATGAGAAAATGAAATCAAGCATTGTAAGAGTCTTTTAAAGCTTTGTTTTTGGGAGAGAACCTTTTCAAGCAGGACACTCACTATGTGTTGTTATTTCTGCTTTCCAGAACACCAGTATGGAAGCTAACACCAGTGAAGATCATTTGAAAGTCCAGAAAATGAAGAAAAAGGTATTAAGGAAGCAGATCAGAGCTCAGCATACATTGATGAGACATGAGGGCATAAAGTGCATCTCCCATGCCACACAGGTGACTGGTAGTTGGGGTTTTGATGGTGCTGTTAAAATGCTGCTTGTCTGTGTTCTCTTCTCATGTGTGTCTTGTGTAAAATGCAGTTCTTAAAAAGGCACTTCCAGAGATTGAGAGTTTTCTGTGCTCCTTTGATTTCAAAGCAGAACTGTACTTCAGCAGTGTGGTGTCTATGGAGAGAAAGACTTTGATGGATAAGGTTTTTTTTTTTTAACCTGAAACAGTAGTTACTTGGGTTGAGGAGGAAACACTGGAAATGTTATTGAAGTAGATAAACTTTTCTTCTCTTTCTCTACAGTTTCTCTTTTTTTTTTTTCTTCCTCAGGCTTTTAACTTTTGTATCTTTCTATTCTCCATAGTTCTCTGTCAAGTGCAATTTGTCTCATCTAAGCTCCCCATTAAAAACATATCTATCTTGGAAATCCTTTCCATTTTGTTTTTTTCTTCTAAACAAACTAAGGCTGTGGTTCTGTGGGTGTTGCACTGGTTGGCTGACTTGTAGCTGTTTAAATGGGGACAGCTTTCTCCTTCCTTGGAGAAAAGAGAGCTAGCAGAAAACTAGTTAGATTTTTGATTTGTAATGTTCTGCCACTGTGGAGTTACAGCAGATCAGAGAATGACCTCACAGATACTGATGTAGCAAAAAGTGACAGGAACTTGCAGACAGAAAGGGAAGCTAGAGTTTCTAATTTCTCTCTCTCATTCATGAAGAAATACAAATGGCTTGAAACACTTTAGAGCAGTATCATTTACCCCATGCTTGTTCATCCTGATCATGCAAATTATTCCCATTCAAATATGGAAACATTATTAACAACAGGTAGAACTTAATACATTTTTGTAATAAAGTACGGTTTTATTTTTGCTCAGATTTCACACCACATGGACAGATGCTAATGACTCAGCAGTCTTGCTTATATTGTAAACTCTTTAGAGCAAAGACTGTATTTTTCTAGTGTTGCTTGGAAATACATCTATAATTTGGGACTTGTTCCTCTTGAAACTGTCCCAGGTTCCAAATTATCCATCTAATCTATCCAAAGAGAATTTTGGGGTCCAGGAGGCTCCTTTTTGGTGACAGAACATTGGAATAAATGATACATGAAACAAAATCATAGTGCTACTGGTAAACTTGTGTCAGGAATATAGGAAATACTTCCAGGCTTTGTGCAAGAGTCTGACTATCTCTAAATTACATCATCAGTTGCTGTATGTGCTGCAGCAGTTGTGTAGTGGGGTCTTTGTAGATTAAGTGAAAGGAGTGGTTTGAACCTCTGCCTGTCTTTCACACACATGGGTCTCTCCATCAATAACATTCTAGAAAATAGCAGTAATTAATAATGAGGTAAACTTTGAAAAATATGATCCGTAGTGGACAGCCTGATGCAGAGCTTAGAACAGATGTTAACAGAACCTTCACAATAGGCATAATCAGTGCTCAGTGTATAATTTTTTTTTTAATGACCCTCCTCTTCAGTTCTAAACCTCATTTTCTGTTGTTTTTTAGAGAAGTGAACTGCTGTCATTTGGAATAATTGAACACTTTTCCCAGCTGTTTTAGAAACCTCCAAAATTATGCATGCCAGTGCCACTGTTTGCTTGCAGTACACTTGATGCATACGTGCCGCTTCAAAGTGTGCATTAACTGAGGAGTGTTTCTGATAGAGGTTGCAAGGCTTTCAGCTAGACTGTGTGCTGGGCAAGCAAAGGTTGCCTTAGCCTTGTGTAACAAGCACCCAGAAATGTAAATATCTTGTCTAGAATACATAAAAGAGTGCTCATGGGTTTAATTTCTCTTTATAGTGCTATTCTCTTGGTAAAATGTTAGTTTTAAATGAACCAACAATAATCACTAATTCTTTTGTTTTGTTTTTTAATTCTTTTTCAATTAGAGCCTCGTTATTGCCAATGCTGGTCTTGGTAATGGGATGAGTAGACAGCAGTTGCTCAGGATACTAGAAGAATATGGAGCAATGGAAACACTCTTAATGCCACCAAATAAACCATATTCATTTGTGAAATATAGGATAACAGAAGCAGCCAAGAAAGCCTTTAATGCCCTTAATGGAAAGGAAGTAACACTGGAAGACTGTGGCCAAAACATTGTTCTATATATTAATTTTGTGGAGAAAGGTACAGTTTTTCTGCTGTCCTATATATCTGGCTTCCTGGATATTGCTCCCCTTTGCTTTTACTTCCTGGGTTGTAAATATGGGTAAAAGCATACCAGTTTTTGTAGACACAGAGAATGAAAGCTAGAATCTGAGATTCAGGATGTAAAATAATCTTTCCTCTTTGTATTCCAGGTTAGGATACTCTAATTTCAACTCTATTACTTGGAAGCAAAAGGGAAAAAAATTGAGTAATTTTCTGACCATTCAATACTGCACATGAAGGTTGTGTGGTTAAGGAGCCTGGGGAATCTCTGGACAGTTCATTGGATTTGTTGTGTGATCCTAGTCTAGCAGTCTCTATCTCAGCTCCAAAAAGAAAAATATGCACAATGAAATTTCTTCTTTTTCCCCCCTTCTCCCCAATAGTTTTTGGTGTGGGTTTTTTTTGTTGTTGTTGTTGTTGTTTTTTGGTTTTTTGTGGGTTTTTTTTTTGTTTGTTTTGTTATTATAAGCTATTTACTACAAGAACTGTTGCTCTTTCTGTGAGCCTTCATAGTGTCTAGCAGAAAGGGTTCCTGGTGTTGGTCTGTACATTCTGCCAGTAAATAGCTTTTTTTGAGCTCTTATGATAGCAAACTGAATGTCCCAACATCAGGGATGTTTCACATTCACCTAGGTATTTTGTTCTGTACTCCACATTTGTACATATTTGATTACAGAGTACTCTCTGTCTATGGAAGCAATCTACTGATACAATAAATCACTACAATTCTACAGAACTAAAATGAAATTCAGCTAGAACCTTGAAGTGATTGGCAAATTCCGTTTACCATTATTTTTACAGGAAAACTACAAGAGGTTTTGTGTTTGAATAGTGTAAAGTCTTGTTAGTCTTACACAGTTAAAGTTTTAGAAGGCACTTAAATGATGCAAAACTCAGACCTTATCCTGTTTTGTCATGACAAAAAGGGATCATTCTCCAAATAAGATTACAATGAGGGCTCCATTGTATCATTAAACATTTCTACACCTGTACTATATTCTCATACAAAGTAGTTATATCCCCATAGGAAATACAGGTTTTATTTTCTCTAAAGAGTGACAAAATTCTCTTTTTTTTCATATACCTCAGTTTCCTTGCAAAATGCTGTTCCTACAAGCTTGCCTCCAGGCTTAATGGTAATCGAAAAGATTATTTCTCCAGAGGAAGAAAGGAGGATGTTGGAAAGTATTGACTGGAAAGGAGATGAAGATACTCAGAATGGTGGGTACAGCTATAGGAATCTAGACATTCTGTACTTTTAGGCTGCTTTTTCCTACAGTTTCAGGTTACAAGAAGTCTACATCTTGGTAAATGTATTGTCAGAAATGATTCTGTGTTTGTTCTTAGCATTTTAGAAGTTGGGTCTTATACTGCAAGTGATCAGCTCCTTGGGGCAAGTGATCTGAATTGATATTCTAGAATGGATTTACAATTTTGAATAACAAATCTACAGCCAGAGACAATTAAAGTATTTTTTATGTGTCTTGTGCCAAGCACAAGACTGTTTGTAATTTGGCATCCAACTGAAGAGCCATGTCTTCTTCTATGTAAAAAAAATGACTCAGTGAGGCAAACATTCTGGGTGCTTTCATACTTTCACTTGAGCTTATGGAGTTAAATCCTTCAGTAAATGAATTCTTGGAAATCACTTCAGAGTTCCTGTGTAAATTAGTTCTGTGGAGCAATGCAAAAGGTTATGTTGACCTTAGCTAATGTGTAACTTGGTGGTTAATGTAAATAGTGGGTCTTGATGTATCTGTAGGGTATTCATCAAGTGTAAGTTCAGAGAGCAGGGCAAGAAAAAGATGCATTAAGCTTGGCTCAAAAAAAAATTGGTATTCCCTGCTTCTTGCATGTACAAAACCACCATCCCTTTGATTGAAAACAGCAGTGAATGTGATGCTTGATGAATTACAAAACACAACGAGCAGAAGTGTGTGCATGGAGAACGAGGGTCACATACACTGTTTTAACTGCTAATTAAAGAGTGTTTAGACTTAACAGGTAGGATGCAATAGAGAAACATAGCAAATTGCTGGCAATGTTTCCTGTATGTCTTATGCAGTTATTTGTTATTAGTCTTATGCAGTCTAATCTTACTTTAAAGTTATGTCTTTTTACAGCCCAGAAGACTTTAAAGCATAGAAGAGTAAAGCATTTTGGATATGAGTTTCGCTATGATAACAATAATGTTGATAAAGACAAACCATTACCTGGAGGTGAGAACTTTTCTATTAAACTGTGCTTATTTTGCACTAATGTCTGAACCATTATGTAAAGCCTTCAAGCCTCGCTGAGTTATGGCTGTGAGAATCTGGTTAAAGGAGAGCCTTTGCTGTATTTTAAGCACATACAAAAGTGCTTTTGAATTTTGACATTCATTCCAAATTATTATTAGTGTTTTAAGCTTGTTGTCCAGTACATTGGAGCCAGAGTTTGCTGCCCTTTGTTGAGGTCTGGTTAGATAAGGCTTTTGGGATTGTAATTGTCATTCCTTTTTAGCTTTTTGTTCCATAAAACAATTACGTGTTACAAATTGCATATTAATTTATTTGGGGAATGTGACGTATGTTGCTATATATATATATATCTCAACCAGCTTGAAGCTTGCTGGATGCACACTGAAATAAAATTTCCTTTGCTCTGAAAGCGATTTTGTAAAGGTTTCAATAACTCATATTTGGAGTTGAAAGCTATGAGTCAGAGCAAAGCAAGTGAGTCATCTTATAGACTTAGATTTAAAAATAGTAAATAGGAGAGCTAAATTCCTGTAAAACTTGAAGGTGTTTAAGGTGATGCATGTGTGCTGGGGTGGATGTAGCATGCAATAATCTGTTATTATATTGTTATTAATGTTACTAATAAAATATTAAGATTTTAACTGTGAAGCTATATCATTGTAAGAGGATTGAAATGGGAATTGTTTTCTAGTCTCACAGACTATTTTATGTGTGAGAAAAGCATAAACACTTCTTGGAGAAAACAAGAAAAAAAATTAGTAGATTCATGGAAGGGAGAGTAGTAACATGTTTGTTGGTGTTACCTTCAGCAGAATGTTTCAATCAAGTCCTCAGGTAAAATAGCAAAGCAAAGCTTCAGTGGAGGACTATACCTTCCATTCCTGTTTCAAGACCACCTTAACTTCAGCAGATTTTTTTTTTGGTGATATTTAATCTAATTCAGTAACATTTATTCCAGGATATAAATTTATTAGAGAACTCTCTGCACAACTGACTCTGCATAATATTTTTGTTTCTTGACTGCAACTTTTTATTGTAATTGGTGAAAACTTTGCCTCTGATTTGATCTAGATTTATTTTACTAAAATTGGCATATGTAAGGAGTAATCTGCTTCTGAATGTAGAAGCCTTGGAAGAGTGGCCTTTCTAATTCTGAGATCTTAAAACTACATTGGACTTGAAGATTAGGCCCCCAATTCTGATGTATGTGTTTGCAGCAGATGCAGAGTAATCATGATTAAAGATGGACTTGCATGTATATGAAGCTACTTCTCTGTATTTTCCTAGTTATATTTATTGTGAAAAGCTGTTCTGTCTTGTTTACAGTTCTGTTTCTATAACTAGGTCTTCCTGAAATTTGCAACCCATTCTTGGAGAAGTGCTTAAAGCAGGGATATATCAAACATAAACCTGATCAACTGACTGTAAATCAGTATGAACCTGGACAAGGTGAGTTTATTTGTCCCTCAAAAATTTTGAGCCCTTTATTTTATGTAGTGGTTTAACCCTGGTAGGTAACTAAGCACCATGCAGCTGGTCACTCACTCCCCTCACTGAGGTAGAGGAGAGAATTGGAAGATACAAGTGAGGTGATGCTCATAGTGAGAGATACTTGTAGGTTGAGATCAAGACAGTTTAGTAAGTTAGGGAAAAAAAAAGCAAACAAAAGAAGACAAGTGGTGCAAAAAAAAAAAAAAAGTCCTAGGCTAGTAACCAATCAGTGCTCAGCCAGTCCCTGAGTAATGACATCCCTGTAAAACTTCACCCTTAGTGTTATTACTGATCACGATGTCATATGATCATATGGAATATCCTTTTGGTCAGTTGTCTCCTCCCAGCTTCTTGTGCACCTCCAGCTGACTTGCTGGCAAGGAAATACAAGAACCGTAAAAGACCTTGGTGCTGTGTAAGCACTGCTCAGAAAGAGGTGAAACATCTATGTACTATCTACACTGTTTTCATCACAAATCCAAAGCATAGCACCATAAAGGCAACTGTGGAACAAATGAACTACGTCCCAGCCAAGCCAATACAACTTCACTAAAAAGCAGGAGAGTGTAGCATCTAACTGTGGAATGGTGTAGGGACAGGATTTAGCCTACAGGATATTTACATCTGTTTAGTGTATTTCCTCTGTGACCAGACATACTTTAAATCAAAACTAAAGTCTTAATACTGGTTTCTGCACATGGGAACTTAGGTTTAGAAGTACAGTTTTTGATACCACTGTTATGGAAAATGATGGTGTTTGAGTCCAAGGCCATGATTTGAAAACTAACTATAAAAAGATATAGGGATAAATAGTCATATTTGGTCTTCTAGTTAAGTGCATTTTTTTACCCCAAACTTTTATTGTTTCCTGTAATGTGCATACAGTCTCCAAGAAATGGCTCTTGCTGTTAGTACATATGATATAATGCTAGTGCATGCAATATATGGAGTCTAAGTATGATGAAACAGTGTTCCTTTATCTTAGAAATAAGGAATTATTGTATTTTTGTAATTTTTCCCAAACTGGAGGCTTCTGAAGAAAAATAAGATGCTAATTACACCTCTAGGGAATAAATCATGCGCTGTACTTTTTGCTAAGCTTAGCCATGAAGGTTAAGTATCTGGCTTGCTTTCCAGGATGAATATCTCATTTGTCCTTAGGAAGAAAGAACAATGGCTTTACTCTCTGAATTAATGTCTGACAGCTATTACAGTGTCTGCTGAACAAGGGTCTGAAAAGCTGATCCTATTTGTTTGCGTATCTGACAATCTGTTAAATTGATCTAGTTGTGTACTACTGGCTGGGACATCTGAGGAGATTAGTTCGATTTGTAGATTTCTATCAAGAATGGAAGCAGGGTTTTTTAAAAAATTAAACAAAAACCCAAGCCCAAAGCAAAATACCCTTTCTTAAGTGCAAATCATTATGATTTAGCACAGAGTGCAGTCAGATTAATACTGTCTGCATCTTGGTTCTCAGCCATTTTTTCACTGGAAATTACACTTGAAATTTTAGAAAGTGAGTTATGGCTATGGGTATCTAAACTGGAGGGGCCACACATGAGATAGATTAAACAAGGTGGGTAGGTCGGTGTGGTCTTGGCTGAATTATCAGTGACAGTGTGGAGAGCTGTCAGTGTTCTCCTGCTGCACAGTGAACTGCACAGACTTCAGTGTGCCTCTTAAAGCAGAGCCTCAGTGCTTTGTACCGAGGCAAAGTTATGAGCCATAACAAACAGGTACCTACCTGTCCTTGGTTTTCAAGTCTCACTGATTTTCTGTCAGATTGAATGTTGGTCTCATAAAACACTTGTATTGTTTTCACTGAAACGAGTAGAATTCAGAATATTTACATCTGGATGTAAAATCTGCTGTATAATAAGGGTGCTTTATAGAGCTGACTGACACTTTAGAAGAGTTGTTTTCAACTCAGGAGTTCTCTACAGAGCCCGAAATGAACTTGGGTAGAATTTTTAACTGTTTCAGTTGTGATGGTATAGGAATGACTCTGTCTGCCTTGGCCTGCAGTGGATCAGAGGAAGGTGCAGCTGCAGTTCTCCCAAGCTGTCTGCTGTTCCCTCTTGCTCCACTGCTGGTTGCCGTTCTCCACCATGTGGTGAGATCTTGCTGTGGCATGCTCACTACTGTTCTAGCGCTTGGCTTTAAAATGTGTCACACAAGCTGCAGGGATTGGCAGTTTCTTTCCAATTAGCAGATATGAAAGAGAAATCTAAACAAACCCTAAAAAATGACTGTCCTTTTGGCAATTCTCAGTTATGTGTGTGTAATCATACATGCACTGGCAGATGTATTACCTAGGGGTTAGCCTAGCAATGATGTGTGTCGCCTAAGATGTGCAAAGCAGAGGCAGGACTTGATCCTAACAGTGCCTGCCTCTGAGGTAGTAAGTCCTAATACAGAAGCTGAAACCCATAAGGCAGTTGTTTGCTTAGGAAATAGAGAGATTTGAGATTACTCCTCTGTGAAAGGAATGAGGAAGAAGTATATGATCGTGGATGAACTAAAGCCCAAAATTGCCATTGTACCATAACTGTTGTTGCTAAGGGCTAAATTGCCTACAAGGAGAGCAGAGTGCTTCAGCTGCTCAGTGCAGCAGGGAGAGCATTTGGAGCCATGCAGGAGTGAGTGAGGCCTTGAAGTAACCTGATCTATGTTCTAGGTATTTCTACTAATTATACAAGACACTTAGGTTAAGTGAGTCCATCTAATCTGGGTGTGTAAATAAGACAATTGCCCTGAATTCTTACGGAAGGCAATTCCCTTTTTTATGATAAGTTTTGTTTGTTCAGCCATACATCCCAGTTTTCCATATGGACATTACTAGAAATAGAGCGTTCTAATGGAGATAGCACTCTATTGCTGTTGTTATTACTATTATGATATTGACTTTTTTTTTTTTTTGAACCAGGAATTCCCCCTCATACTGATACACATTCTGCTTTTGAAGATGAAATAATCTCTCTCAGTTTGGGAGCTGAGGTAAACCTAAGGTTTGCATGTGGTCTCATGCTTTATTGAGAGGTTCCATTTTTATATTGTTAATTTGATTTTCCATGGTGTCTGTCCACATTCATCCAAACTTAATATCAAGTATGAAAAGTGGTGTGATATGCTAATTAAATAAGGAACTGCAATACAATGTTGTTACTGGAAGATTTGCCAGTGATATCAAGGATTTTTAAATCTTGGCATCCAGGTCTCCAGTGACCTTCCTTCATCTTTATTTCATGCTTTAATTTAGCATATTCTGCCTCAGTACTGCAGCCCTGGGCTTTCTTGTCCTTTCCATTTCAATGAAAAGGCTGACTCTGGCACAGATGCTCTGTTACTTCATTGATGTAACACCATAAGCAGTGCATTTTACCTTTTTGTATTACAGCATACCTTTGTGATGGACTCAGAGATGGCCAAAAACGCAATGATTTTAATCACATGAAAAATACAACCCTTTCTGGGAAGTTTGGAGCGTTTTGAAGCTGTAAAAGGCTGGAGTGTGTACATATCAACCAGGCACACAGCCAGACTGGGACCATTTCTAGATATTTCAAATGTAGGCTTTGGATTACAGCCTGTAAGGTATCTCACAAGTTTCAGTGCCTTTTCCTAATGGGCCATAAATACGCTTTCCAGGTGCAGGCAATCAAAGCACAGATGTAGTAAAACAAGCCAGTGGCCCTTGAAATGCTGCATTATTTGTGGCTTTTCTTTTTAGTACTTTTACCATTCTTTATGATTTCTTTGTGGTTTTGTGCACTTAGCTCTTCATCTGATTTTAAAATGAAAATATCAGTTGCAGTAATACGTGAATTACCTATTTTAGGAGTGAAGTCCCCTTCTCTATTCCCATCAAATCTTACCATGGGGAAAATTTACACACTTTCTTAATAAATAATTGTACTTACACATACAGCATCAGCCTTTGGTGTCTTTCTGTTATCTTTATTTTTCTCTCTGTAGGATGACTTTTTTTCCTACCTGAATACATTAGGATGCAATGTGGTGGAAAACATGTATAAAGCCATGTGTCTTGTCCTTTCTTTGTTCTCCTCAACAGTAAATGCACACATTTACATAAAAAGTTCCATAAAGAAATAACCTTGCAACCCAGCTGGTTTTGTATTCTATTTTGGAAATTGGCAGACACTTCAGAGGAGAAAAAGGAAGCGGAATGCCTCATTATACTGAGTAATAGAAAGAGCATTTCTTTCAATTGCTTATGTGCTTGTCCTTCCAGGATCTGAGTTAGGCAGTTTGTGATAATTAATAACTACAATAAATGCTTTGGCTTATGAAAAAGAAGTCTGGCAGAACAGAGGACTGAAAACAAACACCCTCCTAGCCTGGTCACTTAATTGTCACCACAGATTCTCAAACTTCTTATATCTTCACAGGCCCACAGAACTGTTTAGGTTGGAGGGAATCTCTTAAGGTCACGTAGCCCAAGCTCCTGCTTAAGTAGGGTCAGCAAAAGTAGGTTTTCCAAGACTGTGTCCGGTTGTGTTTTAAATACGTATACAGATGGAGACTCCAGAACCTCTGTAGGAAATCTTTTGCAGTATTTGACCTGTGTCACAGTAAAAATCCAAACTGTTTCTTTGTGTTCTGGCATGGGATTTAAATTGTGCCCATTGTTTCTTGTTCTGTTGATGGACATTGTTAGGAAGAATCTGGCTCCTTCTTCTTCATTCCTTCTCATCAGTTATTTATACACATTTGTAAGAGCCATCTTACCTGATCCTGAGCCATCCCTTGTCAAGGCTGATCAGTCTCAACTCTCTCAGCATCCCCTTATTTAAAGATATTCCTTAATAATCTTTATGACTCTGCCCTGGGCTTGCTCCAATAAGTCCATGGCATTCTTGTAGTGGGAAGCCAAGTCCCGTAGCAGTACTGGACAAAGTACAAGAGGTATCCCCTCACCAGGGCTGATGGGTGAGGATGGATCACCTCCTTTTACCAGCTGAATGCTCTTCCTAGTGTAACCCAGGATTCTGTTGGCCTTTTTTTCTCCAAGAGTACATTTGTGGCTCATATTCAGCTTCTTGTCACTAGGACCTCAAGGTCATTTTTGGCAAAGCTGCTTTCTACCTCATCAGCTGCCAGTGTGTAGAGAGATACATGGGATTATTCCTGACCAGGTGCAGTGCTTTGCACTTCTGTTTGTGGAACTTCATGAGGTTCCCGTTGGCAGCAGTTGTCCAGCCAGTCCAGATCCTTTTAAATGGTGGCACAACCATCTAGTATCAGCCACTTCTCCTAGTTTTATTTTATCTGCAAAATGAATGTGTCCTCTGCCCAATCATCCAGGTCACTAATGAAGCTCCCCGGGATCAATCCAAGGACAGCCCACTCCTGATGCGCCTCCAACTGTGTTTCGTGCCACTGCCATTTTCAGTGGTACCTTGCAACTTAACTCACCTTACTGAGGATCAGTCTTTTCCTCAGTGGAGAATGGGCTTATCCAGTAACACAGCACTCTGCTGTTTTGTTAGAGGAATCATTGTAAGTTTAATTTGTTTCTGCAAACCTGATTGATGTTGAAAAAGGAATGGTTATTGGCGTGTATGTTCATTTTAAATAGAAGCAATTAATTTTGAGAAATAAACTTATGATTCTTCACAACACTGTGTTTGTCTTGCATCAGATAATCTGCAGCGATCCAGGTTCTTACACCTGTGTAAAATGAGGTGGAAATGTAGGTGTGAGATTCTCTTTCCTATCTTAATTTCATGAAACAGCTTTATCAAGAGCCACAGAGTGGCCAAGTGGTTGCTCTGGTTGGTGCAATCCATTGTGTTTTGAGGAGTTTACAAGATGGATTAAACTTGTTTTGAAGGAGAAAAATCTCATTATTGCTTTGCACTTCTGCCTAGCTTATAAAAACTACTGAATAGTTAGAGGGCAAAGCAGTGAGAGGTGATTTGTCTTGTCCTATAATACTTCAGGAAAAGTGGGGGTCTCAGGCTAATCATTCCTGTTTGTAACCCATTTCTTTGCCATCTCCTGGGAAACTGCAGAATCAAATGAGACTTCTAGAATGTCCTGTGGGTTTGTAATTGCATTTTATAGATCACCACATTCAACCTGTCTTCATAGGAGCTGATACACTGAAAACATTAATGAATATCAGTTTCAATGCTCTGTTATTGAATGCAACTTTCTTTTATTCAGAAATTGTCATACTAGGAAAGACAAGGCAATATGTTAAGTTTAGGTGAGCAATCTTTTATTAAACTTAATGGCAAATCATATTCTGTGTCCATGAGTTTGAACAAAGTACTGCAAAACAGGGATCAGTCCTTTCTGTTGAGAATTTTGGTTTTATTTCAGTTAGGTGTTATTTTCAGTGCCTCCATTTGGTGTCTCTAAAGATATGCAGTTTTACAGTATTTCATCTTAGAAGCCTGGCCAAGTTTGCAGCTGTCTCAAAAGAATCCTAATTTTAAAGCCTGTGTCAAATTTCTCTTTGCACGTTTGCAGCAGGAGCTTGATCAATATTGAGATTTCTGTTTTTCCACTTTTCCTAATTTGTCATTTTATGTGCTGCTGTGTAAGCCTTGATTCATTAGAACTTCAAAAATACAGAGGTAGCATTTCTATTATGACCTAAGTAGTGCTATGAATGTGTGCAGCCCATAGAAGAATTTTCCCTGCCTGGCTGCAGATCTTACTCCCGGTTTAAAGTTACCAACACCCTGCAGTCCCTCCTCATCATCTCTGCCCTGCTGTGTCCAGGACTGCCGTGGGACACCCACTATGCCCTGCAAGAGGGCAAAGCACAGGGATAGTTTTCTCAGAAGGGCTGTTGTGTTGGCACAGTGTCCTGATTTATGGTGCTGTGTCCCATTTTCCTAAGATGCAGCCCCAGGCTCATCATTCTCTTCTCCTTAACTCTGCTTTTCTTTGCCTTGCTCTGCTTCCTGTGCTGGCAAAAGGCTGGTACAAACATTGAGAATTGCTGTGATGCTCTGTCTAGGCCTGACCTAATGTCTGAGGAAGGAAAGCTTTAGGGATATCAGCCAGGTTTGTGGCTCGAGGTTAAAGAGGAGGGGGCCATGTATGGATCATCCTTGCCCTCTGCCTAGCTTCTGTTGATCCGAACACATTCATCATCTCTTAGCCTGTGGATCTTAAGTGCTTTGATCTATAAAGCAAACCTGTGACTCTCTTAAGCCTTGAAAGCAGAGCAGTGTTTCAAAGAAAAGCTTCACCAGACCTTTTGAACAACCTTTGAGTATGGTCATTCTAGAACTGATAGAATGAGGTATGCTGCTTCTATTCATCTCTCAGTCTGATGATTGACCCTTTTTCTGGCACTTTTGCTTCTTACCTGTTGATCTGTTTCCAATCTGTCTTTGCTAACAAGCAGAAACCTGTAGCTGGTATAGCAGCAGCTGTTTCTCTAATAGCTGAGAGATTTTATGAGAAGCCTTTAGAAAGTCTAGACTGTACCCAGCCTTTGACAGCAGCTGTTTTGCATCTTGCATGAGCTTTAATAAGATAGGCAGGCACTGGATATTACTGTGTGGTCCAGCTCTTACTCTGCTTATCTTGGTTAGTTGCTAATTCTGTTTAATTTGCTGTTTACATATATATTGCTTTAATTTTCCTGTAAGGGAAGGCAGAAAGCATCTTACCTATTTAAAGAATTACTGTGGCAGTGGCTATACCTTTGGGGTTTTTTCCTCTGTCTATGGTGGCAGAATGATGGTAGTGGATGACATAGTAGCAATTGTCATCTCTATTTAAAAAGAGATTGTATTGGCAGAATGAAATTGTCTCTGAACCCAAATGGAAGATACTAATTTTAATCACTGCAACCTAATGCTGAGTTTAGAAGTTTGTTCAGATGAGGTAGGATTCCTAAAGCTCAGTAATGTGCTTTTCCAATCTGTAAGACAGGTGCAACTCAAGAAACATGTCTCACAGTATGAATTTTATTGGTTCCTGAAGAATAGCAAATTGCAGTGGTTTTAGCTGGAAATCCAAATGGACTTTATTTATAGTTGTATGCCAAGTTTAGTTGGCTTGTTCCACTTAAAGTGCTATTTCTTTTTTGAAAACTAATGAGGAGCTGCTCCATGGGAAAGCTGTGTTGAGCACCACAAGTTAAATGCATCAGGCTTCATAAATCTGTCTTTCCTGTTTGCATTTGCTCTTTATACATGTGTCCTGTGTGTTTCTTTCTGTCCATGTCATACCATGATGGACTGTCACTGAGCTTGGATGAGATACAGGAACCACCAAAATCAAGGGAGAACCTCCTTTAAATGTAATTGAACATTGAAATATTCCCTCTGAGATAAGCAACAAGGCCTGCAGCTTCTTCATGGGAATACTTACAGCAGTCTAGCTGCCTCTTTTGGGAAAGGTGAAACATTCTGTTCTGAGTTTTTATTTCTGTGCTGGATGTCTCTTCCCTATTTGTCTCTTTCCCCATCCTGTAGGATTCTGTTCACAGATACCAACATGTCCTGCTGATGTTTCCATCTGATGAGTTATTTTAACCTTTGGAAGGATCCTGAAAGCCCAGCTTTCATGTAAACTGTTCAGAGGGAATCTGTGCTGCAGTAAAAAAACCCCTCCTTGGTTGTTGATAGGCTAACTCCTGTTTTAGCCAAGGGTAACAGGAGCAAGGCACCCACTGTGCAATTAATACAGACAAGCATTTGTTTCCTAAGCACTGTAAAATCTACTAATCAATTTCAATTTGTGTTGAGATGGTACAGGAAGAGCATTCAGTCAGAAATGCCCCCAGAACAATGATTTGATAGCATTATTTCTCTAGGAGCTTTCTCTGATACCTTCTCAGCTACTTGAGAAGAACAAAATCAAAGCTAAGCTATGATAGAGCCATATTTCAAAGTTTAGTATGTAAAAATACAGGGGTTTGCTCCCCTTTCATACTGGTGAGACATCACAGTTTCCAGCTGCCTCTTTGTCTGAGGCTGGGCATTTACTACCAGTGGGCCAATACCAGGTAAATAGCTCTGCAAAGGTTGACCTCCTGTGTCCCTTCTTTTGGATTTGTAGCAGCCTGCCTTCCTCTCCACAGAAGGAAGAAACTTGTCATCCCCCATGCCTTTCCATAGAGCTGTTCACCACTGTGCAAAGCCTAGCAGCTCCTACTTAAGTGTTGAGGAAGGAAGGCACCCTGTGGTTTGATTGCTGTGGGATCTCTGATCTGCAGAATGTGCTGTGACTTGCTGAGCTATTTCTCCTGGGTCTGCTACAGTGGGAAGTTGCTTTACTCCATTCTCTGTAGTGATTGTGTTTCCTGTTCATGGTCCATTGTTTTGGCTACTGAGAGGGAAGGCAGAGCTGTGGCTCTTCCTGGTTCTTACCAGTTTGCGTTCTTCACAGTCAGTTGGTTTTTCTTTTAAGCATCCTGTGTTTTGTTTGAGCTGCTTAGTGTTGAGAAAGGGTTGTGGGAAGAATGTTCCCTTTGTCTCCTGAACTCCTCTGGGCAGTGTATCCAAAGTGAATGTGGAAAGAGAGATAAAAGAAACTGCAATTAGGAAGAATTTGAAAATGAGATCCACTCAATATCACATGGAAAAATACATAGAGATGCTATAAAGAATGTCATATGGTTCCAGTTATTTTTGTGTGATTGTGAGAAAACTCCTACTGTGACTGAAATACTTTCTAAAATGTTTGCAGTCTGCAGTAGGGCTTATGATTTTCTGACTGGGGTCAAACTGCTAAATAATGAAGGAAAACTTCCACTTAATTCCTTTACCAGCTTGATTCTGTTTTAACAGAACCTGTTGTCTCCAGGCTATTTGCAGTTTCTATAGTGTGCTTATTTTGTATGCTGAGGCAGCACCATTTCATTTTCAATTCTCAGACGTCTGGCTGTTAAGGCACTACCGTGACACACAAATACAGATACTGAATTTTTCAGTGGAAGCAAATGTACTCTCTAAAAAGTGTCTTGCTATTCCATAGCTTTTGCTACATATTTCTAGTTGGTTTTCATGTAGTAGGAAAAATGTAGATAGGTAACAATCTTGTAAAAAACATTTTATTATTATATTGCATTACATTATATATGGTATACAGTACCACTCATTTTAAATTTAAACCTTTTTTTTCCGTCTTTTGCATTTCATGTGTCCCATGTATCCTTCACCATGATACATGAACCATTCTTCTGTGGTAGTGAGATGAATTAACTATTTAAATAGGAAGTTTCTATTTATTCCAGTGAGAAAAATGTTATTGTAATAACAGAAAAGAAGCATCAGATAGGGACCATCAAAAGCAGTGCGGTCAACAGATTGAGGGAGAGGATTCTCACCCTCTACTCTGTCCTCATGAGACCTTTCCCAGAGTGCTGCATCCAGCTCTGGGACTGTCAACATAAGTAGGACAAGGACCTTTTGGAGAGAGTCTGGAAGAGGATCCTGAAATTGATAAGGGAGCTGCAGCTTCTGCTGTGAAGATAGGGTGAGAGAGTTGGGATTGCTCAGCCTAAAGAAGAGAGGACTCCAGGGAGTTTTCCAAACTTAAAAGGGGCCTACAGGAAAGTTGGACAGGTATTTCTTACCAGGGAGTGTAATGACAAAATGTGGAGTAATGGTTTGATACGGAAAGAAGGTAGATTTAGATTAGGTATTAGGGAGAAATTCTTTACCGTGAGGGTGGTGAGGCACTGGAAGTTGTGAATGCCTCATCAGAAGGGTTGATGGAAGGATTCAAGGCCATGCTGGATAGGGCTTTGAGCTGGGATAATGGAATGTGGCCCTGGCCATGGCAGGGGGTTTAGACCAAGATGCTCTTGAAGGTCACTTCCAAACCAAGCCATTCTATGATTCTGTGAAAACTAACAGAGCATTTGAGTTTCCATCTTGTTATTTTTACAGCTGAAATTGTTTTTGAGTCAGGATTTGACTTGTCATTCTTGAAATATAGTTCTATTTTTAGATAGAAACCTCGGTGTTGTTTTTTAGTAGTTACTAATTTCTTAATTTTTTTAAAGGATTTTTTTATTTTGTCAAGAAGTTAATCAGTGCAAGTTAGTTTCATTTCCCATGTTATTTTTAGAAGATCAGTAGTTGCTGTGTGAAATGGAATCCTGGTGTCTGCCACCAATTAACAGCAAACAGGCTGAACTGGAGCATTAAAAAGTTGTTATCTTTAGCTATTGCATTTCAGCTGTACTTCAGTTTTGGAATTCAATAAGGAAATCTCATTTCATTAGCCTTTGATGTCATGTCTCTTGTCATAGGAGACTATTTTAAGACTGTGGCAAATTTCATGTAGAAGTGCCTGGTCAGTCAATAATAATAATCACAAGTAGCTTATAAGCAAAGAAACAAGCTTAACTTGTTAAGCTCCTGCTGTGGTGTATTGTGTCTCTTGGCTTTGGCCAGAACTTTGTAATAGCAGTAAGTGTAGCAATTATGATTTGAAGTCTGTCTGCATTTATACTATCTTTACAAATCTGAGTATTTTGTGTGCTGTAATGTTCTGTTTCTATTTTTCTTACCAGCTGTGTTTTGGGAGGGGTTTCTCCACAGAGCTCTTCTTGCAGTAGAGTTGAACTTTTGCTGAGGAGCTGGCAATTTTGAGCAGTCAGTGTGCTGGAGCTGTCAGACCTGTGATACTGATACACTTGACAGAAAGATTCTGTCACGGGGAGAGTTGTGCCCTTGGCAGAGAAGCAAGTAGGCTGGCAGCCTGTTGGTGCTGCCCAGGGGCAGTGCAGGGAAAAGCCTGGTCTGTTTGCTGAGGCAGCAGAGGAATGGTTGGAGGAAAGAGAGGTTGGTGATGCAGCAGAAAGGAGAAAACTGGACACTTCACAGTTCCATGGGAGGTGTTCTTGTTCCTCCTGCCCTTCCTGTTACTGCCTGCATCTCTGCCGTGTGTGTTCATGCAGTCAGTTCTAAATTCAGGGCCAGACGTTGAGGCCCTGGTTGCAGCCCTTTTTTTGTATCTTTGGCTGCAGTATAAGACAGTCATTGTGCTAATGAAGTAGATGGAGGGAATGGCAGAAGAAAGAGATGACATTGTTTATGATGAAAATCAGCAGTGTTGGAATACTGCCTATCCTAATTTCAGAATGTGTTTTTCCTTTCTGGTTGTTTTCCCTGCTTTGAATTAACATGTACATGTCAGATGTGTGAGACCTCTGGGGTGAAACAAAGCAATTAAATAATTGATAAAAAAGTTTTCTTCAAATTATTTTAAGGAAGTGTCTTTGTGTCATGCAGTGTTTTGAATTATGCTTTATGGCCACGGGAGACATCATTAACTAAGAAGACAGCTTTCATTGGCTTTCATTAGTTCTTTGGGTTTTGTTTGGATTTTTGGGGGGTTTTTTTTGGTTTTCTTTTGAGGGGGGTGTTGAGGGCTATATGCTTTTGACTGCTAAGGAATGGGGTTTCTTAATATATGTAACCAATTTCTTTAAATTCATGCCCAGATCTTTATTCCTCAGTAGATTTTCCTTTTACAATGAAGATGTAGAGGATTAAGAAACAGGCCATATGGTAGTTTCTATAGCAATAAATTAAAAAACATGTCTTGTCAGCCCTTATGAGATATGATGCAAGAATTAGCTTGGGAAGGCACAGTTTGCATGTCTTGTATCCTGGCAGTTCTCTTTCATTGTAATGATTTCTAGGACAGCTGTTAGATGCAGGTAGGAGAAGGACTAGCTGACCTTTGTTTCAAACAGTGAGTGCATAAATTCATCATTTCATCCCTTTGAATTACAGGTATTCAGCACCACACTGTTTCCATACTACTTGCTCAGTATGTAGGGGCCAAGATTTTAGTGATGATAATAGTGCAGGAAGAGGGTTTAATTAAAGCAGAACTGTTTTAAACAGAGTTGAAGCATCTACTGAGTCCATACTTGGATGCTTTATTTAATAAGTTGTTGTCAATGGTATTTAGTCCAGGATTGAGACGCTGAAATGTTAGTGTTTACAAGTAGGTGTGTACCTGTGCACTGCATGCCTGAGCTCCTCTGTAATCAGTGGGGATTCATAGTCCAGCCTATGGGGTAATTCAGCTCATGCTGAGTTAGACATCTCTTGTTTCATTTCATAGGTTTCAGTTCCCTAGTAGGTTGTTTTAAAATCTAAGGCCAAATGTAGATCTTCGTCTTGAACTGGTTTGCCTATTTCCACCCTAGACTTAGTTAGCCTGAATTTCTGTACTACAGCACTGCAAGCAGAAAGTTGCAGAGGAGAACAAGGTTTGATGAACAATCCCGATGTTTGTAGAGGGAAGACAGTTTTCCACAATGTAGGCTAATGAACATGCAGTATGTTTTACCCGTGCCTTGAAATACACTGAACCTGCAAGGACTTGGGCTATTTTACAGTAGCTGGTGGGTCTGTGGCACACTAGTACTTGATATGAGTCTACACTTTGAATGTAAATATTTCAGGTCCTCTTTCCTGCAAATTACACTTACCTGTTTTATTCCATGTTTGGCAATATTACTCAGCCAAAGCGTGGCTTTTGCTTTATCAGTTATTGTTTATATTGCATGGAGGCTTTATTCACTGTTCCTCACACTGCTTCTGCTGTAGAAGACTTGCAATTAAAGTCTATAATGGTTGATGACAGGATGATAAATGTACAGGTAGCATGGAATGGATGTAAAATTACAGTTGAAGGGAACCTTGCCTATGTATATTTGCAACCTCAGTAACGTGAGAATTGGCTGTATTTCCACAGATACTGGTAACCAGTCAGTGGTTTAGAAAGATGAGATGTGCTTTTTGAATACTGGAGTGTTTCACTTTCTACCTAGATATTGAAAATCTCTTGAGAACTTTTCTAAATGTGTGGAAGAATTACAGATACACCACAGCATCACATAGACCATGTGCTACCGCATTTAGGATCCTGTAAATATCATACTTGCCTATAAAATTGTGCTTATTACAGAACAGCTGTGTCTGTGTTGTAAGGACTTGTTAAGTGGTTTCTTGTTGGACATTTGGTATTAAACATGTGAATAAGGATTATTTGCTTTCAGGAGTGATACATTAAGTGCAAGTCTGAAGAGATGTAATAGAGGACACAAAACTGCTTTCTTATGATGTCTGGGCTTTGCATCTTAACAGATTGAGCCCTCTGGAGGCCATCAAGGTTGGGATGTGTAGGAGGAGTCCTGTGCTCTTCCATTGAACTGTACTCCATTAGAAAGCAAGTGATGCAAAACCTTACAAATTTCCTTTTCTTTGGAAAGGAGGATGATTTGGTGCATTTCCGGCGCATTCTGCTCTGGTGTAGTTGGGTGCAATTCCCCGTATGTCAGTATAGTAGCACCCATGGATGTCAGGAAAGATGTGTGACTGAAAGAATGGAAAATACTATGGAGGAGGCTAAGTCAGTAAAAGAAATTAAATGAAGACTTAACAGCATTAGCCTGTTGCTTTCTGTATACTAAGAGTTCAAGCTAAGCGCTGGGGAGGCAATTTATTAAAGGATGAAGATGAAATGTTAGTGAGAATGAATAAATTGTTTCTTGTTGCAAACTTGACAGAGTCTTTGTCTCTGGATTTATAACAGGACATCAAGGTTTTATGCTTTGGCTAAATAGCATTTTCCAGAAAGGAGAGATCTATACCTATTGGGGAGGGGAGAGAGAGAGAAGCAGTCGTAATGCAACTATTACCTTTTACTGGAGGGATTGAAAGCCTTTTATATACAAGTCTAATATTCAGCATTGAGTTTTAACCCAGGTAATAATTTGGGAAGATACAAAGACCACCAGTAATGTGCTGACATACAAAAGAAGCTTGACACTTTTAGAGGTAGTAGTAACTGACGTATTTAAAGGCTTTTGGAACAAGGAGTCAGCTTGAGAAGACATGTGAGTGAAGCACAACAATTTGTAGCAGCTGTGAGTGATCTTGGAGAGGGAACAGCAGCAGTCAGAAGCTGGTGGGATTGTGCCAGAAGTACCACCAGCATCCCAGCCTCTGCCAAGGCTGGGCAGAGCAGCCACCTTGCTGGACATCACAAGGAGCTGGCATCTAGCTTAGTGAGGTGACTGATCATTTCTAATAACTTGAACCTCCAGAGATGAATCTGTCTGTACGAAAGGAGAGTGATGTATATTCCAGCTAGCTGGGACAAGGCTTGCAGAGGATTAGAAGTTCCTCCACCCAACTGTGGTTAGCTTGAAAATTACAGCAGTTTTTCTCTTCTTGTGCACTACCTGAATCTTTTTGACAGAGGCCAGACAATAAGGGAATTTGTATCATGGAGTCAGTGGCATACAGAATAACTAGGAGAGATACTTGTGTGCTGTTCAGTGCAGTCAATGCTGTGGGCTTATCAAGAAAGCTGTAACAAGGTGAGACCTCAGATATGAAAGAATGAAGTGCTGTTCATATATTGAAATACTTTTTAAACACTCATATGCTAGACTTTGATTAAGAAGAAGAAATGCATAGATGCTTAAAATGATACAGAGAATTCAGGAAGATAGTAACATGTTGCATGGATGGACAATTGAGTACAATTTTTGAAGAAAGAAAGCCTAGTAAGTATATTAAGTATCTGAGTAACATCACCATAGTGCCTGAGTGGGTAAACAGACTTAGCAAGAGATGGTATGCTTTGGTGTAGATCTGGTATGGGGGAGGCCTGCACATGTGTTGAGAGATTTTTGAGAAAGGCAATACTGAAATAGTTCATCGTCACGATTCTCAGTGCTGCACTCGTTTTCTGAAGTATGGCCAGAGAACATGATACACGATGTAAATACTTGCATATATTACATAAGGTAAATTTGTTATGATGTGGTTTATTCAGGAAAGATAAACCTAATTGCTTTCCTTTTAAAATTCAGTGTTTTCTGAATCCTGAATTTTGGAATTTAGCATGGTTTTTGCTAAGAAAGGTGCTGTATGGTACCAATTAATTGCCTTGGTCCTGCGTGAGCCAGCAGGCTGTTGTCTTTCCATAGAGCCCCACTGTGTTGTTCAAGCTCCATGTGTGGGCTTTAAACCTCTCAGCTGTCTTTGAAGTAGACATTCTTTTTCATTTGTTTTACTTGTGGGAAACTGTTATGTAGGCTGATAATCTGTCTTTGCTCTCTGAAAATTCAGTAAATAATGTCAGAGACTTGAGAAGCATTCCACATTGTACTTTTTTTAGCTTTAGAGTATGTTTCGTCTAAGGTAGTCTATTAACATCAAATACAAATTGCATCAGAGACAAAGCTTAGAAAAAGAATTGTCAATCCCCACTGTAGCTGTGAATTTCTTATTGACATTGTCCTTATGGCTCTGTAGCGTTACTTCTGGTTTGCCTTTGAATTTTTACTTGTTTGATAGACCAGTCATTCACCTTCATCCTCCTACTCTTTCATGAAATACAGTACCACTGCACTGAAAGGTGGTGCAGACTTCTGCGCCCTGAAGTGTTGAGGAAAAGATACTTTATTCCCTTCTTATGTTGGATTATGTTCTGATTTTTGCACTTTGCCATATTTTATGCCACAGGAACAGTGTTGTCGATGTGGGAGTCTCTTGCTTTGATGTTTAGCCATCCTTGAAAGCTGTTTACTGCTTCATGTGCTCCCTTGTCATGAACACTCTCTTAAATAACTTGGCATCATGACAAGTTATTTAAAACCACAAGTAGATATTAGCTTGTTTGTTTCTTGTAAGTTTTTTTTTCTATATTCAGAGAGACACTTTTTCTGTAGTAGAAGGAAAAGTGGTAAAATTATATAGCACCCACTGTTTTTATTTTTTGATTGTAATCTTTGGATGATGCACCATGAGCTAGCTGGAAATTTGATCTTTATTGACTCTGCCATCTAAGAGAACAAAGAAAACAGGCAAAAACAAAAATAGTAATTGGCAACAGCTCCTGTGGAGCAAGCTGTCATGAAGCAGATTGATTCAGCAGTGGCAAAGTTGCTTTATTGATTGTGAGTCCTTAGTAAATTAAAAAGAGGACCAAATGCGTTAATCTTCTGTGTGCGTGTGTGTTCGACAGTGACAATTGAGAATGCTCTGCCAGCATAAAGACACATAGAGGAGTGTGGGAATGTTATCTACCTCAGTCAGTAGCAGGCTTGCCAGAGATAAGAACAGAGTTCTTCAGAAATCATTCTGGATTGAATGTTCTTTACTGTGCTGTAAACAAATGAACTACTCCTGCCTGTTTTTTTAAGCATTCAAGTGCAATTAATCTAGGTAAAGGAATGAAGCATAGGAATTGTAATAATTTTCTTCATGTGTTCCTTAAATTTTATTCTCTGTTGTAATTTCAATGTCAAATTTGTTGTTAATAGATCAGTGCAAAACCTTAATATATTCTAGCTGAGAACCTCAGTCTGCTTCATAAGCAAAAGTCAGTTTTGGATTTGGATTTTTGACTCTTTTAATTACTGCTAATTACTTGATGTCATTGCCCATTTGCAAGTAAATTAGTCTTTTATTTATATTTTCCTTCCCAAATCATCACAGCTTCTCATAGGGATGAAATTCAGTTAGATGGGGAGCAGCTACACAAAGTGAGATTATAGTACAGAAGCTTTCCCTTTGCAGAAAAGTACGGAGCAGGAACAGAGCTGGGATTCTGTTCTGATGAGGACTGAATGTTACCAAGATAAATTCTTGCTTTTCAGCCTCAAATTCTGCACCATCAGAAATTTTGTTTCATGTATTTCTTGTTGGGTTAGTGTAGTTGAAATTCAGCAAGGGGAACATACTCTATTTTCCTGCCTCTGCTGCCTGAAAATCCAGCTGCCAGGGACAGTTTTGTGGCCTCTCATTCCCCTCGTATCACCTGCCTATAGAGTACTCTGAACCTCTGTTGTTTTGGATGCATAGTTGTTTATAGGACAGGGTTTGAGGAGCATCTCCTGTGAAGAGATTCTGGAGCCACACAGATGATAGGGGAAAAGAAATGGGAGATGAATGAGGTAAAACAGCAGAGAAGACAGGGAGCTGGAGATACTGTAAGTATCTCTATAAAGTATATAAAGTGTATATATATAGTATACAAAGTATACAGTATGTATAAAGTATATATTATAGCAGTATAAAGTAGTTTCCCACTACTTCATATGGAGTCACCAGCCTGGCATGTGGAAGTGAAAAGGAACAAGGGCCTCTTTTGGGCCCTGGAGGGAGATGGGAACTGGAAATGCTGGGGACCGGTTAGGGGTCTCCTTATTCATTCATGGATAAAGTGCAGTTCTTTAATATCATCTGCAAGAACAGAGCTTTGTAGTTACTGCTGACTCAGAAAGAGGACCAGTGGGGTAATGAGATTCCTTCCAGGAAGAAATCTGGACATTCCTGTGTTCAGTTTATTATGCCATACTGCTGAAGAACCCAGACTCTCTCTAGTCCCCTCACACCTGTCCCCAGCAGGAGTGAGGCAGAGAGGCAAAAGACAGACTGAGGCATCATCTCACCCATTTCATCCTACCACTTCACTCCCCATTTCTCTTCATGCTTATTCTTTCCTTACTTGCTGGTCCTGAATAGTTATCTTCTGATTTATTTGCCTTGCCAGATAGCTGCATCTTTTTACAGAGACTTGCTGCTACTTGTGCTTTACAGGACAACATGCCCATCAGATTTGTAAAGCCTACTGTATTTTCTCCTTCTTCACCCCTTGCTTCTTTGAGGTTTCCTAGAAGAAATTGTGAAGTCAAAGGCAAGGAGTACGTTAGCCAGAGGCTGCCATTCATCTGTTTGTGTAGCTATTGAAATGTTTAATGATTATTAATCAGAGCTTATAGTTATGCTTTATTTCTCTTCCCTGATACCTCTCTACCCCTTTCAACCCCACTGTTTGTCACCCTTGTCACATTTTGCCATAAATTTAGATAGCCCAGTGGGAGAAGCTGTGTCATTTTATCTGAGTAGTAGTACAGCATTAATAATTTTTTTCCTAAAAATGTAAATGCCATTGTGCTTTGCTTCAGTGTGCACAACATTAAATAGTAATTGTTGTTAGTGGCAATTTGTAGTGTTTAAGAGTCTTGCTTATTCAGTCTCTGTCATGCTGGGTTTTTGTGCTGAATGACTGATTGTTGCACCACTGTTTTTTCTTTGTTAAACGCGTCTGTACGCAGAAGGAGAACTGCCTAATTTGTTTCAATCTGGCATACTGGAGTAAGTCTGCTTTTAAATTGCATACTTAGTAGGTTACAAATCAGATGGCAGCATTTTCATGGTGATAATTCTCCAGTGTACCAGGAACTGCTGACTTGAATAGGTTTTGACCACTTTTCTTTTTCAGTAAGTCTTCTGTAAGTCATTTGGCTTTCTTAAATGACCTGCTCCCTATTTTCCACAGCAAGAGTTTCTCTCATTTGGGAAATGTAAAAGGATAACATTCCTAGTCCAAGCAGAAGCAAAATGTACCACTGCCATCTGGGCTGTGAAATTGGAATAAAGCTGAAAGTGTTACCTCAGTATATTGCTGTGGCTGAAAGCCAGATGACAGATAATAAAAGGATAGTCTGGTAGCTGGCATGTTAGTTAGGATCTTGGGATATGCTTGTTGTGCTTCAAATCTCCAAGAATATGGGGCAGGTTGGAAATTATTTCTCTCACCTAATACTGCTTATCTGAATGCTATGTATCTACTGAGCTAATTGTCTCAGCTCATCCGTTGTGAATGGATAGGCAATTCCAGAGGCCATAGGGTCATTCCACATCACTTAGCTGTACATTTTACACTAGGATGAATAACCCTGTGGAGAAACTTGTCTCTCTGCATAGACATCACAAAAAGACAGTAGCTGATGGCCTCAGTCCAGGTACATAACTTTCAGATGCTTGAGATACAGCAAATGAGCCCTCTCTTCCTCTCATGCAGCTGCCTTTAGTTGAGGGATGGCAGTCCTTTCCTGCCTCACAGGTACACACAGAGATTGAACAGTGCTACTGTTCTTACAAAGTTTTTATTGTGAGAAGAAAGTGGTAAGTAATTTTAACTATCTCTGTGTACATATATTTGTGACTGCCTGAGATTGGAATATAGTGCTGAAAGGGAGGGAGCTTTAGGACAGGAGACCTGTAGACTTTTGCATCGCTAGGAAATATGGAGCTGTTTCATAGCAATATTTGGTTGAATGCATTAGAGAGGCAAACAAAGATAGGACTTGAGAATACCTGGCTTGTATATGAAGCTCTATAAGTCAAGCTCATTGATGGAGACTGGTTTTGTTTCTTTTTAGATTGTGATGGATTTCAAGCACCCCGATGGCCGTACAGTGGCAATTATGTTGCCTCGATGCAGTTTATTGGTGATGACTGGAGAATCCAGATACCTGTGGACACATGGGTATGTGTAAGAGTCCTTGTATTGCTGATAACAGACGAATAATAAATGTTTGCCTTTTTAATGACATTCTGTGTTTAAAATTGCCTGAAAGAAATCAAGTTTTATAATTAATATACAAATTCACTCTGCTGCTCAGGTGCTGCTTAGGTTAAATTGAAAAACTTGTGGATTTAGGAAGCTAATTGCCAGTCCCTGAGGTGTAGTTTCCTGCTGCTGTCACAAGTGAAGTTTCAGTCAGAAATCGCTCTCATATCTGCAGTGTGAAAGTTCTCAATGACTCTGAGCTGGCAAAGAATTGATTGTAGAGCAATTAGTGTCACCATTCCCTTTCTCTCTTTTCAGCCCACAACTTTTCCCATTGGATCATATATGCCAGAGGCTTGAGAGAGGGACTAGTTTAAGAGATTGACTTCCTCTGCACTGAGAGCCTGAGGGTGGCAAAGGGGAGTCTTCCTGAGCTCTTCCCAGATGCTTTAGGGACACTATAGCTGCTGGTAAGACTGCACTGAGCAGTTTTGGGATGCTGCAAAGAGATTTCTTGAAGTATGTCTTGGAACTTTGCTTATTGTAGAATTTAAATATAATCGTTTTAAATTGTGCACTGCTGGAAGATACAATTGGAGTGCTGAAATGGGCCAAAAGGCTAAAACCTTGGTGAGCTCTGAATGTGTCAGTAATACATTTCAGGAGCATATGGCAACCCTGTATTGGACAAAAATGCCCATAGTAAGCATTTCTTCCTTTATTTGACCTAAGCTGTCACTGGTTCGGCAGTCAATTGGAAACCCTAATTACATTCTGTATCAATTAAACACCAAATCCTTTTTATTGGCAGAAATTTTTCTGCCTTCTAATTTTGCTGGTTAATATGTATTAACAAAACAGGATGAATACGAACTCCCTGATAACCTTTACATTGTTAATTTTATAGAACTCTTATACTACCTGTATATTCCCTTATTAAATTAAACAGCTGTAAAAAGCACTTGGTACTTCTGATGTGCATATTATAGAAGCCCAGGGCAGTGAACTCCCTTGTTTGATACATAGGACTGAATACAGATACCAGCATTGTAAGCTTCTTATGCTGTCCTGTCAAATATCTTGAGTTGTCTTTTGGAAAGGTCATGTACAGCTCTGGGAACACAGAGCAGTTTCCGTGTCAGTGACATTGCTGGCCAGGGAAGCTGGTGGGCAGTCTCCAGCCCTAGGCATCAGGCAGCTCCATGGGCTATGCTGAGGCCAGGTTGGAATGCCAGCCCAGGGTCGAGGTAGTGGCCGTGCACAGGCAGAGCTGGGGATGCATGTGAGGCTGTAACCAGAACAAGGGCCTGTGGGACAGCCCTCATTTAAACACGGCTCCCAGGGGAAGGAGGGCTCACCCTCTCTGAGGCCTCAGCTTTCTCCAGGGCTACCAGCTCTGCTCCTTCCAAGCCAGCCTTGGGCAGACACACTCCCAGCAGGCAGAAGGATGCATGCTTTGCACTTGCAGTACTGGCCAGCAGCCAGTGAAGTTGGAATAGTGTACCTGTCTGTTAAAAGGTGAAATGAGACTATTACTTAACTCCCTTGTTCCTTCAAGTGATGGTTCTCTTTTGAGAACCAATGAATAAACTACATTGAAAATGAAGATTCCAGACCTTCCTACTCATGTACAAGTGGTTCCTGTGTTGGTTCTTGTACACCTTTCCTAAGTACAGTTTTTCTATATGTTTTTAAAAGCAGTGGTGGGTCAAGATACTCAACTGGTGTAAGCTTTGCATTGTGTCACTGGCACATTGTATTGTGATCAAAATTAAAACCATCCAGAGAAGTTGTAACTAATTCACTTGCATACATAATGCCAAAATGTATTTAATAACATTTGTGATACCTTTTATCTACACCTCAGAAGTCAAATTATAAGAGCACAAGAGTTGGTTTTGAAATTAATCTGGACATGTTTCCATTGTGTATGCTTGGATGCCAAGGAATTAGAGACTTCATTTTGATCCCATTAACAAAGTACACAGGAAAAGCATTTTTGTTCAGTTCTCTGTGAAAGAGAAACACATGGTTTAGAAATAAGCTATGAAGTATCATCAAGAAGGACAAAAGATGTATTCTCTTTTTGACTCATAGGTGAAAGGAAAATTCTGACTTTTCTGATGAATTTCGTTATTGATGTGTTCCATATTTGGTTGGATAACCTGGCAAAACTGTATTCTTGGCACTGCAATAGTAAAACTACTTTTGCCAAGCAATA
This sequence comes from Pycnonotus jocosus, assembly GCA_013400435.1. Taxonomy (NCBI): domain Eukaryota; kingdom Metazoa; phylum Chordata; class Aves; order Passeriformes; family Pycnonotidae; genus Pycnonotus; species Pycnonotus jocosus. The sequence goes on from VWYP01029812.1 coordinate 627,229, forward strand.
GGATGTGCAGCATTTTATTTTTGACATTGGGAAGTCCTCATAAGAGTAATGAAAGGAAGTGAGAGAGAGGAGCAAAACCCAAGAGAGGCAAGTGATGCACAGTGCAGTTGTTCACCACACACTGACTGATGCCCAGCCCACCCCCAGTTCATACACTGAGCAGGATGCTCTGTGGTGTGGAATATCTGGAATATCCCTCTGGCCAGTTTGAGTCAGCTGTCCTGGCCATGCTCTCTCCCAGCTTCTCACGCCCCTCCTCACTGGCAGAGCATGGGAACTGAAAAGTCCTCACTTACAGTGAGTGCTAATTAGCAACAACTAAAATATAAAACTTAAGTGTGTTATCAACATTATTCTAGTACTAAATCCAAAACACAGCACTGCTGCTGTTAGCACAGATGCTTAGAAGAAAATTAACTCTATCCCAGCCAAAACCAGGACAAAACCAAATATATTAAAAAAAAAAAAATATAAGTACTAGGCAAATAAACAATCAAACTTTATGGAAGAAAATGGAGGGAGGGAAGGGAAATATAATTACATACAATTAAACAACACTTTAATTCGTGTCATTAGTTTATGTGTCATCTCTTTTCTCTCTTAAATTGAATAAATTGAAAAATGAGAGGCAGAAGTATGTTAAATAGGATCTTGTAATCCCATTTCTCTCAGATTGTAAGTATTGCCTTCTTACAAAGACAGATTGGGTTTTTTCTGATGCAAATTGAATCATTCCTTTATTTTGTGCTGCTTTATTTTAGGATCACACCCAGAAAATACGATGTTATTCAAGCATCAGAACTTGGGCACAAAGTTAGAACAATCACTGCCGATGTTGGAGATTTAACATTAAATCGGAGGGAAACAAGGACATCATTTACATTCAGGAAAGTGAGGAGAAGCCCTTGCAATTGCAGTAAGTGTCTTGACGCAACCTTCAAGTCAAAATTGTTACCAATAGATAGCTTTTTTTGTTTTGAGCAAATCATTTGATTCCTCTGGATAATTTTGGCAGTTGTCGTAGCTGTTCCTGGATGGTTCATAGCATACTATATGGCTTCAACTGGTTGCATTCATGTGGTTGCTGAAGTTTCTCTATACAGGAAGGCATTTGGCTTGCTCCAGAGCCAGGCAAGTAATCTGTAGCCTTGTGTTTCATTGGCATTTCAAGTGCTTAATAATGTAACAAAATAGAAATAACTACTGTTCTAGTTTTTTCCTCAGTTTTTGTCGTTCCTTTTGAGGGGGCCTGTAATTTTGAGAAAATAAGTACATTAGAGAAGGAGAAACAGTCATATCTGCCATGACAGAGCCATGCAATGTGCCTTAGGGCAGTAGAAGTAATAATAGACAGGTGGCTCAATGATTACATGGAACTGAAGTCCATTTATGCCCTTAGAACAGAATTTCAGAGGCTGAATTGTAATGATGTTGTGGTCTTTGGCATTGAGGGTACTATCTCAGTTTTGACAACATAAACATTAACATAGCAGATTAAGGATCGCTGCAAACAGCCTCTGGCACAAGTGGGCCAGTTACTTATTTTCAGGTCATCAAACAGTTCTGTAGTTTGACCTGCATTTCAATTTTTAAAAGGTAAAGGAGGAACGAAGCATTTTTTCTTTTTAATATTTCACTTTAATTTTACCAAATATGCCTAATCAATGAGGAATTGCTTAAAAAATTAATATTTTGTATCTGTTGCTGTATCTAGTTTACCCATCTGTCTGTGACAGCCAGAAAGGACAGCAGAGACCAGTTCAACCTTCATTTCCCCAGAGTGAGATGGAGGCCTCAAAGCTGGAGCAAGAATATGTACACAAGGTGTATGAAGAGATTGCCACACACTTCAGCAGTACCAGGCACAGCCCATGGCCCCGAATTGTAGAGTTCCTCAGGTCTCTGCCAACAGGGTCAATAGTGGCTGATATTGGTTGTGGTAATGGGAAGTACCTCGGCATCAACGAGGATTTATACATGGTAAGTAGTAGCTTCTGCCATTTGTTTTCACTGGTTCTGATGTTTATTCAGTCATGGGCTTGTAGCATGCTGGAGGTTCAGGTTGCCATTGTAAGAATGCCAAGAACAGAAAGCTATTTCCTGATCCAAGATCAATTACCAATTGTCCTAAGTTTCCACATATATCCATTATGTGGATTACCTTTTTTTTTTTTTTTTTCCCAAAAGCACTTCTGCTTTGTAATTCAAAATACGTTAAGAAAAATAGTAATGGGTGCAGTGGATTGAAAAATTGTAATGGATGGTTTAGCCTTTTTTGTCATTGTTGTTGAATAAATTTATTAAATGGTTGGGCAATTTGAATGCTTCCAACAAAATTTTCATTTGTTTGGTGGATGCATGAAATCTCCATGGGCAACGCTATTTTTCATGACCTCTTCAGTTCCCTGTGGCCTGGTGACACATCTCATTTGTGAATGATGTCATATTTGGCTGTTTCACCTCTGGCTCTGTGCAGTGGCTCAGTAAATATGCCAACATAAAATTCACAGGGAGTTCTCAACTTTGGTAGAGATTTCTGGCCCTTTTCTTCACTTTTAGACAGTTGTGACATAATTCTTGCTCCTTTTCTCTCCTTCACTGTGTCACAGTCTATACTTAGTCAGGTCTTACTTCTCTCCCTTCCTATCAGGGACAGATGAAGTATGTGAAAATACGAACCGAGAGATAGCTTTCATTGCAAATATTTAAAAGACTTTTTCTGGGGGAAATTAAAAAAGAGTCAAACTTGCCATTGTTTTAACCCAAAAGAAATCTCAAAGAAGTATCTGTTATTGTATCTGCTCTCTTCTGTTCCAGGATTGTGTGATTCTTTCACATGTTTGTCCTGTGAAACACTCTGAAATCCATCAGACTTGAAAACCTCTATGTAGGGCAAAGCATTCATTATTGTTAATAAAACTTTGAGCTTTTTGTCTGTTTCAGGAGTTTCTGTCCTGTTATTTACATTCAGCTAAAAAGATAAGTCGTTATTTACAATGCTGTTTGTGTTAGTAAATTATCTCCCTTACTGTTCTTATGGGCTAGAACCACATCAACCTGTTAATAAGCAGACATCTTTATGCCTGACTGCTGTAGCCTAATTATTAATTTCAGTGCATTCCATTCCTAGCCTTTCAGTCCTGACTCCTGTAAGAAAAATCAGCAAGCCTAACTAGAGAAGAGAAACATTTATCAGGGTATCATGAAGGTCAACTGGTCCTAGAATGAATTTGGTAAATTGCAGTTGTGGAGATTTGTGGTAGACTTTCAAAGTGAAATTAATGCAAGATACTGTGTTCTGAAATTGCCAGCACCAGTCTGTTTTCTGTAGCCCACAGTTAAGCAGCTAAGGAAGGGAAAGATCACGTATTGGCTGGCAGTCAAAGCAAAGCTAGCTCCTGTCCTTTGTTACTTGAGGAGTTACCTAATTTCATATGTGTCTGCAGGAGAAATAAAAAACAGGAAAAATAACAGTGAAAGGGAAGAATTAATTCTTCTATTAAAGAAGCAGTTGAAACAGTTGAAAAGTAGAATCTGGGAATTGCTTTGCTCAGTTGGCCTCCCTTGACATTGTATTTTCCACTGGTGACAACTAGTGGTTCCCAGGTGGAGATAGACTCTAGATTTTGCATTTGGTTGATTTCATCTGCAAGTCAGCACAGAACCTCAGGAGGATGGATTTGACTCCTTCTTTCTACCAGATTTATTTTTCTGTAGCAGCCAAGGTGTGGTTAAAGAAAACCCTGTGTGTATTGTGTTTACAGGTGTTTTTAAACTTTTGACAAGGTATCTCAAGTGCTGTTAATTCCACCTACCATGGTTTAGTTGTGGAGCTGAGGGTGAAGGATTACAGCATGTTTTATGTATTAGGTGCATTGTTGGGATAAAGGGAGTGCTCCCTAAATGCAAGACATCAGTTTTCTCCCTCATTTACTCCTCTTTAGTTGGAGGCATAAAATCCAGGCATAAACTTAGTAAATTCTACATCTCTTCTTTGTGCACAGTGTAATGGATCTCTTAGCCCAGGTCCTTTTGGGAAAGAAGCAATTAAACAGTGCTGTGAAGTTAGGAGTTGTGTAGGGATTGGGTAAAGCACTGTTGGCACAGCTCTGTGGCTTGGGATGTTTTGACTCAGAAGTACTGAAAACCTGAGGCAAGCATTTCCTCAAGGCAAGCAATATTCTTTACAGGTTACTGTGCACTTTTATGCTTTAAGTATCAGTGCTAATGGTAGATCACAGCTAAGGTAGCTCTCTTGATGGTTTTAATCTTCAGGTACCATCTGAAAACATCTCCACTGTGGCCTGTGCTATTGTAGTTGCTGCAGTTTCTCTGGATGATTACATGCAGCCTTATCTACTTGAGTATCCCGTGTGACAATGAAATGCACAGGTCCATCTACGCACAGTGAAAGTGGCAGTGCTCTAATGGCTGCACTGTTCTGACACAGGGAGAGAGCAGCAATTCCATGACAAACAAATTCAGATTAAGGATGTTTCAGCTGGAGATGGAATCCATGTCTGATGGAGCTAGCACAAAGGCTGGAAAAAGGTTGAATTGAACAGAGGTTTCAGATTACTTTTTCTTTTTCTGTCTCACCCACCTTGTTATTGTTTAAATGAATGCAAAAAAAGAGACAAGGTTTTAGTGTTGTTTTTCCACATTTTTTCCCCACTCAGTCTCATTTGGGGGAATTATTAGAACAGATTTTATTTAGGTGCTTTCAAGGTTAGTATTCATATCTATAAGCAGAGCTTTTATTTTCATGGAACAATGTGTTTTAGCCTTAGCCATTTCCCCAATTATCACAAGGGTTTCACTGATGTTATTGCAATGATCTCAATAATTTCTGTGCACTTTAGCTTTGTCTCCTTGTTTCCAGTGTTCAGGTAGGTGTGGTGATGTGTAAGTCTCTGCAGGAACGTTCAGAATCCTCACAGGGCTACAGCGTGAATGAAAAGTCATTGAAGTCTTTCAGATTTGTGGTTTACATTTCTAATTGAATTGATAAGTTAGTGGGAAATTCAGTGGCAAATAACTGAAAATGCCATAGGGTAGGTATGTTTTCCTTTTGTATGAAGAAATTACTCTACTTGGCAGAGTACTGATGATAGGAAAAAACCCAAGAGGCAATAGAGTAGCCAAAATAATTAGCTTTAATACAGACATTCCTATTTCTGTTGTGTGTGTCATTCAGAGGTGATTGGTAACACAGTTTATATTTCACAAGACCCTGCAAGACCTGCTTTTGCTCTGAGATGTGCACCTCTGTTTTCTGCATTACTGTCCCAAACTGAGATCTACTAGAACTATATAAAAAAATTGATTTTTCCAGGGTATGGGGAGGAGAGAGAGTGAATATTTACTGTGGTATGGTTGCATAAAGTTGGGTGGCTTTTATTTGCACTGGGTTTGTACAGATTGGGAATAGATTCCTCTCCCAGGGATTTTTTAGTAGTGGGTAAAAGCAGGAGGGACAAAACCAATTAGAAAAGGTATATTTGGAGTAAGTTCACCATATCTTAATAATTGAAGGGCGAGACAGATGAACCTTTCCTGCCCTTTTCTCTCAGTGAATAGGAGTCATTAAATGGGTGGGAGATCTGGGAAGAGAGCTCAGCAGGAACTGGGCAAGAGCAGCACAAAACTAGAATGAAAGCTGAATTGCTCAACTTGGTTCTGTTGCTTTGTCACCGAGAAATGAACTCCAGGTCTTAGACATAGCACTTCGCTTTCAGAGGTACCCTGGCTACATGCAGTGGAAAACCAAAACACTACATGAAAGGAATGCTGAAAGCCTGACTCAGATTAATTGTTTGCTGAAATGTAATTTGGTTTCTCAAGCTTCTCATGCTGTTAGTTATAGCTGAGGTGTTTCTCTGGAGAGCGACATAATTCCATTTGGTGGCTGGATTTCAGAATTAGATGTTGTTTTGTTCATCGCTTTGTAATGTGCTGAATAAATCAGGTTCCCAGATACTTAAATGAACTAAGTCTACCAGGCTGAGTTAGTTATAATGAGATAAGGTTAGAAGAAAACACTCAGTGGTGGGTAACCTCAATCTGTTTTTACCTATCTGCTTTTCAGCATGCAAGAGGGTTTATCTTTTGCAGATTTGCAGCATCATTACAAAGCAAGCTATTTATTAGTGTCTTGTGCCCCGTAATGATCAATACCAAACCACTGCATTAAACAGATTTTACAAAATCTACCTTAGCTACTCCTTGCTATAAAGGTCGACATGAAGGTGAATGGGAACATGAAGGAGCAGGATGGCATAACTGCCTATGTTACCCATTTCCAGGAAGCCAGAACAGAGTTACTGCAAACTCAGACAAGTCACAGGTGTTATATTTGTTTCTCGCTCCCTTCTCCTCTTCTACCTTGGCGCTTTTTTTTTTTTTTTTTAATACTTTGATTGTCTAAAGGTTTATATTATCCAGTGTGCCTAGAGTGGGTGTGGTATGCCAGAATGATGACATACCTTTGCCCCTTTCCTAAGTTTTGTGTTTGTTGGAGTTCTAGTTACAGAGTTACAGGCCTCCATACTAATACAGATTTCCTGTCTTAAAGTAAGAGCTGGATGATTTAATATTTATCCTTATACACAGAAAATCAGTGCCTGAAATCCAAGTGGATTTCAGTCACAGGACCTGTCAGTGCCCACTCTTGAGCTCCTGTGACCAGTTGTTTACATCACAAAAAGTGGTGAAGAAATGGATGGAGGTACTTCCCAAAAAAGAAGGGTTGTGGGAGCAGATGTGTGGAGAAAAAAATCTGAGAAGCCTGATAAGCCAGTTTCCATTATGGAATTATTGAAAGGTGTGGAGCAAGTTGCTGAGAGGTGGACATGCTGAGGTAGACTCAGCTGAATAATCAGTCATGCTATTTGAGATATATATGAGAAACTCTGGAGTATGAGCTAGGAATTTGATTTGGAAAGCTGAGGTACAAGAAATGATTGAGAAGAATCATAGCTAATAAGAAATAGAAAGTGTAAAAACATACACACACATCTTGACTCACCAAGAGATGTGCTAGATTCTTTTGGATTTGGATGCTGGACTAATAGTAATTCATCTGCCTTTCTCCACTGTTCTACAAGAAATGCCAGCAAAGACAATAAATATCCTGTCCTGAGCATCAAAAATACAGATATGAACAGGCAAAAATTAAAGCTTTCCAGATATATTTTGAGATCTGTTTAAATGTTTTGATTATATATTTAATTAGAGAGAGAAAAACCTGTTCTCAATTAAAACAGTCCTTCAAACTCTTCTGTAGATGAAGTTTCATCACATCAAAGCTTCTGCATGCTTTAGAATTTAAAAATCAGTTAGTAATGGAATTGAGAAAAGCTGAGTTTGGGATCTCTGCCCCTTGCTGTAAATGTTTTCTGTACTCATAAAAACCATAGATAGACTAATCTTCCAGCTATAAGCTGGTATTGCACCACTAAACTTAACCTCCTTTTTGCTACCTTATTGTTTTCTAAGTGACTGAAATGAATATATTTTAGTTTTTAATGAATGGATGTCTCTTGTAAGTTAGAAAATGCAGGAATGTGATGATTATGATTATTTTGAAATATCACCTAGAGATAATTCTAGTAAGGATGCTAAATTTGCCTAGCTTCAGCACCAGGCATCTGTGGTGACTCCCTGTGTTCACCATTTGTGCATATATGCATAGCACCTATTGTCATGTTTACATTTAAACCCACATAAAGTTTTACTCTAATATACCAATTTTAGAGTAGCTGTGTGTTCAAAGTCTTCTGTTTCAAGGTCTCCATTTTCACTGTGGAACAACATCCTTTTGCTTTGGATGTACATTTGCTTTAGAAAGTATGTCAATACAAGAAAACCTGACTTCATAATATTTGATATAATTTAGATGCAAATGAGGATTTTGCAATCTGGCAGTCATGCCTTTGTTCTCATTCTCAGTTGGCTGGATTTCATCAACATACATTGTAGCCCTTTGCAAGGTCATTTTGGGAACAGGGGATTGTGTTCCATTATCCAGCCCATTTTCACTCTAGATGTGGAGGGCCAGAACTTTCTGGGAAAGCTTGTCATCAGTGGGAGCTGCAAGTATTCTTCTTCCTCCTTCTGCCAGCAGTGAATTGAGTTCTTTGAGTTTTATTATGAAGTACTGCGAACCAATGTCTTAATTGTAGAAGTAGTTAAAGATACTGGTAATGAGGTGTGCAATCACTAACGTGCAGGTTGTCAGAGTAATTTAAAGACACTTCAGTTGGCTGCCAGTGTAAAATCATGGAGATTTGTTTGCATTCAAGTAAACAAAGGTTTCCTTTTTTTACTTATAAACAATGCAATTCACTCAGTGCTTTAGTAAATGCGAGAGACCAAGGAATGAATATGAAGAAATCAATATTAGGATTATCTTTTCAGGTCTGTTTATTGCTAATTGGCAGGATGATATGTACATATTCATAGTTTTTATGGAGGATTATCTTGTATTGTCATATTGGCATTTTCACAACTGTCTCATTTGCTTCGGATCAAAAATCAGGGACCTGAGTAGCAGGCAGCTCACTGGTAAGCTTTCAGGAAATAAGACTGAAAGGTAATTCAGATTTTCTTCAAAACTCTGGTAGCAGGCTGAAAGGTAAAAGGATTTGAACAGATAAAATGAAAAATTATAATGGAAAATAAATATATTTTCATTAATCATTGCAAAAGAGGTTTTTAATTTTAGTGGTACTATTGTCTCTTCTGGGTTGATTAAACAGGGCAAGTTGTTTGCTATTCTTCTTGCATCAAACACTGCTTAGTATTCTTTCGGTGTCAAATGCAATAAACACTGTCAACAGTAATTATTTAGGATTCTGAACCTGTTCTCTGCTATCTATTTGTTGCTGGTCATTGAAAACAATAAATTTATTATTCTCATACATGCAAAGTTTGATATACAACCTGGTAGCAGGGCTTTGGTTTGAGCATTCAGTGTGCATGGCAGACATGAAAACAAGGGTGGGGCATGCCTCACTATTTCTTTCAGAAGGTCTTGATCAGTTTAGACTTATTGTTTTTATGCAAGCAGGTAAAAAACATTTCTAGATGCTGATTTTTCAAAGGTGGTAAATTTTGTCCTACTGCCTTTGATGTGGACACTGGGCAGGTGTAGCAGGCTGACCACTGGGTTTAAAGGGGGAAAAACATTAATGTTTTATAAGGTGTTCTGAAATGGTCCTAGGGATCACTTCACTGGACTGTACAGAACCTTGGAAAACTATGTTAAGCTTAAATATTTTTGTGGATTGTGAGGGTTAAGAAAGATCTGAGCACTTCTTCACACTGAAATGATAAAACCTGCGTGATGAGTATCTGTATGCCATACTTTAGTGATGCCACCAAAGTCACTGGATAATTGTTCACACTTGTAGATCAGCTTTTGTGAGTTCAGCATTCGGGTACTTCAAACATCATCAAGTTACAAATGGCAGTTGAAATGAAAAATACTGAGGTTAGGTCACCTCTCATTTTGTTCAAGACACCTTGAATGAATTTTGAAGAAAAGTGAGGTTGAAACCTGGTCCATCTTCAGCTGGTTCAAAACCAGGGTGCCATAATGACCTGTCTAATATCCAGTCTTTCATCTTTGTTCTGAGTCAGCATCAGTGTTGTTTTCTTTTTGTCTCTACCTGGTAACTATATACTCCTCTTAAGGCTATTTTCTCACACTTGCTCTTGTTTTGATTTTAAACTGTGTTCCCTCAGCAGGAGACTGTGATGACTCTATTACTGTAAGCATCAAATGAAAATCATATTCCAGTCTTGTAATTATCCTCTCATGAAAAGCTTAATGGAACATTTTCTGTTCTAGGTTGGCTGTGATCGCAGCAAAAACCTGGTGGATATTTGTGGAGAAAAACATTTCCAGGCATTTGTGTGTGATGCCCTGTCAGTGCCAATCCGCAGCAGTTCTTGTGATGCCTGCATCTCTATCGCTGTAATCCACCACTTCTCAACAGCAGTAAGTCACCCCTATCTCTGCCTCCCTGTACTGCTGTATTGCTGTGCAGAGCTGCTAATACTGCAATACAAGCAAAGGCAAGCACAAAATAGGAGGAAATCCAAGGCTTGCATTTGGTGTAAGCAGTTGTCAGAGCAGAGTTAAGGTGTTGTGCTACTGCTGCTTCTTAGACTTTCTGTTCACATTCTCCTTTTGCTTCTCAGATGCCCTTGTTCCCCCTGAAGCTTTGGTCCTATGTTTGGTTTTCATTTTTGTGTGCTTGTAATTAGAGACATTGGAGAAGGGGGCTCTGCTTTGGGAGTCAAGAGATGTATTGTTTCCCAGCTCAAATCTTGGGCTCTAGGGCAGCTCTTGTGATTTTGCATTTTTTAGTCTGTGCATTGGTTGTCCATCTCCAAACAAAAGGGAGACTACTCACCCTGTATCTCTGGGCTGGATAAGGTTCTCCTGGCAGAAACTGTGCCATGGTAACAAATTTCTAGACCATCTTAGAGGGGCCCCACAGATCTTTCTATACCAGAAATGCAGTGAATGTTTCCATTAATTCACATTTCCATAGAAAGTACTCTGTTTTGGAGAAGGCTGACATATCTTTGTTCATGTGGTCAGAGGACCTGTGTTTAAGCTGTTAAGTCAGATCCCTTCAGCTGCAAAACTTAGCCTGTGCATCATCAGGTGTGGTAGATTTGAATCTGGGATTTTAAATACTGAATCACCTTCTTGAAAAGGCATCTGTCTTTTCCAGATGTGCTGATAAGTCCAAGAAATCCTGCTCAGTACAGGATTATTTTCAAATAGAAAGAGAATAGTAGAATCATTGAGGCTGGAAAAGACCTTTAAGATCATCAAGATCATCTCGCTGTTAACCCAGCACTGCCAAGTTCACCACTAAACCATGTCCCTGAGTGCCACATCTACAGGTCCTTTAAATCCCCTTACGGATGGTGAATCCACCACTGCCTTGAACAGCCTCTTCCAGTGCTTGACATGAATGATGTCTTGATGAAGAAATTGTGCTTAGGAAAATGTCTTGGTTTGCACACAGTGATGGGGCATATTATGAATGAAAATAGTGGGAAAAAACACCTTCTTTTCAAGTTTTATTGTATCTTGGATAAGGAGAAGTTGCTGCCATTTCATTCTCTTGACTTCTTGTTTATGTACTAGCTTCACACTTTTGCTTTTCCTTTCCAGGAGCGGAGACTTGCTACTATCCGGGAACTAGCTCGGCTTCTAAGACCTGGTGGAACAGCACTCATTTATGTCTGGGCAATGGAACAAGAATATAAAAACCAGAAGTCTAAATACCTTAAAGAAAAGAATGGTAGTAAAAACAAGGACAAGGAAATGAATACTGGCCCAGCCCAGAGACCACTTAGTGACCAAGGGCCTGATAACAGCAGCCAAGACTCAGCATGGTCTGACCAACTTCTTAAAGACTTGAAGGATGAAAGCTGTGATGCTGAGCCCGTAGGAGACTTCAGACTGCCTGTTCACACTAATAGAACCTCCTTTCACTCTCAAGATTTGCTGGTTCCCTGGCACCTGAAAGGTGGTACTAAAAAGAAAGAGGAAAGTGTTGACACAGTGTTGGTTCCGGGTGGCTCCAAAGAATCACAAGAACTCAGCCCTGTTTTCCACCGCTATTATCATGTGTTCTGTGAAGGGGAACTGGAAGCAGTGTGCAGATCCCTGGATTGTGTGAGGGTTCAAAAGAGTTACTATGATCAGGGAAACTGGTGTGTGATTCTAGAAAAGTTGTAGCCTATGATGCTGCCTCTACTATCTGTAGAGTTTTCTTTGTTTTTCACAGTGAAAGGTATTTCATGAAAGGTATTTTTAATGCAGGCTGCAGCTATTGCCTCTTTTAAAATAACAGAATAAAGATTGTATATTGCGTTAATAAGAGTGGCTAGCACCATGTGCATATGTTAACAAAATAATGGCCAAACTCAGCTACTACCTCTGCAGAGTGTTTGCTTTACTTCTCTGAATTACAGTGAAGAGGATTAAGTGGGAAAATACTGCCCATACAAATCACTAAGGCCAGGGTTGAGTTTTAAAGACAAAGGGCCTGGTTCTCCCTTCTCTTAACACCAGTTTATACTGATGGGACTGCAGTGCTTTCCCTGCAGTCCACAGCTAATTGGAATGGAGCTTTGGGCGGGAAAGGCAGAGCTGTTTGCTGTGTAAAATTGTGGATCAGGGAGGAGGGAGTGAATGGCATATGAAGCAGTTAGGCTGAAGAGTCAAACTGTTGCCTCAAGTTTGGTCCTGCCTGTTTTGGTGTCCATGAGGGGTGACAGATCTCTTTCAGTTTGGAATTTACTCTCTTGGTTGTGGTAATAATGTTTTCCTCAAAGGGAACTGGAAAGTTAGTGGGGATACCACAGACATTTTTCTCTTCCTTGACTCTCCAATAGTCACAGTTCATGCTGTCCATCCCAGATTTCTGTAGCTCTTCATTGTAGTATTGTGTGAAAGCTCCTGTGAGGTGAGAGTTCCAGACCAGCTGGAACAGCCAGACCAGCTCTGCTACACACCTGCATTCCTACGAGTGTGCTCTCTGTGCCTGTAGCACCAGGACTTGTGGGGGTGGGGTGACCCTGAGATCCCCCAGGGGGAAAAGAGGGAAAAATATTAAAGGGAAGGCAATTTTGGTGCAGGTTTTCTCTGGGTATTTTCAACTCCTAAATGTTGGCAGTGGAGCAAGTTTTATTTAATGCACTTCAGAAGAACAAAGGGCTGGAGTAGAGGGGTACTGATGCTGGGCTGGCTGACTCAAAGCAGCCCTTTTGGCTGGGAGCTACAGGGACTAGTGCAGTTTATTTGATACAACACTTGTGCTACCTGTGTGAAACCTGGAATGGAATGCATTTCTGGAACTAAAACAATGGGCTGACTTTTGTAGGGTGAATGGCTATTGGTACCTCTGGTCTAGAAACCAGTGCTGCTAAGTTATGTTGTCATTCCTTGTTATACTGATTTTTTGCCTGTAGATGCAGGAAGATCTATGGTATTGGCAGGTCATGCTGCTGTAAATAATGGCATATAAACCGAGGTGCCCATCCTAAATCATGTGGGGACTTCGAGGACAGCTCAAGGGCAGCTTGGCCTCCTGCCTGCCTCCCATATGTAGGTTAAAGGCTGCTGTGCTGGCAGCCTACTCACAGTCACCATTTCTCCTAGGCTCTCATCTTGTAATGAAGAAAATCCAAGGGGAACAAGAGCAGTAAAAGAAGAGCTTGCTGTCACTACAATTCACCTGGCCTGTGCTTTGCTTGCAGTCTGCTACCAAAGAGCCCTTGGGAAAGAAGGTCTCATTCCTCAGCTGCACAAGCTGTCCAAGTAGCAACTGCCTTGGCCTAACTGATTTCTTTCCTTTGGACAACTAAGGAAGTGTGTCTGTAGCAATGAGGACTCTTGGGCACGTTCAGGGGCTGATTTGCACACACTCAATGAATATCACATAGCTGGAAACATGTCTTGCATCAAGACCTGAGCTGGCTTCAGTACTGGGACACAGTATTTGGGTGCAGGAACTCATCCCTTTCCCAGCTAGACTGTGAGACCAGAGCCAGCCTGAACAGCTTCAGGGTGCAGTGCTACACGATGTTGTCGCTGTGAGAAAGAGTAGGGACTAACTCACTAAACTGGGCTCCCTGTTACTTCTGATCATGTGGATTGCAGTCATGTAGAATAAAGTAGGAGGGCACATCTCTGAAGCTCTGTGTCTGCATGGCCCTGTGTTTGCTGGTGCCTGAACTGCTGAGCACACAGCAGCTGCTGTTGGGTTTGTACATTGCTTGTAGCTTTGTTTTCTTTAAGAATGTATGGTGTTACGGCAAGGAACAATTAACTGCTTGAAAGTCCTTCTGAAGTGCTGTCATATCATGACCTTGTGTGACAAGTTAGGAATCAGGTCTGCAGTTGTGCTTGATTACTCAAGGTATCCTTGTTCTGATTGAGGATAGCTCAGAGGTGCTGCCTCCAAGTTCACTGCTGGCTCTGACTGGACACAGGGTTAAGCACTGTTCTAACCTGGGGCTCAAATGCATCGAGTAGACAAAGCCTGAATAATTGAATGTGGAGTTTATGTAATACTGATCTATTTTTTGCAGGCCCTGTGGCTCCTGTAGAGCTTTCCTGCTTTCCCTCTGTTTCCCTGGCAGAGGCAGCATTAGGCAGTGTCTGGTGTCATATTTAGCATTTCTTGCCTTCCAGGCTGATTAACATCATTAACTGACTGCCATATGTATGAATAGGTCAGATTCCCTCTCACCAGGTCTGCAGTGAAGCACCTGGGATGTCTCAGAGAAGAATCAGATTTTATTGTCAGTCTTTTGGATGCCAGCAGTCTTCCTGCAAGGTGCTCCTTTTAGCTGAGTCACTGCAGCTTTTTCAATCCATTTCATGCTGGCTCAGAGCAGAAAGTGTCACTCTCCCTGTCCTAGGAGCCCGCTGGTGGTGAGTTCCAGTGGGTGCTGGTTCTGGGAGGAGGTTCTGGCATGAGGAACACCAGCTTGGGCAACACTGCTTGAACAGGCACACTGGGTTGAACACACAGTACATAATTCCTTACCAAAGAGGCTTTTCCTGGCATTTCTGAGGGCTGTGAGCCAGAGGATGGTCCCAGCAGCACGTCATCTCTTCAAAGACAGTAGAAAAGTTGAAAGTACTCTGACATCTTCTGAGGCCTGGAAATGTTATGAAATATTTCTTTGGTTAAAGGCAGAGAGTCTCTTCAGATGCTCAAAGAGGAATCAAGTGGTGAAGGAGAAAATGACAAGGGAGGAGGGCAGGTAGATGTTAACAGGCTGTATTGCAGAGATTTACAACACAGAATTATGTGCCACCAGAGCTGCCCTCTGCAGTACTCACTTGCCCCTTTTTACCTCCTGGAAGTGGTAACAAGATGAAACGCTAAGGTCAACAGTTGGGTTTAAATATTACAGGCTTCTTTGTGCACTGGTTTTCATAGTAATTATGTTCCCTTTTTGGCCTTATTGAAATAACAAATGTGCTTAATGGTTATTCATTTGCAGTGTAGAAGATAAAGGGAAAGCAAAGCTCCATGTGAGCATGACCTGCGCTGTGAATGCCAATGCCTCTCCTATGGCAGTCCTCCCTGATGTCCCAGTCATCATCAAAGCGCCTCGGTGCACCCAGGACTAGGGAGGTGGGAATTTCTACTCTGGCCCAAATGTGACCAGAGTTTTGGGGGTCACTATCCCCCTTGTTCCCAGCTTCCCATTCCAGAGACCACCAAGCCACCCCAGCTCAGGTGCCCTGACCCTGCACTGGGCAGACCTGTCCCATGTGTTGTCCTGTCCTGCTGTGACAAAGCAGAGGCTTCAGAGCATCCCTGGGCTTAAAGCAAAGGACATGAAGAGGTGATTTCTTGTTCCGGAGCAGGCAAAGAATGAAACCTGCAAAACATGGAGGACTTCTTTTAACTTCATAGAAGCTCTTCAGACTGATGTCCTGGTGCAGGCAGGTCCATGACAAAAAGTTCTCCAGACTTTGGAGAGGCTGGATTTCCTGGAAGTGCTCAACTCAAGCTTAGCAGGGAGAGGTGTAGGACAACAGATGGCAAGGGACAACATGCTGATTACATTGCTTTGCTGAATGAGAGCCACAAAAAGTTGAATGGGGACCACAGCTTCTCTTAAGAGAAATTGAAGGAATGGCCTTGGCACAGTGAGCAAAAGATGAACTCCTTTACTCCCTAGTGCTCACCAAAGTTACTCAATCATGCCTTTCCTCAGCTGGAGAGGGGAGAGAAAATTTAATGAAAGGCTCATGGGTTGGTATCACTGGGGAGAGATAACTCATCGATTACCATCATGGGCCAGAGCAGAAAAAGGAGAAGTAAAATTAAATCTTAAACTAAATCACCTTCCCTCCACCCTTTCCTTCTTCCCAGTATTGATTTTATTTCTGATATCTAACTCCTTCTTGACACAGAGGGATGGGGAATGGGAGTTATGGTCACTTCATCACAATGTTGTTTTTGCAGCTGCTTCCTGTTCTTATACCAAGATTAGGAATCTTCTTCCTCTCACAGAAGCATTATGATTATGAAACTTCTAATTCCTGTAAGTAAAAATACAGATGTCAGACATTCTCTGTATAAAGTGAATGTCAATGAGCACGTTTGGGGATCCATGTGCCTGAAATAGATGTCATGCAGCTGTCACTGCATACAGCAAATGTTCTGAGTTTTGCAAACTATTCCCCTGACAGTACTAGGTGGATGGGGAGCCTTCCCAAACACTTAAAATTATGAGAGATTTAGAGTGATAATGTTTTCCATACATTACAAAATTTTCATGTCTACCAGAATCTAAAAAAATCCTTTTAGTTTCAGAATTCCAGTTCTGTTACACCTGTAAATATCACAGAAACACCTTCCACTTGTGAAGTGAAAATGATAAAAATTTGCCTAAGAATACTAAAGAAGATTAATAGCTACTGTCTCCAGTGTGCTTTGTTTTGTGCATTCTTCTTGCTGCTACAATTAAGGATTTCTTGTCATTATCACTTTCTGTGTGTCACTATGGTTTCCTATAATTTATTGTGGAGAAAAGAGGAAAAGACATTTCATTCATTATTACAAATCTCTTTTAGGTGTGTTAATGTGCTTTATGTAAAGTGATTATACTGACAATATCAGCATTTGGACCCTAATTTATTATGCAAATAACTTGCTCTGCCTTAGCTAGTATATGTCCTCTTGGTGCAGAATCAGAATTGCATTGCTTGTCTAAACTTTCTGAAAGAGCATGCCTGACATCTGAAGTGGCTGCAAATGAAACATTTGCCTTCTCTCACCTGCCTCCTTAACAGGTTGTTCCGATGCCTGTTGGTGCTCTCATCCAAAAATTTCTGGACCAAGCCACCTCACTGAACTGTAAAAGACACCTGTGTTTAAGTCTACAGCTCAGGTCAACACCAAGACCTTGGATTGTTTTTATCTGGCTGACATAATCTTGTACAGTATTGCTGTCATATTTCTGCACTTGCAGCCAGCCACCACTGGTGTGCAAATACTGTAAAATTCTCAGAAACTTTGCCAGTATTTTAAGCTATTTTAAAGGTATCCTTGTTTAAATTGGATCAGGGACACATGAAACTCTTCTCTACCCCTTAAGCAGGCTATGCATATGCTTTACCATTACAAAACAGCAACCTCAATGACAGCAGTACTTTTTCCTTTGATTTTATGAAAGTAGTGGCAGAAAATTTCCAATTCACAAGCAAATAAGGTGGAGAGATATGTCAGTGCAGTATCAGTAAGTAATTTTCTCCCTGCAATGCAGAAATGCTCCGTATTATTACTTTAACATGATGACAAGGTTTTGTTAAAAAAACTAATGCCCTTTATCTGAAAGAAATCAGAAAGAAAACCAATCTTCCATCACAATTAACTATATAGTTGTATTTTTTCTTAGCTATGTCTTTGTCTTATATTCCTACTGAAATTTAATTAAAAGGAAAACTGTTGAACGAAAGCACAAGACAATAGAATAAATTAATATGAAATACATATTTTTATAAATTATTTTGTGCTTCTTCATGTGATGTCTTATTCAGACTCTAGATCAAAACTTAAACTGTGATTCTAAGGCCTAGAGAGAGTTTAGAAATTCCTAAGAATAAAAGTAGCTCATAGTGTGTTGCTGAGCCATCCTGTCTCCTCAGATGCCTTGTGCAGAGCAGAAGATGAAGCAGCACATTTCTCATCACATTCAACTGCTCAAACACACATCAGTCCCTAGTGTTAGGCTCTTCATACACTTGGATGAATTCAAAGCAAAAAATTGTAACCAGGGAACTGCTAAAGCACCCATCTCAGGGAGGCAGTCCTTTACAGTATGCTGCAGCACTCTCTGGCAAAGATTCAAGTTACAATCTGGCAATAGCTGAAGCTCTGTTAGAACAATTACAGTGAATCCCACATTCCTGCTATTAGAAGGCAAATCCTGCCTTCAGTTCCAAATTCAAAGCTCCTCAGCTTTTCACACTGCCTTATTCTTCTAGTTAAAGATGGCAAGGATAAGAAACAGAGAAGAGGTTTTTCATTCTTTTATTTTCTGCTTGCCTCTTGCTTAGTTTCCACAAGTGATTTGCACAGTACATAGTCTTTACACATTCTCCTGTTCTCTCTAAATCTATTAACACAAACCTACTGGTTTTTCCCCTCCTCTTTCTTCCTTTGCAAATCAACTTTTTTGTGCACAACATCCCTTTCTGAGGACTTGTCTGTGTGTGCCATCCATCTTTCCACCTTTCTTTATGTGCATGTTTCCTCTCTGGTCTCATGGCCTCTGAATTCTCACCCACATTAGATTTCCTAATTTGCCAATACAGAAATAACTCCTTGACTCATAAGTAATGATATGCTTGAGTCCTTGAAAATCCTAACACTTTATATTTTCCTCTCAAATCCTCTCTTCAGGTTATTTCTCTCTGAGCCTCTTATAAGCATCTCAGGAAAAATGGGAAATTTTGACATAAAGCCCTTTAGTAAGTAGCCCATCTGGTAACTAGCTTGATGCTGGTTTTAATTTAACATAAGAACTAGTCCTTAGCAATTTCTTCATGACCCTTTTGTTAAGGGGTTATGCCCTTCAAGAGATCTTGGTTTCTTTGAGGAATGCTTCCTTTTTTTTTTTTTT
>VWYP01029812.1:645947-680179 GCA_013400435.1 Pycnonotus jocosus
ATAGCCATTGTAATGATTTCTGCTGCATGTACTCACTTCACATCTCACTTTCCTCATTCTTCATCCCATATTCTGAGGAAGGTTCAGAGGGTGTTTTATTTAGAATTCATCAACGTCTCTCACCAAGCTACCACAATGAGAGGATATATTTCCCCTCGCCCAGCTCTTGAGTATCAAGAATACATTAAAAAAAGAAAAAAAAAGTTTATTTATCATGCATTCTTCTTGGGTCTCAGGCTGTATGTGACAAGGATGTAAATTAGAAGGTGTTCTGGAGTAAAAAAATATTTGCACCAATTCCTTTGAATGAAGAAAAGCAGATTATGGACATGTAGCTTATCTGTATGCTTTAAATTAGAGGAATCACTGAGATTATCTCTTTCTTTCTGTTGATATCTTGCAGATTAAATTACCACAATTCTGCAATCTCTGATGCTGTTCTCATTCTCTCTCATTTCTGTTACAAAACTTGAAAGACATGGAGGCAGTTTGCAAGCCACAGCTAGATTTATTTCTCCAAGATCCTTGGTAGGAGGTTTGTTAGGATGGCCAGAGTTCTTGCCTCACCTTTGTTCTTTCCAAATAATCCTCTCAGTTGAGTCAATCCACTTGTACAGACTGACATGCCAAGTAGTCTCCTGGGAGAACAGGCAGGAGGAAACACTTCTTGCCCACCTTCCCTGTATAAAAAGCACTTGGCATTACAAGGCATAAAGATTTCATAATAAGACATTATTCCTATTTGACCAATCCCTTTCTGAATGCACCATCTTGGCAGGACACCCTGCAGGGATGTGTCTATATCTTGCTTCTGAGAGGCAGGGCAGTGCTTGAAACCACATCATGGGGAAATATTAAATGGAACTTGACTGTGGGACATACTATGGTCTCTCCCATTGTGAAACTTCTAGGACAGAAGAGCCCAAAA
Source organism: Pycnonotus jocosus (assembly GCA_013400435.1). Taxonomy (NCBI): domain Eukaryota; kingdom Metazoa; phylum Chordata; class Aves; order Passeriformes; family Pycnonotidae; genus Pycnonotus; species Pycnonotus jocosus. The sequence continues at coordinate 646,876 of VWYP01029812.1, forward strand.
AGCACACTAAGGGAAATCCAGTGTCCTCCCACTTATGGTCTCTTTTCCAGCATGGTGGCATATGCTTGGAGATATGCTTGGAGATATGCTTGCTTAGTGTAGCCTGTGTGTTAGCATCAACAGGGGCCTGGAGGGGCCTTTGTGCTTCAAAATGAGGTGAGTGGCAAGACAAGCTGGTAGTGTCGGACTTGTCAGAGGATTTCCTGTCAAGAACAGTGACAAAGACAGTGACTTGGGATGTCAGGCATATTACTCAGTATTTACAGCTATTTCTGGGTCAAGGGCTAAGACAAGAATTGGATATGAAATTGCCCTTCCCTCTAAACACAGTAGTATAACACAAAGAAAAATGAAAAGTAATTTCAGGAATTGTGGGGTGAAAATTGGAGAGGAGTAAATTGTTCAAGTTGCTGCTGAAAGAGACAATTATGAACACTCTCTGTGGCAGTCAAATTCTCTGTACAATTATTGTCACAGTGCTGTAGTGCCTTGGAACCCTTTCCATGGAGCAAGACCTCACTGGTCTCAACAATTTTTTCCCACAAATGTCCACCTTTTCGTAAGAGAAAAACATGCTCCAAACTTCTTTTATTCTCTATATTGCAGTGAAAGAGAGACTCTCCTGCAATATTCCACACGTACAGTCCAGCTGAGACGGTTACTGCAGCTCCCTTCAGTTTGCTGTGTGCTGCCCATGTGAGCGTGCATTGCACTGAGTTACAGCACTGCAGGAGAAAAGGACAAAGACAGCCCCAAGGTCTCAGGAGCAGCCAAAGGCTGGGGTTACTCTATACACTGTCTCCAGTATCAGTTTAAAGTATTGCTGCTCTTGCAACAAATGGGCTGACACAACTGTGGGACTACGCCACAACGTGGCCCCTGAAGCTGGCCTACGTTTAAGAATCAAAAATACGCTTGAATCTCACTTAAAACCAAAACCAACCCACTGCACTGCATTGAAACTCTAGGAGTATTTCAGTTACTATTGCACTGGTCTGATGGATAGGGACTGATAAATGAAAGCCCCAGGGCTTTCATTCCCTGCCCCAGCCAGGTGACCTTGAGTCAATATTTGTGTCTCACTTTCAAAGTAGCTGATCTGAAGCCCCCTGACATGTGCAGCTCTGGACCTCTCCAAGATGAGCAGGCACCAGAAGATGTAGTCATTTCTCCCCAAAGGAGAGAAATGTGTTACCAGTCTCAGCACATCAGGGACAGGATGAGTGTTACCCCTGCTGTGAGCTTCCTGTCTGATAAAAATGTTTTCAACTTCTCAAAGGAAAAAAAAAAAGTCAAACAAACAAAATATGTAAAAGCTTCCCAAGAAATGAACTGAACGAGTTATTTCACATGTGTAACAGCTACCTCACAAAACATTTATTTGTAAAATAAAATAATTTAGGTTGGACAAGGCTTCTAATCTAAGATCACCAAGTCCAACCACTAACCCAGAACTGCCAAGTTGTCACTGGAGAATTTCCCAGATGAAGGATTCACTTTATTACAGTTGTGAAAGTTGGGTGGGCAGAAGGAAAATGGATGTTTCTGAACCCCATCCCCCTGGTCTGCAGAACTACAGCTGAAATTATAATCTCTTTCCAAAGAAGCTGAGGAAATTAACAAAGTAACTGTTGCTCAGGGGCAGACAACTTGCAATTTGCTATTGAATATGGAACAATGCGTGAATCATTGTTCGATCCACCACAGCCTCCCCCTTTGTTCTCATCGCAAGCTGAGCTCTGCTTTCCAAGCAAGGCTGTCAGGAGCCTCAATGTCACTGGGGCTCTTTTGTTGCTGCCAGGAGCACTCTTCTTGATGGACAGTAGAAAATCGTCTGGTTTTTCACTTCAGGTACTTACTGCACAATTGAGGCACTCACAGCACAATTCAGGCAAGAGCAACTAATAACCTGGGCATTGCTGCTGCATTGATTTTTGGGTGAGGTGTTCTATCATTTCATGGCAGTGAATTTAGACACAGTTACTTTAATTTTCTCCTGAGTAAACATAATGAAATTTCTATGAAAGAAATATGCTCTTCTCTGTAATTGCATCATTCTCTGTTTGTTTGGGTTTTTTCTGCTGCAGTTTCTCCAAGGTCTGACATTTTTATTTCTGAGACAAGACAATGAAAATTCCTATCTAAGTAATCCCTCAGAACTGAATGTAAAGGACTGCTTCATTGTACCAATGGCAACTGAAAACTAGGTGTTTTTAAAAATGAACAGAATGAGAATTAATGAAATCTAAGTACATTTTAACTGGGGTGTGTCCCCTTTCTGTCCCCTTACCAGCATCTTATTGGATATTGTTTTTCTTTAGTATGAGGACTTCATAATGTGTTGTTATAACTGAGGTAAGAAATTCTCTCCAGCATCATGGTGGAAAAAGATTTTGTATTCTCAGGAAAAAAGAACCTCTTTTCCCTTAGTGAAACCTTGCCTCTTATTTAAACAAAACTGCACAGAATCACACTGAGTGGAGATGATTTTTTTAACCTTTTTGAAATAAAAATAAAACATCAAACTGAGAGTTGAAGGCAAGTAGTGCAAGTTAGAAGCATGGACGTTTATAACACAGGTCAGTTGGAGAGTCATCAGTTTCTTTCAGAGAAAGTGTAAAATGTGCAATTAAATGGAAAACAATACTTCACTAGGAAAGGTCAGTTCCTCCCTGAAGGAGTTTATCAAAAATCAGTATCTCCAAGGCATTACTGTTTTATTAGCCTGTTTAATTTTGGCACAGAGAATGAGAAAACTGAACAGAGGTGTCTAGCTGACCATTAACATTGGTACACCAAGAAGTAGTTCTCTAGGCTCACTGAAGATTTCTGAGCATGTGAGGAAGTCTCATATTATACTAATATCTTGAAAGAAATAAAGCTAAACTTTATTTTTTACCTGCTTCCTTTGAGAAAATATTTTTCTTGAACAAGGAGAGGAAATGAAACTAAATTATGTCACCATTTCCCCAACTGCTGACTTCAAAATTAAAGGCAGCTCTCAGAAATTACTTTCTAGGTTTTACTGTTCATCAGTTTTTGAGATTCTAGAGTGTATTTGCATCCTGTTTTTTTTCCTAAAACCAGGGGTATTAGAAAATTATTTTAAATTAAAATTTACACAATCACCTTAATAATGACATGGAGGGTTACAAGTAAGAAGAACAGCACCTAACACTGTGCTTTGAATCCTCTTCTTTGTCTGTAACTTTCTGATGTAGAAAACACACTCCCTGTCCTCCCTCCCAAATTGCCCACATCTGTCACTATTCACACTATGCCACAGTTCCCACACTTTCTGTTCTCATTTTCAAATACTTCCCAAACTGATTCAGCCACAAGTAGTTGCCTCAGCTCATGGACTATCAATTTTTGGTTTAGATTTAATACAAATCTATTAAGCCCATATGCCCGGCCGTGTGCTGAGTGAGTTAGAGAGCACCCACCTGAGAAACTCTGCTGGCTGCATGGAACAAGTGTAGCACTGGGATGGAAAGAAACCAATTTGTTTGTGAGAAGAGCACATCACAATCAGAGAAGAGGCTTTCCTTAATGGGGCCAACATGCTCTTTTCTTGCTACTCCTCTCTCAAGCAGTGTACTTTGCTGCATATAGCCAAGGACTGAAAGTAGCATTACTCAATCCTGCTGGAACATCTTCTGTATCCATCTGTTTGCTCTGTAAATGGCTCCCTGAAGAGGGTCCACATGCTGCTTTTCCAAATGGTGCCTATGAAAGTCTATCAGTTATCATTCTACACCTAGTGGTGATCTACAACAGGTTTTTCTTGAGATGCTGTTAACTGTCAGCATAAATTGAACAAATATGCAAATTCAATTTACACATTTAATACCACCATGGAGATGATGATTAAATTACTGTTATCACTTTGAAAACATTCTGTCCCATGCAAATAGCTAACAAATTACCCAAGCTCTACACTCAGACCTTGGCCTAAAGAACGTTATTACTTGGCAGCTGTGGACACATTTGGTGTCAGACACATTAATAATGCTCTGATCCCACCCCAAAGAAATTATGTCCCAGATAAACATTTGCTCCACCAGAGGCATAGAAGCCCTGTCAAATACTGTTGGCCAACTGCAACTTTGAAGTGCTTGAACACGCCTATTTTTGAATTTCCCTCTGCTCACCCAGGTATGTTCTGAGCAGTTGGCACCTTGACATTACAGAGGTCACAGTTTAGCATGGATGCACTGAACTGGCTGCAAATGGTCAAGAAAGTGTCTGGAAGATCACCTGGAGGTATTCAGAGCAATGGGGAGCACTGGGCACTGCATGGCACTGGAACCTGTGAGCATCTTTTGGGCCACATTCCCTCATTTGCTCTCATTAATGCCGGTCTGGACAAGCAGGTCAGAGTCTGCCTAAGGGAATTTCAGCCCAGCAGGAGGGATGAGCCTGGATGTCTGTCCCTCCTTGAAGGCACTAAGCTCAAATTGTCATTTTGTTGTGGTACCGTGATTAAATGATTTTAAGGATTGAGATGTCAGAGGCCTTGCTGTGGGAAACCTGGGGTCCAGCTGGTAAGGAAATGTCTCACTGTGGAGTGTGTAGCTGCCAGGGCCAGCTCAGGTATGAGTGTGACTGCTGGAGAGGCTTCTGGATGGTTGGGCAGGGAAGTTTCTTTAATGCCCATTGCAAGACTCTGTGATCCTGTTGATCAAGCAGCCCAGGGTTCCAATAAGCTGCTGTGCCTGACATGGTATTTGCTGTGACCTTCACCTGTAAGGGTGGAGAGCTCTGAGCAACGTGTAAGGAACCCACCTGGGTGCGTGGGATGGGGCAACCGTGGATGTATGGACAGCCTGGGGATGAAATGCTGGAAAGCAGCACCAAACAACCAAAAAAAACAACCAAAAAAACAACCAAACAACCAAAAAAACAACCAAACAACCTTGGAGAAGGTGGGAAGGAAGGTGCAGAGATGATCTTGATGCAGACTGTCCAAGGGCTCTAGAGATTTTGAAATGAGGAAGGATTGACTGAAAATAAAGGGACCAGGGGTTCTGGTCAGTGGCAAGTTGAACATGAGCCAGCAGTGCCCTGGAAGCCAGGAGGGACAACCCTGTCCTGGGGGGCATCAGGCACAGCATGGCCAGCTGGGCAAGGGAGGGGATTGTCCCCTCTGCTCTGAGCTGGGGCAGCCTCAGCTCCAGTGCTGGGGGCAGCTCTGGGTGCCACAATATAAGAAAGGCATTAAACTATTAGAGAGTGTCCAAGGGAGGGCAACGAAGACGGTGAACGGACTGGAAAAGCCGTACGAGGAGTGGCTGAGGTCACTTGGTGTGTTCAGCCTGGAGAAGAGGAGACTGAGGGGAGACCCCATCACGGTCTGCAGCTTCCTGGTGAGGGCAAGAGGAGGGGCAGACACTGATCTCTTCTCTGTGGTGACCAGACAGGACCCGAGGCAGCCGGCGTGCAGCTCAGTGAGGAGAGGTTTAGGCTGGATATTAGGAAAAGGTTCTTCACCCAGAGGGTGTTTGGGCACTGGACCAGGCTCCCCAGGGAAGTGGTCCCAGCACCAGCCTGACAGAGTTCAAGAAGCACTTGGACAAGGCTCTTAGGCACATGGTGTGACTCTGGGGATGGTCCTGGGCAGGAGTTGGACTCTTGATTCTTGTGAGTCCCTTCCAACTCAGGATATTCTGATTCCGTAACCCTCTCATGAGCCGAGCGCGTCGGGCGAGAGCAGAGGGGCTGAGAGACCCGGCACGAGCGTCCAGCTCCGGAGAGCTCCCTGCCGTGCCCCCGCGCCCGGCTGCCACCGCTGTCCCCGCCGGGAGGAGCCGCAGCCGCCCCGCCCTTTCTTGGGACGCTGTTCACGACAGTGTCGCGGCGGGGCTGCCGTACGGCTGCTGCGCGGCTTCCGGCGGGTGTGCGGATGGCGTCCGGGCCGGGGAGCGAGCGGAGCCGGGAGCAGCGGGAGCGGGAGCGGGAGGCGCTGCTGGCGCAGGTGGGGTGACCGGCCCGGTCCAGCCTTGCCCCGGGGCCGCTCAGCATCCCCCCATCCCCCAGCTTGGCGTTGGGCGCTGCGCGGGGTTGGTGCGCTCCTGAAGGCTGCCCTGGCCGCGGCAGCCGGAGGAGGGGACGCCGTGGGGAGAGCCCCTTCAGTGCCCAGGGGAGCCGGCAGTGGCAGGACGCAGTCTGGAATTTCTCAGTGACACCCACCTGATTCCGTTAGTTTTGCCGCTTGTGGTATTGATCCTCTTGGTGTTTCATTCATTGTGTATTTCTGTGTTTATACCTTTGGAAAGAGCCGCAGTCGGTCTTCTTTATATTCTCTCTTCGCTTTTTTTAATACATTAATAAGATGTCACCACCCTCACTCCCCGGCCTTCTCTAGGCTGAACAGGCCCAGCTCTCAGCCTTTCCTTAAATGAGACATAAGGGCGGCTCCTTCTTGTCTTGTGGCCTGTCTTTCCTAAAGAGCCTGCACCCCTACTTTGCAACATTCTGGTCATGGAGTGGTAGTAACTTGAAGTTGTGTGCGTGTGTTAGTGGGAGCCTGATTTTGTAGGATCAATTACTTGTCTGGTGATGTATTGCTGTACTGTAAGACAAGAATTAGGAGGCTCCCACTCACAGTTGCTTTGGTAGAGCTGCTGTGTCTGGGAGATCCATGCTGATTCTGATGCATTTTGTTCAAAATCTGCCCATGTGCTGGTTTTGGTATTTGTGGGGATTCTTCTTGCGACTTGTAGGTGGAGTGAATGCTGAAATCACAGATGGCACATCACTTAAGTGACATGGCTTGTTTTGGGATTTAAGGGGGGATAACAAGAGAAGTGTAAGAGAAAGAGTATGGAAAGAGAATGAGGTGGTGATGAAAGGCTTCTGACAAAAGGAAGGCCAGAGTAAGCAGCGGCCAAATCTTACTGGGCAAAGATATTGTCAGAAAAAAAGTAGAAGGAAAATGGCCTGAATAGCTGATGCTTACACAACAGTGATGCCTTTTCTCAAGGCAGAGCAGGAAGAGAGAGGATTTCATGTAATATATCATGTGGGCATCTTCCTTGTACAGTTGCAGAACCATTTCTTGGCAGTAACAGTTCCCTTCAGTGATTTCCCCCCTTTTGACAAGCAGTTGAAGGGAAAGTCAATTAGCTTAGTAAAAGTGGATCACACTACCCTGCAGAAGTTTGTTGGTGTTGTTAAGATGTCTGTTGCTTTACCTGAACTGCTGTATGTGCTTAAGAGTGCTCCTTTGCTCAATTCAACCTCTTGGATGTTCAAAAAATACACTTAACAGCAAGCTAAGCTTATGTAGGGCACCATTACCCTACTTTACCTCTCCTTCTCAGCTGGTGCCACTTGTACAGCAGGCTGCCTGGGCCAATGCCACTGGCTTAGAACCCTAGAACAGCCCTGGCTGGAAAGACCTTGAAAGATCCCTTGGTCCAAGCCCTTTGTGGGAAAGGGATCCTTGGTGAGATTATTTAGTCCTCTGTTCAGTCATGTCCTGAAAAACTCCAGTGATGGTTTTAAGGAAACTCTCCTGTCTGACCATTCAGGAAGCGCAGTCCCCCACCCGGGATGCACTCCCACCACCCGAGGCTGGCACTGCTGGCACTGAAGCTGCTTTGTGGAGGGCAGCTCCAGTGAGCCAGTGTGTGCCCTGCTTGACCCCTACACACAACACTCAGTCAGACAAGTTTCCCTTACCTGCTTGACCCCAGGTTTTCCATAGCAGATTCAGAGATGTTTGGATCCTTAGAACAATTTAATCATGATGCAAAACACAGATCCAGCTCGAGCTGGGTGCGTTCAAGGAGGGACCCTGAACAACCGAATCCCTGAGCTTTTGTACTCTTGCAGTCTAAGTGTGCCATGGTCTGGGGTCCTGCTGCTGAGTCCTTGGCTTCTGCAGTGTCCCTGAGTGTCTGCTCTCCTGGCTGACCCCAGAGGTCTCTGTTGTGCAAAGGGGCAGCACCACTTCATGGCCTTTTTGCTGGGGCACAGTTTATCCTTGGTAGAGTTTCAGTAGTTGCTAGAAAGTTTGTTGTCTTGAGCAGGGCAGGCTACACTTCTCACTCCACTGTTAGGATATGTCTCAAGAGTTCTTTGATGCTGTAGCTTCATGGGTCCTAACTCTCAGTGTTAATGTATTCTTGTAGGTTTAGATTCTGCTCTTCAGCCTTGCTGAAGAATATTAGAGAAAGTGGTTTGGAGTTTTTAGAATGAAACCAAGTCTCATATATTTTCTTATTGCTAAGCTCTAATGTATGAAAAGGTATGTGGGATCTTTGTTGAATTTTGTAATTTTCCTTGACTTGAACAAGAAACAGACCATCATTGTATTGTTCAGCATATTTTTAAAATGCCATGAATACAAAGTACTCCTACACGAATATTTTAAAAATGCATCTGCAATATTTGTGTAATCCTGAAGGAAACCCAGTGCACAACCCTAATTTTCCAATTTTCTTTGTACAGCAGTGGGCTCAGTGTTGGCTTTTACCATTCAAAACTAACAACTGGGGAGTAAATAGCTCTATAAAGATGCTACATCATTGCTTAGACAAAAGCTGATCAAGTGTTGGAACTACTGTGAGAGGAATAATGAACAAAGGAAATGGTTGCACAGACATATTACCCATTTCTGTGTAATATCAAATAGCTTATGCAGCCCTGGTCCCAGCATCTGAAAAACAACCAAACAACCTTGGAGAAGGTGGGAAGGAAGGTGCAGAGATGATCTTGATGCAGACTGTCCAAGGGCTCTAGAGATTTTGAAATGAGGAAGGATTGACTGAAAATAAAGTTAATACAAGAGAGTTCTGTAAAATTGTTAAATGATATGGAGAAGGAAATAGAGAAGTGCTGTCTGCTGATTCTTTCAGGTTAAGAACGAGGTTGTATTAAGGATTTTACCCATAGCCAGCTTAAGGCAGAGAAAAGAAGTGAACTTTCAGATGATGCACAGAGAAATTGTAGGATCTCTTGTACAGCATGTTGCAAATACCAACACTGCACTTCCATCCAGACAAGAATAGCTTAAAATCTAAAATAAATGTTGAAAGCTATTGATTGAAAAGTTGTTGAGCCTCAAATTGCTGGAGGATGGAGGAATGTTTTGGAGGTGGCTCACTTTGACCTTAAGCCTGTATACACTTCAGCTTCCCTGGGCATTGCTGGACATTTTTTACTTGGGATATAGCTTAGATTCTCAGTTCTGAGAATGTCAGAGCACTGAGAAATCCAATACAGGGAAGCAGAATGGAGTATAATTTGTGAAATACTAGCCACTATGATTCTTCAAGTCCATTTTTTGTGGAGTGTAGGAGACAATGGTGTTGTTTTCTACAAAAGTTAGCTATTAGAGATGCTTGGTCCCTATATGGCCAAGGAGAAACTTCCCTCTTACTGGAAGTCACAGTATAGAGTCTGTGTTATATTTCCACATTGTTATGTTTTCACTTCCAAGCAACCTAAAGCTGAGTCAGATTCTTTGATTTTCAAAGGTTCTCTTGGGTGCATTGGGTAATACTGAAACATACATTAATAATCAAGTGATTTTCTTTGCTGTTGTTTGTGGAATTGCTGTGTTCATCATCTTAGGAATGTCCTTGAACTGTTGCTTTTCCTTGCAGTAAGAACAAAAAGTTGAAGTAAGGAGAGGCCATATTGAATTTCCCCCCCTGCCCTCTTTCCTGAAGTTTTAGAATGTATTAGCAAAACTGTATCATAAGCATTTTATCCTGTACAAGTCCATGTGGGCCAAAGGAAGTTGTAGAGATTCCTTTATTACTTGATAGAGAAATTTAGGAATGAAACATTTTTTTAAAAAACTCATTTCATGTTTCTCTTCCCATTTATGGACCCAATAACCTAATATAGCTATGTAAAAGGACAACATTTTTAAGACTTCTCGTGTAGCTACTCTGTTATTTCTGTGAAAAGTCAATTTAGCATTTTATAATGTGAAAGCTTGAGGATGTCATAATAGCCATGTCAATACTCTGCTGTCTGCTTTTCAGAAATGGACTTGTTGCTGCCTGTGTGAGAACAGATTAATGTCCTAAGTGTATTGACTTTCTCTGCTTTACTTTGATTATGTCTGGGCTGCCTGCTGCAGTGGAACAGCTGGGTGCTCGAGGCAGGAGATTGTCCTGCTCTGCTCTGCACTGGGGTGGCCTCACCTTGAGTGCTGGGGGCAGTTTGGGGTGCCACAGTATGAGAGAGACATTGAACTATTAGTGTCCAAAGGAGGGCCACAAAATACAGTGAAGGGCTTAGAGGTTACAGGTGTATGAGGACTGGCTGAGGTCACTTGGCTGGTTCAGTTTAGGGAGGAGGAGACTGAGGGGAGACCTTGTCACTGTCTGCAGCTTCCTGGTGAGGGGAAGAGGAGGGGCAGGCACTGATCTCTTCTCTGTGGTGACCAGTGATAGGATTCCTAGGAATGGCCTGAAGTTGAGTCAGGGGATGTTTAGGTTGGATATTAGGAAAAGGTTCTTCACCCAGAGGGTGTTTGGGCACTGGACCAGGCTCCCCAGGGCAGTGGTCACAGCACCAGCCTGACAGAGTTCAGGAAGTGTTTGGACACCACTCTCAGGCACACGGTGTGACTCTTGGGGTCCTCCTGTGCAGGACCAGCAGTTGGACTTGATGATCCTTGTGAGCCCTTTCCAACTCAGGACAGTTTATGATTCTGTGAACAGAACTAGGAGAAAACTATCGCAAGACTTTTTCTCAAATTGTTTGGATTGTCTTGCTTAGAAAGGCAGCAAGAGATTAGCAGGAATTTATCACAGCTAGCTAACATAGTCAAGACATTTGGTGATTGTAATCCTGCAAGCCCTTTACTTTGGGAAAGACAATTGGAAAGCTGTTTTGTCTTTGCTTCTGGTAATCTGAGAAATTTGCAGAAATAACAGTACTGTAGCAGATCTGTTTCTGGAAAGATGAGATGTTCAGCCAACTCACCTTAAGGAGCTTTTTGTTATGAAATATTGAACTTGCACTAGTTTTGATGAACCAAAACGCCCCACAATTCATTGATCGAGATTTCTCTTTTAACTCTTGGAAGCGTATTCTTTTATTTGTGTAGTCTGTCTTCCAAACTGCACTGATAAAACCCAGCAGCTGATAATGTTTATGATAATAATCAGTAATCAAATAATTAAATGCTGACATGCAAATTGTTATAAAGCTTCAGAAATAGCATCTGGTTTTGATGAGTATGACAGTTCATGACACTGCTATTTTTGGTTTACAAGTTTACAAGAAGAAAATAATCTGATGGATGTTGTGGTAAGTGCAGAGATGTGTATTTTTCCTAGACACAAATACTTCTTAGCAAGACTTCAAATTTTGGATTATTCTTGCATCTGTTGTATCATATGGTATTTTTTTGTTTTAGGGTTGTTCTTCTGTTACTTGGTTTTGGTTTTTTTTTTCCATGGGCTTTGAGTCTTTCACTCTTTGGCCCCTCAGGGAGATGTGATTTGACCATTCCTTGTGCAGAAAATCCTGCCTTTTAATTTTTAAGGATTACTGACAGATTGGAAGTGGAGTGTAGATAAATAAGACCTCAGTCAAATAATGTATATTACTGGAAACAATGAAAATAAATTGGTACCAAAAAACAAGTTCATTGCACAAACAAGAACTTATGTGTTTAGTTTTACTTATTTATATTTCTGAAACTTACTTATATTTCTGAAAAAATCAATTTGGGATTTGCAAGCCGTTATTTTTAGAAACGTTTTGTTTGATGCTTTTGATTAGACTTCTTCCTTTAATTTTTGCTTAACATTTTTTATTTTCCTTGAAAATACAACTTAAAATTAAAGAAAAGCAAACAACAAACGTGTATAATGATATCACGGAGTTCACAGTATTAAAGCTCTAAAGAAGCTGTGAAATCAGCAGGTTTTGCTGGTGAAGTACGATCAGGTATTTCCTCCTAAAAGCCTTTTTGCAATGATCAGTATTTGATTTGAGATGATGGAGTGCTTGGCAGTATTTTACATTGCAGTTTTCAGTGGAAAATTACAGAAATCTCTCCTTAGGCAGAAATTAGTAGCAAAACATATCTCTGTTGGGGTTACAGTTGCTTCTGTGCTGTAATGGTAAGCACCTCCTTTTTGTTCTTTCCCTTTTAAATCCTTCATGAAGTATTACATCCCTGACTCTATCTGCTGAGGGAAAGAAGCACTTCAGCACTTAAATCTGTGATATTAGAAGAGTAATGGTACTGAGAAGTGAATACTGCCTTTTCACAAAAGATTTTCAGACTTCTGTCACAGCACCTCTGTACATTTTTGCAGCAACATCACTGAACAGACCTGTCGTTTTTGAAAGTTACTGATGAAGGCAGATGTCTTCATTGCTGTATTCTGTAAGGCCTTCCTCTGGAGCTTGCTTTGCCACAGCAGTGGAGAGGTCCTACCTTAACACAAAATACCTGTTTATGGTTTCCTGGCAGTAACAGCTTCTAGTTATCTGTTGTGTCTGCACGTGTACAGCAGAACTGCTACTGCCTCCCAGATGTTTCTGACTGAAGGCTGACGTCTCCTGCAGCCTGCTCTTTAAATCACATCTGACTTTGAATTATTGATCACAAGAAGCTTAAATGACTGAAGTGATAGTTGCTTCAGTGACCTTTTTTCTGTGCCTTTTGGCAGGTGAAAATGACGAAAGTGGTGACATTTCCAGTTGGCAAAGCTTCCTCTGGAGGAGGTGGTGGTGCAGGCAGCTGTCTGACTCAGTTGCAAGTTGCCAAGTTGGGCTGCAAACTAAGCTCTTTCTTGTGTTTCCACTGCTGTCCTCATTGGGAAATCTTTGTGGATGTAGCAATAATTGCAGTATCAAGACTAGAAAAACAATCTAAGCATTCACAAAAGTAAGTGTGTTATTCAGACAGAGAATTGATATAAAAAGCATCAGAACTGCAAAGAAGGGGATGTTTAAATTCCCTGGAGGTAAGCACTCATGTAACCACAGCTCTCTGTCCCTGAGCTTTGGGGTCATGGAAACTGGGAGTGTAATATGTGCCACAGCAACCTTTCTGATAGTTGATTATCAAAACAGTTAAAACAGTGGAGTGGTTTGTATGATAGCATGGGAGATGGTTCTGAAATTAGAAAGAAAAGCTCATTGTAGATATTTTGAATGCCTTATATTGGTATCTGAAGGACTGGCTAGGTGTTAGTTTTTTTAACTTTTCTAACAGCAAGCTGTAGCTGAAAGTAAGTTTTTTCCACACTTCTTTTCTCCAAAGTGCACTTTTCCCCTTTATTCCTTGATGACCTGCTTTATTCCTTGTGCTTAAACTTGATGCCTTTGATGACCTTGCTAGAGTGGCAACTTGTAAGCTTGTTGTGCAGGAAGCTGCACCATGCTTTTGGTGGGATTTATTTTGTGTCAGAGTGGTCCTGGAAGTGACTTTGCCTGAGACTGGAGTGCAGGAACAGGCCTGGGTGGGTACAGTGGTAGGAACATGTGAGAGGCAATGCAGAGAGGAGAGGTGTGGGAATGGAGCCCTGCCCTTCAGTGGCAGGTGGCCAGAACAGCAGCTTAGCTGGTACTCTATTGAATGTTTTTGTCATACTGTAATGATCTGATGTGCTGTAGATTTTCTTCTGCTTGCTTGTGGAGGAAAAGGGAGTCTTTCTTCTTTTGGATGAAGAAGTTGACTTCTGAGTCATGGTGATTATCATTTAAAGAACTAGAGGTGGACCACAGTTATAGGTGGAAAATTGCAAGGTCTTTTTAGTGGTGTGGAAAATTTGCCTTGGCCTTCACGAAACAGTAAATAGAGTTGAGATCAGGAAATAGTGTTGGTCAGGGTTTCTGTGAGCTGGGGAGGGAGTTTTTAGCTCTAGGTGACATCCCTCCATCCCTTCTGGACATCTGTGAGGGACTGCTGTGTAACAAACTCCATTTACTGTGTGACCTATAACTTGGCTGTTTGCAGTGTCTTTGATCTTTTCTGCTTCTTCCTGATGTGGCATGATGTAATTTTTATACCTTTTGGGTTTTGCATCTGCAGTGTATCACAGGCTGCTTAGGAGCAAATTTTATTCTTCATTTAGTAGATTGTGTTGTCAGCTGCTGGGCGGGCTGGCCTTGATGACCTGCTTGATGGAAACCAGAATGCACTTTCTTTGAACTTGGTTTCCTCCCACATTCAGATGGATCTGTGAAATTCAAACCCCTTTTGCTTACTTGTGGTAAAGATGGCATGGCAAACATTGCTGACATTGTACTGTAGAATAATTGCTGTTTTTACAGCACCTTAACAACAGACCTCGCAGAGTGCCTTGCCAGCCTTAGACTTCACCTTATTTTTGTTGCAAAGGAGATGATGAGCAACTTTATTAGGGTGTTGCAGAAGTGTGTAGTGATGCTTGTCCTTTGATACCTCATTTGTAAAGGGAAAGGTATAAATTATTGGATATTCCTGTGGTATTGTAAGTATTAATGAACCGTAATTTGAGTTAAATACTTGGACTCCTGTGGGTTGACAGATGTGAAACTATTAGAGTTGGTCCTCAGATAGAATTGTAAGTCTGACAGGAGAATTAATTCGTTTTTCTTTCTTTTTTTTTTTAATTTTATGACATGCTAGTATGCCCTGCAGCTTTTGAGAAGAAAAGTAGAATATAAAGGTAAGTTTTGGAGCTAATAAAGTAGGGTGGGCAAATTTTCCACCTCACTTCCACTTGAAGTAATTGTGTGTGTGCGAGGGGAAAGCATCACAAATAATAAAATTTTAATATAATAATTTGAGGGAACTAGGTTTTTAGAGATAGAAAGATTTAGAGGGTATTGCTGCTAACTTTCTAGTCTTGTGTTAAAATGATAATTTAGGTGAAATTATAACTTCTTTCATATTTTTACATCTCTAGGCAACATTCTTATTTTTTTCTTTTTTCTTCCTCTCTTTTTATTGCATAGATATATTGTTAAGAATCTTCTATATTTTGTATCCTTGTCTAGGAGACACAAACTTCCATCTGATGCTTTTGTTTGTCTTTCTCTTTTTAACAGCTTGGTGGTCAATCTGCCACTACACATTCATCTTGCCCCCCATTCCTGTTTCATTTAGTATTCAGGAGACAGCAGTCTGTAGTCTGATGATGATTTCTAGTCAATCTGTGTTCTGAATGAGTATTTGTGTATTTCAGCCAAAATGATGATCCACCTCTTTCATTAGAATGATGTATCTCAGTTAGGTAAATACTTGCCTTCATTTCTTCTGTTTATATTTAGATCTAATGAAAAGTATAAAAGCTCAATTTGTGCCTTGTTTATAACATTACCTCATTTTATGCAATGTTTGTTTGTAACTTTGGTAGCATGAAGAAAATAGTAATGTTATTTAAAATATACTTGTTATTATAGGAAATGTTAAGAGGTTAAATCTTCCATGACAGGTAGAGACCATCTGCAATGAAGGTGTGTTGACAAGCTGATCTTGAGTGGCCTTTATTTGTGGCATTTATAGATTTATGGGCCTGAGAACTGCAAAAAGGGAGGAAAGGAAGGGAGCTGTTGACTCCAGCTTAATTCTTTCTCAACCAAAAGTGAAGTGGAATATGCAGAAAAGCCTATCCTTTTTTTTCAGTATACATCTTGGCAGCTTGTTTTGTGTTTGCTTGTAGAGCAAACAAGCTCGGAGTCAGGGGTTTTTTTGGTGTGGGTTTTTTTTTTTTTTTCTTTTTTCCATTTAGAACGATATTCAGGTTCCCTTTATCTCCACTGTTTCATCTGTGTCCAGTTATAAGCTTAAGTTTGGAGTCTGTGTCTTGTAGACGTTTTGTGAATTGCAAAGCTGAGGTTATTGTCCTTCACTAGTCCAAAAATGTGGCATGTTTAATTACTTTTAGTCAGATGAGCGTATTTTTAAGACAAAAAGGCTATCATTGTCTATATGGACTGGAAGAGAATATATCAATATGATATATTTCTGCATGAATTTTCAAGGATGTTGTCCCACATGTCTTAGGGTGGCCAGGGTTACCTTTACTCTGTATCATGGAGAAGTTGCAGGAAACACACCTGCATTTTTTGGAGTCCTGGGTGGTTTTAGTGGTGCTGTATGGTACTTAACAGCTATTTCACTGAATTGTAGTCCTGCTCATTCTTTTGTTACTTTGTTTACTTGTAAACTAGAAAATTTTCTGATGTTGGAATAGATGCCTGAATGTGTTCTTAACTCATTCTTTCTTTATGCCTGTCTTTTGAATTTTAAGAGGTAGCATTCACCTTTATAGACTCTGAGTGTTATTCTAGACATGGAAGTCTCAGTCTTGGCCTCTTTATTCAAGCTGACTTGTACTATTTTTTGGGTTTTTTTAAATAATATTGCTTTGTTTAAAATCAATAAGTCTGGGTAGCAGCCTTGCTTTGCTTGCATTGAAGTATATTAGAAGTTTATCACATGGAGCTGCTAAGAAAGTAGACAAGGAAGGTTTAAAAGGATGTTTTGTTTGGGAACAGACATGTAGTGGGCTTTTTTTTTTTTTTTTAAGTTCATTGTGTTGTGCCACTTTCAATATGCTAATGCCAATGTTCAAAAACACAACAGCAGCCCCATCTTGTGAGTTAGCACTTTAAAAAAAAACCCCACTTCTAATCTGATTTTTAGCATGTGTTTCTGTTTCTTGACCCCTTATAGAGTATTGGTCATCTTCCTGCAAGCATTGTTTTCTGTCAGGAGAAAAGCTTCAGGTTTCCTTCTTGGCTACATCAAAAAAAAGAGAAAGTGCCCTGTGGTAGGGAGGTTACTGTCTTGTGCAGTGCACAGGCTTTTTTATATGTTTGTTTTAAATATTGGTCTTTCTAAACCAGTTGTGTTCTTTTGGCTTATGTTTGACAACACTTTCTGGTAAAAGTTGGAATTTAAGGATAAGAATTCCAAACTCTACTTTTAGTTTTTGTTTTGATTTTAGTTGTTTCAAAAGAAACACCTCAAATAAATAAAAACCCAAAAGCACATTAAAATTTGCAATACTTGTCTAACACAAAATGAGGGTTGTAATAATATAAAATAACTTTCCTCCTGTTTAATCAGGGTATGGTAATATATAGCATGTGATGCATGGGATAAAGAATTTCCTAAAGACAAGTTATACATAAGTAAACTTGCTTCTGAAAGTCATGTTTATGCTGAACATAACAGAGTGAACTTCAGAGGCTGAAAAAATAATTATTTTATTGATGTGGCTTATAAAACTCCTTTTTAGAGATTGAAACTGTTTGCAGTGATGGTTATATTTTTAGAAGAAATAGTAAAAGTATTTCTAGTTTTATCTCCATAACTAGACAGGGAGAAACATTCTGAAGCCTGAAATGCATTTCTCACCATTGTGTGTGTTTGTGTCAGTGTGGCTTGCAGAGCTGTGTCTGTAAGGAAATGCTGCTGAGCTTCACCTGGTTATTTTTCTTGTCTGTTCATCCTAGGCCAAAATTAGTTCTGAAAAGAAGGACAGTTGCAAGCTGTTAAAGGATCTGCGAGGTGAAGGTACCTGGATGCCTGCTGATGTGAATGAACGTGTGGAACCACTGGAAAAGGTGATGAAATTGTACATAATTGAATTGGACTGTTACTTTTACAGAATGTATGAACAGAAGACTTTGAGGGCTTTAAGATGATCTTTAAATGCATCCTAGTTTCTTATTTCTTTATATTTTGATACTAGCTTTTTTTAAAGGTAGAAATTATCTTTTATTTACCAGGAGGAAAAAATTCTGTTACCCAATTCCAGCTTTAATTTCTACCAAGTGCAGAAAAGCAAGTGCTATCAGACAATGATAGACCCATGGGGAGAAATCTGGAGGATTCAAGGCTCCATAGCAGTCTCATTTGTGGTCATTCACAGGAGAAGCCTTAATGGAGCCTGTGAATATCACATCCTTTTAATGTGCAGATAGTTCAACAGTGAAAAGATGTGTATTGATAATGTAGTGATACCTGAAGAAATGGGTTTGACCAAAATAAATGCAGTGTAGTAGATATTTTCTGTTTAGTTGTAGTGCCTTAGTTCCAATGAAAAAGATACTGAGAGGGGGAAGAAAAATTATTTATGGATGTGAGGTATGCCCTCCCTGCCCCTATCACCCCAGCCCATCCCTGCTCTCATAGGAGAGAGAGAGGGTAGTAAAAATAAAAGGTATTTGTGTGTGTTTTACCTTTCTTCAGTGTCGTTTGGTAAATAGGTTTCGATTATTTTTTTGTATATGGGTGATTTGGTTTACTGGATCTCATTTACATTTACTTGTAGGAACACTCTGTGCAGAAAAAAAAGAAAAAGGATAAACATTCCAAAAAAGCTAAGAAAGAAAAGAAGAAAAGTAAGAAACAGAAATCTGAAAAGAAGGATGACTTCCTTGATAGTTCTTCGGTAAGTAAGAAATCTTAAAAGAAGTCAAATTAGAGTCTTAAAACTTGAACCATTTTAGTCCCTGTGGTTATGCATGGTTAGTAAAATTAAGGCTCATTCTTACCATCTTCTTTTGGGAAAAATTGTGGCAAAATTTCTCAGTTTTAATGTACTGAGTATTTAATCAATTTCAAATAGGCTGTTCTGTGAGTGCTTGTGAATTTTCTAATATTAAATTCACTCATTAGGAAATAAGGGATTTATAGGTTTTCTGCAGAGAGAAAATGAAAAAATACTTATTCTGATATAGAGAGAAAAATTTCATAGATACCCTGTAGTCTGTGGTATATGGTAGAAAGATGTGTCTAAAATAGCAAATACTTGACTTTGATTTTAAGCATGAATTACCTCTGCCTTTTTCCGCAGAGGACACTCCCAACAACGTGGGAGTTGTACATGGTTCTGAAAGGACCTGTACATTTGAATCTGTAAGGACATGCCTTCACATGGAAGGGCACCATGGCAAAACAGTGCAGAGATTGCATTTGAAATCTGGGTGCTGCCTTCTGGCCACGTTGTGGAAAACATCTTCCCAGCATTTTTGGTGCAAGTCAGGTGGCACTGTTAGTTGTAATTTTCACAGTCGCTTTTATGGAGTGAAGGAACTTCCATTATGAGACTTATTTTTCAGCGGTTAATACCAGAAACAAACTATAATGTCAGTGTGGGAAGCAACCAAAGGCACAAATGTCCCACATTCTTCATGGGAGTCACCAAAACCCTTCAGATCACAGCAGGAACTCCTAGGATGCAACACAGTCTTGGCTGTAACTTCCATCTAAAGTCTTTTACTCCTAAGGCAGGTTCATGTGAATAGCAATGTTCAATGCAGTCCCATTGGATTCAAATGAAAAATTTCAGAACGGTGTTTGCAAGTGCAAGTGTAGGAAGTTGGTTACAAAACCAGCAGACAATAGCATGTACCATGCTTTATATTGTGCTGTGTAACTGATCTGACTTTATAAATGTAAAACATACTTAGTAATGCATTTAGATTTTTAAAACTTTATTTTTGTTATAAGCCCAATTGGTTTTGATTTTGTTTTTATTTTGACTCTTAATTTTAGCAGAGTTATACAAATAAACTGCCAGTGTTGAGGTAGTGTTGCATGCTGTGATGTGCTCATGAAGTGAAATGTTTTGCTCAAAATGGAACAATATTCTATGGGAATATCAATATCAGTATCAAGATTTATTATCAGTATTTTAAAATATTAAACAGTATTATATTAGTAATGCTAATCAGCATTAATTTTGATTATCAATATAATTACTAAGTATTGCATGATATCAAGTAGTGTATTAAGGTATTATTTTTATTATTTACATTAATCAATCTCTTTTTAGGATTCTTCAGTTGAATGGGTTGAGTCAAATGTGTCACAGTCAGATGACACAGAAGAGGCTTGGAAGGTCAACAAGCAACCAGATGCTGCGAGAGAACCTTCCCTGCAGGTGGGCAGGCTCACAGCTACTCCAGAGATAAATTCAGCTTGTGCAATGTGCTTAGGATTCTTGGGAGCTCTTCTGCAGAGTGTTGAGCAAAACCTATTTTACAGACAAATGTCTTAGCTTAGCTGGATAAATGCTACTTTTCACTGATTGGAAGACTTCTTTACCTAATAGTTCTTAGTATTCAACAAGGCACTACTCCTAATGCAGCCCAGCACCAATTCCTTATATCAGGTTTTGAGGCTCTTACAAGTTAGTTTGATTTTCTTGAATATAGCATCTTAAAAGTCTTGACTAGACATGTTACTTTTTTCTTCATAATTTTGATGGCTGTTCTACGGTTGGATAAATTGGCAGCTGGCCCTAGGTGACCTTGCTTGAGTGGGGTTTGGACCGGATGGATCCACATTTGTTGGTGCACATTGCTTGCTGATGTGGACACAGATATTAGTGAATCACTTGAAGACAGATCATTTTTCAGTTCCTTCTCTTTCTTGGAGGAGATCTGAGAAATGGAATGTTGTGTTTCACCTCTGAAATTCTCTGGCGTGTTGCCTAACATAATTTTTAAATAACAGAGACAAAGTGACATATGGCATCTGTTCAGATTGACAACTTAGGCTTGAACTCTGTTGAAGATAGGGAGATTCTTCTGCAAGGACATGTTTTGAAATAGATGTAATCTGGTCATTTTGGTTGCTATACTAGAATTGTAGAATTGCTCTAAATACTTGCCTTTTTAGAGTAATTGCTTACAATATGTTTGTCACTGCTTTCTTTTGAGGCTTCAGGTTTTACCTGTATAAAGGTAGTGGATATATCTAGGCTTTTAATATGCTGCTTTTCTTTAGTCTAGTCCTCATTTTAAAATCTCTTTGGTCTGGCTTAGGTTTTGTACATGCAGTTTTCTAGTTGTTTTCGTGGATACAGTTCGCAGAATTTATATGAGGGTGCAGTTAATGCCTGGATATCTGAGTATGATCTGTCCTGAAATACTGACTGCAGATTTTATATACACTAGAAGAGATGTAAGAGATCATGAAATTAGAATTAGCTAAACGAGATGTGCAGTATTTGTTTATGCTAATAAGTAGTGGTCTGTAAAATCTGCATGTTTACTAATGTCTTAAATACAATTGTAAATATGTATTTCATATTACAGGGAGACATTAAATTTGTTTAAGTATTAAAAAATTAGAAGATTAGGGTTCTTAAAACCGTATTTGCTTTTCATTGAAGTATTTCATATGTGTTTGTAGAACCTATACTGTTTATTGTCAGCAGTCAGTAGTTGCACTGCTTTGGTTTGGCACATAGGCCAGGTTTTTGTTAGAATTATGAAATCTGATTCTTTGTGTTTATTTTAAAGAGAGAAGATTGGATGAATTTAAACTTCATGTCATTGAAAACAACGTCAGTAGCAGCTGTCAAAGGTGAAAGACACAAAGAAAAGTTATTGGAACGACAGAAAGCTCAAGAACTTGAGCAGGTAGGAGGAATTAATATCTTAATTTTTTTGTGCCTTTTACTAAATTTTGTGTAATGAATAAAGTAATGAATTGGTTCAAATATGTAAGTCTTTATTATTATTAAAACTAACGCCTGATGTGATAATGATTTTAATTAAATTGGTCTGTTTGGATGGAAGTCTTCATACATCAGGCTTGTGGAGAAAAGCCTTTTAACTATCTTCTAGGTAAGGAGAAAGCTACTTTTTGTTAGTCCAATCAGTAACAATGACAGACTGTTGGTCTGGCCTTCTCCATGATGTGTGAAAGGAACACCATTGTTTAGTGTGGTAAAAGCTTACTTAAGTTACTGTATTAAAGTGTAGGGTACTGAGGCTTGTTTTTTCCTAAAGAAAGAACTCAGAGCAGTTATTGTGCCTTTCATGTCTCAGTTGTTGGTGAACACATGGCTGACTCAGGGTCTGGCTGTAGAAAGGGGTGTTATAATTGAATTAACTCCTTTTACATAGAGCTGATGGCTCCTTCGTTTGTTCATTTACCTTGTTAAATTCTATGTAGTCTGATCTGAAAACATAATGACAGATCACTAGCTAATATTTCTTTGTCCTCACATCTCACAGCAGGCTTGTTCTTGCCATTAGGTTTCCCAGTTAGCTGGGTTGTGCTTGAGAACCAGACTGATCTGGATCACTGTTCTTGTGTAGTATGCAGTGCCTTGGTTAATGTATTTTGACAAGGGATTAATATTTGAAAAATTCTTTTCTCCACATTTTTTCTTCCTTAACATTATTTCATAGCTGTTGGAGGACCAATTTATGTGAACTTCCTAAATCAGCAGAATGTCAGCATGTGTTATATGGTTAATGGCAATTTATATGTATTTGTAACCTTAGAAAAGAGTGATTTATATAGATTCTCCCACACAACTACTTGCTGTCCATGCAGGTTTATACTCCTGTGTTTTCTACACCAGTGTCTGCTTTTTCTTTGGTACTCAAAACAATGTGTACAACAGAGGCTTGGACCATGAAAGTGGTGGTGGTGAATTGACAATACAACACAGACTTCACACACAAAAGTCTCAAAATTTATCATATTCTATAAAATACAGACTGTACACTATGCACACATTAAAATTATTTCTGTTTTAGGCTGTGCTGTCTGAGAGAGAACTCAATCCCTACTGGAAAGACGGTGGTACAGGTTTGCCACCTGAGAAGGATGAAGAAGCTTCAGTTAAGAAAGGTAAAGAGCAACTTTTAGTAATAACCTTAAATTTCTATCTCCAGTTTCTGGACTCTGTGTTGCTAACAAATTACTCTTAATGTTGTTGTAACATGATTATGAATAACGTATATATTATAAATAATATATGTAATAAAGTAAAATTTGGATGAAAATTCAATTGTGAATATTGGGTTAGTATCATAGTATGTTGTTTTGCAGAATTTCTCTTCCCTGGCTTTTAATCTTGAGTGGTTTGACCTTCAATATCCTTACAGAAATTCTCCATTTTTGAACTAATTAAAGAAAAGCATGATTTAACCAAGACAAGATGAATTGTTGTCAACTCATTTGGTTCCTTTCGTTCCATTGCACAAATTACAGTTTTAAAGTATTCTCCCACAGAAGTCTGAGTCACATCAAAATGAAGTACATTACAGATGCAGTTTGTGAAAAATAGTATTTCTGTAGCCTTTTCACTTTTTTCCTTACCCCAGGGTTATCCTGCTCATTTCCAGCAAACACAGAAATCAAAAACTTTTTCATAATGTCATGAAACATTTATTATATGGTGAGAATGGTCCTTGTATTCTGTCAACAGAGTAGAGTGAGGTCTGTGCTTTTTGGGAGCCTTTCCCTGTGGATAGTTAGTCCCAGAAACCATTAGCCTCATGCCCACTTTTAGAAATCACAGAGATCAGACATCTGTAAGAGTTGACAGGCGTCAGTGAGTGTGTGTTCAGAATGTTAAGACCACTGCTAGCTTTTCACATGGGCAGCAGTAGGTTACTCATTCCATTTCTGAGAAAGGGAATTCACTTGTTTGTGTGTAAGGGGTGTGCCCAAGAGTGGACACAGAATGTGGGAACGACAGGAAGGTTCCTTAATATCATAAACTCCACAACTTCTCATATGCCACCACTGTCTTGGAAACTGTTTGTGATAAACTGGAGCAGCTTAAATTAAATGAGTGGTATTGATGAAGCACAACCAACATTAACTTATGAAAATGTGTAATTGTATTATTTTTCTTTTTCACTCCTTCAGTTTTTACACTAAGTTTAGGTGAAACTTTATTATCACATATAGAATAAGGTTAAATAGGAATAATTACTTGAGATGTAAAACTACAGCCTCTCCTTGTTTTCTACTTTAGTTACAGTGGTAGAAGATGCTGGACTAAGTTGGCTGCGAAAATCTTACCAAAGGATGAAGGAGCAGGCTGAGAGAGAGAAGCGAAATTTTGAGGAAATTGTAGCTGAGAGATACGGGGTAAGGATCTTCAGTTAAATTTTCTTCATGCTAGTAGATGCTTGGAAAAGCTTAATTTCATATTAAAGCACAAGTACCTAATGTGTGTAGTAAGACGTGAAAAGAAGTAGGAAAAAGCAGCCTCTGAAGCTTCTCTCTAGTGATGAAGGGTTTAAAGCTATCCAGCCTTTTATATATTTTTCATGTTAAATGTTTTTAGTATATGGGATCTTATAGCAAATTTAAAATACTTACACAGTACCCCATGGCCTTAAAAGTGACTTTTTTGTTCTTTCTTTTTAGTCGGTAGAGATATTTCAGTCACGATTAGAAGAAGCTGAAAAAGCTGCATCCAAAAAGGAAAATTATCATAGGAGTGGAAGATGGAAGAAGACTGACTATTCAGAAAGTGAGAAAGAGAAGAAAGAGAAGAAAGAGCAGCAAATTGAAAAGGCAACACGAGATGAAGATGACAGAAACAGACACACATTTGGGGGCTATTCCAGGGAGAAGTATGGCAAGGGGTGGGCGCAGGAAGACAAGGGTTGCAAAAGAGATGTGTCAAGAGCAGACCAGGAATGTGGACACAGTAGCATGGACTCAGTGTTAAGGGGCTACAGCTCCAAAGCAGAAAAATACTCCAGTGAAAACCGAAATCAGGAAAAAAGTTCATCACTGAGCAGCTTGAAACACAAATTTTTGAAACCCTCTGAAGATGATTTAATGTCTTACAGTGCACCCAGAGACTCAAAGCACTCCTCTTCCAAGGAGGACTCAGCTCAGAGCTCTTTGAGCAAGCGTTTCCAGAAACCTGGTGAGGATACTGCACTGTGGGCTAAAACACACACAGAAGATAGCAATGAGAGATTAAAATTTGATCAGAAATCATCAGGTACTAGGGAAGAAACTGATGGCAAAAGTTCGAAAAGATCTCCAAGTGACGAAAAAGAGAAGTCACGACAGGAAAACGCAAGCAATACCTCTGGGAAGAAACAGATTTTGTCTGACAGTAAAACATCAACCTCTAGGTATATTTAACTTGGTTTTTATTTGCTGTATTTTTCATGGCAAGATATAAAAACAGGTCTCTCTCCTTTTTGACAGTATAAGCGCTGATTATATCAGATCTCTTTAGTTTGGAGGAGTTGTCTTAGCCTCCAGCTAAGGACAGCTAGAAGAAGTAAGTTAAGCAGAAGTGGTGACATCCCCTACCTGACCTGTCTTCTCAGCACATTTGAGAATTGCTAATGATAAGTTATTTTTTTCTTCTTTCTAATGTTAGTTCACACTGCTGTAAAATTGGCCTCTTCGGCAAAAAAACCTGCAAAGTATCTTAACATTCATTGAATTTATAAAATACAATCTTGAAACGCTAGAAAATGCTGACTAAAACCTGAAATAATTAATACAGCAGGGATAAGTTTGCCACTTGTGAGATGAGCTCATATGCTAAAGTAGTAGCATATGAAAAATAATAGAAGGTACTTAATAGAAAGTGCATTTTCTGTGTCCGAGAGGAAGCATTAATAGGAGTGGGAAAGAAAACACAAACTAAATAGGCAGCAGGAATTTAATTTTCCGTGGCTTGCTTTTGTGAGAGACAAGGGAGAGTAGTGAGGAGAGGTGGTCAGACAAGTAAGTTGTAGAGAACTGACCTTTTGCTCTGCCTAAGGCCTTCTTCAGAAGTAGCAGCCTGCTGGTTCATCCAGTGATTTGACTAGTGTGGTTGTTACTGTGAATCCTTTCTTTCAGATATTTCCAATAATTGGTAGACATGTGCAAAAGTATTTTAGAGTCAGGGTGATTTTATTTAATTGCTAGGGAAAGCTGAACAAGTAAATATTCTTGGTTGGAGTATGTAAGAAGAATGATATAATTTGGTTGAAAAAAGCATTTAATTAAATGTGATCAAATATAATTCCTTCTTTCTTGTATATTCATGTCAGTTACTTATAGAAAAAAACTTCTTATAGCAGGGTTATGAAGCATTTGTTTTATTTATAATTATTCCTACATGTAGTACTTATATACCTCATAGTGTATTTCCAAAGAAAAAATACACATTAATGAGTACTGGATGATTAACCAGAAACAGGCATCTTAGTCTACACACTTATTTTTATTTTGTATGTTGGGTATTTTTTCCAGATTTTACTTGCTATACTTTGATAGAAGTAATGAAATCTGAATTTTCATTGATAGCAAAAATATAAATTATTTGCATGATATTCACTTAATCTGTTTCTTTTTGTAAAGCCTGAGCTTGAGTACAAGTCGTGGCAGAAATAATTCCACATTCTGGCATGACTAGTTTGTACTCACTGTGTCCCATTCATAAGTGTTTGTCCTGTCTCGTTTTATTGTTTATTTTATTATTTGCCTAGGTGCTATTTTGCTGCAAAATGAGAAGTTTATTTTCCTAGTTGTTTTAGTTACTCTGAAAAAATGATCTGATGGCATTAAACCTGGGATATATGAGACATTAGACATTCAAATGTAATGATCCTTTATCTTCTCTCACATACTGCCCCAATAGTTATTGCACTGAAGTGCCTGGTGTTTGTCAGTTAAATGCACTTTGTAAACTTCTGGTTAGAGTGATCCATGGCATGTCTGAAGTGAAGGCTATGAGACTTCCCCACCTCTTGAGTCCTGGTTTGTTCATGACTTTGTTCGGGTGCAAGGTCTGCACAATCCACAGTTGTTTCCTGCCTGCCTTTGCGGGGTGGGGATGGGGTGGAAGGTGTGGAGCTGTTTGTTGCTTTGTGTGTGTGCTGTGTTAACTCCAGCAGGCAGCTAAGCACATCCCAGCTGCTTGCTCATTCTCACTCCTGCGGAGGGAAACCAGAAGAGCAAAAGGGATAAAAACTCATTATTGGATAAAGGCAATTTAACGAGTGAAGGAAAGGGACAACAACATGTGGATACAAAGGCAGTCAGTCCTTCACCACCTCCCAGGAGCAGACTGATACCCAACCAGTTTTTGAGCAGCAGCTACTTTGGAAAGACTGCTCTTTCCAGGCTTATTTGATGGGCATGACATTATGTAGAATGCAATAGCCCTTTGGGCAGTTTGGCTGTCCTGGCTGTGACCCCTCCCCCCAAGCCTCTGCTGACTCCAGCCTGCT
Source organism: Pycnonotus jocosus (assembly GCA_013400435.1). Taxonomy (NCBI): domain Eukaryota; kingdom Metazoa; phylum Chordata; class Aves; order Passeriformes; family Pycnonotidae; genus Pycnonotus; species Pycnonotus jocosus. The sequence continues at coordinate 673,816 of VWYP01029812.1, forward strand.
TGCTGAGGGTGCACAGTGAGAACGAGAGAAAGCCTTGAGGCTGTGTAAGCAACAGCCAACACACTGCTGTGTTTTCAGCACTGTCTCCAGAGAAATCCACAGCACAGCACCAGAGGGGCGGCTGGTCACTAACCAATGCGTGGTTTAGGGTTGCTCGAAAAGTCATAATCTGAGGTATTAGCAAAAATAATACAATTTTAAAGAAATCTATAAAAGTCATAAAAATGAGACTTAACAAAGTTTAGTGGTAGGTTTCACTCTATTATTTACTACATGAATGAAACATATAAAGGAAAACTGAGTTGAAATTGATTTAGAATGTTTTACACAGAGTCGGAAGACACAAAAGGGTTAGAGGGGCCCTTCCATTGAGTCACAAGGTTCTGAGCAGACCCTTGCTTTCTAAACTCCTGATGGAGCTTAGGTATGGCTAGGTCCAATCTTTGTCTCAGAATTGATCAACAATTCACCTGTCAAGGATTACCTCTGTAATTAATTAGGATTACCTGAAGAACTGCTGTCCAAGATATCATCAAGAGGTGATCTTAGTATGATGCTGTAAAAGAATCAGTTCACCACAGGTGAAATTTTTACATGGCTTCCAATATAGCAGCAGTCTGAACATATTTACGGTTTTAAGATGAATCACAAGATTTTAACAGTACTTAATTATTGACTAATGTAACATTTATAAAGTGAGTCAACAGGACCTACTGCAATCACAACAGTGACAATTATAGATCTGAGATTGCAACATTCATACTCTACTTGCTGTAAGGTATCTTAATTCACATGTGCATGCAAATGGACAAAAAGAGATATATAGGGATAGAAGTGTATAAATGTATAAAAATAGATATAAGTGATTATATAAAAAATGACTGTTAAGAGTTCCTCTGGAGTACAGTGAAGTACTTCAAATGTATTGGAATTTATCAACAAGCAGGAGTTGAGCTCAAGGAGTGGAGGGTTTCCGCTCAGGTCCCCTTTTCAGCTTTCTATGACAGTGCTGTAATCTTTGCAAACTGGGGAGCTGGTGAGTTCTGAGAGGTGTCCCACTCAGTGTGATGCTGGCACAGCCCACTGTGGTTTAGGAGAGCTCAGAGGGCCTCACACAGCACCACTGTTCGTGCGGTCGCACTGTGCTGTGCTGCAGTCATCAGTAAATTTGTAAATTTACATCCTGGCCACCGTCTGGCTCAGTCACTGGAATTTTGAAAATCCCAGTAGCAATGGCTCTGTTCCACTCAGGCTGTGGTTCATGTGAGCAATGAAGAGAGGCTGCCTGAGGCTGACTGAATATTTCTGCCTTTGTTCCCCACTGTGGCAGCCACCAGGAGTTCCAGGTGCGGACAGTGTGCTCCCACGTTAGCCTGGCAAGAGTTCCTGCTACAGTCAAGGGATACTTCATTGGTCCACAAAGGCCAAAGCAAAGCAGGAATTCCTGGGATTGCAGAATGGCCGGGGAAGGAGAGGGCTAGGCACAGTGTGGAGGAAAATGCACCGCTGTGGAAAAAATAAATTCCATCCCATCCAGCCAGACATAGTAGAACATGTAATCACTGAGTAGAAGTTAGTGATACCATTGCCTCAGTACTGTTTTCTTCAAAGAAGCAACTGCTCTTTTCAGGTTTTTTTTTTTTTGTTGTTGGTTTTTTTTTTTGTGAAATAACGGTGATTCACTTTTTTAGTTGCAGGTACAAAAACAGTAGCTTTTTTTGAACTGCCACATTTACTAAGTGCAGTGGTAATTGTAACTGGACAAAGCTGCAAATATTGGGAAATGAGATTGTGTGCGGAAGTGGTTACTTGCTCAAGTTCAAAGAATTCAATTATTATGATAGAAAATATAATTCTTTTCCTCATAGAAGAGAACTAGATGTAGAAACTGTTCAGCTAGTATTTTCTTTAGCATGTGTTTTCTGTTCTGGTGCTGTTAAACCCAATCGAGCATCTTCTTTGATATTTTAATCATGTTTCTTAGCCAATGCAATTACCAAGATGATTCATTAGTAAAGTGGGGATTACTTAGGTGTGCAAAACCACGTAGCCTCTGCTTATTGACATAACTTATTTCCAAGTTCTTCTAAGATGACTTCTTAACTCCTGAGATTCTGTGTGTTTTGAAATAGTGAATAACCTGTCTTCCTGTTTCCTTCAGTCAGAAGTTGTTGGGGTTTTTTTTCCTTGTATTGTATTTTGTAGAAAATTCTGGCTTTTGGAACATTTCAGGTTTGGATATGTGCAGTAGATACCTTCTGAGAGGAATTTATAAGCTGCTGCTTTTTCTTCTTAAAGTTTCAAGACTTGTAATACATGTACTCTTTTGGTAGTGTTGTCAATCACAAAAAGTAAAACTTTGAGGTGAAGGCTTGAATTAATCAGTGTTGCCAGTTCAGTTCCTCATCTCTCATGCTGAAAGTACGGCTTTTAAATTTTATCTTTTCTAAAGCACAGAGGAAGTTTCTTCACCCTATAAATCAAAGTGTTTTGGACAGTTATGACACAGGTTAATTAAAAGTGCTGATTGGATGTCCAAGGGATCTCCTCTTAATGGAAAAGTCCATCAGCTAGTGTTTGCTGGAAGTCACACTTAATAATGTGACTGCCTCAGAGTTTTAAACAAGATAAGAAGCAAATCAAAATAATGTCTCAAGTCTCAAAAAGTTCAGACAATGATTCAAGCACTAGCACCACTTAAAAAAAGCATACAGGAATTAATAAACACCTTTTCTTCCCTTTTCTGAATAGTCTACCTTGCTTTGAAAGATACAGCTTAAGGAAAAGTGGGAACATAATCTTTGAATGTTTTGTTTCTGGTGAAATGAAAGTAAGTTCTGCTGAGATTGAGGGTTTGGGTTTGGCATCTTGAAAATGAAGAAAAGCAGCTTTGCTAATTTTCTTAGGACTGGGGAGATCTGGTGCTGAAAGAGAACACCATTTTCAAAGATTTCCTGTTCTTCAAATCATACAGGGTTTAACCATATCAGTTAGTGGGTGAATTGTCTCTCTAACAGCAGGAACCAATATCATAACTGTACTCTTATGTATCTTTTGTGTTAGATATTTTACTTCAAGAGTTAATTGGTTTTAACAAGAGCCAAACTTTCTTGATGCCTCTTTGCAGTATTTCTTGGAGTCCTTATTTAATTAATATCGTAAAAATTACTATTCTAAATTTTTAGTATTAACATTAAGATACAATGCTCTTTAATTACCAGCTGTGGCTTCTCTAGGGGTACTTCGTATTTTTAAAATGGTAGCAATTAATTTTCCATGGAGACTCTACTGTATCAGCCATAACATATTCAGATGCAAAGATTGTACTATGAGCACATAAATGTGGGAAAATAAGTAATTTTCAAGAAGTGGAAGGCCATTTGACAAACAGAATAACTCAGAAATGGGTGATTTTGCAGAAGCTGAGAAGTGAAAGCATGGCCAAAGCCAGAAAGAAGAATTAGAGTGGGTTAAAATAACTCTTCTCTTTCCCTTGGTTTTTTCCTGCTTTTACCTGCTACTGACACTTGACTATTTTTTCCTGCTGGGAAAATGTTCATAGATTGTGCTTTTCATTTGAGTTGATCTTGAAAGTAAAAAGAAACAAACCTCATAAAAATTTTATTCAAGCTGTTTGGTTTCAGAGTCCTTGGCAAATTCTATCTGCAAATACATTTTTATAATATGTAATTTTCAATTATTGTGCCAATAGAAGCGTATGTACAAGTGTAGTAGGCTTATCATACTTAATTACACAGGTGAATACTGCACTGTTTTTCTGTGGCTTTAGTGCAGCTGGTGTTTTACAGATCATCAAAAGATGAGCCACCTCGGGTCCTCAGTGAAGAGGAGATGAACAGACTGGGAGCGAGGATTGTGAAAGCAGAACTCATGGGAGACATGGTAACGGCTGTGAAAAAATGCCAGGATTTACTGACATTTCTCTTCAAAGCTCACAGGGATTTAATTGTTTGGGGTTTTTAAAAGGGTATTGATTCAAGCAAATAAAGTCTTGCAAAATTTTGTAGGAGTTGAAGATACTGCTTTTACAGGAATTTCTGCTTTAAATGCAATAGTTCATAGACTAGAGTAGAGGATTCAGGATCACAGGCTTTTTAGGATAAGCAGCATGTCTAAAACCAGTTGTTCTCTGCCCGTTTTATAGTATTTATTGTCTTTTTATAAAAAAGGGAGCAGGTGAAAACTACAATGCTCCCTGTCTTTGTTACAAGGTAAACAGTGTCTGGAGCTTTACTTATTTCATCAGCTTTCTCACAAGTAGGTGCTTGTGGTCCATAGCTCTGCTGTATAAGCAGGCTTATTAATTATGAAATGGAAATTGTAAAAGTGAAAGGAATAGCATATGCCATTGCAGCCAGCTCAGCTCTGGGATGCTTTGTGGTCCTGTGCTGGTTGAGGTTGGTCTGTGGAGCTGGAAGAAACAGCTGCACATTTAATGTGGCTTGTTTCAGCCAGCTGCCTGAAGGAACAAGAATTTCATTCTTGTGCAACACTAAATTTGGAAGTTTATGTATTTTATTTATTACATTAAACATGGCTATAATGAGTTAATTCCTTTCACTAGTACTGTCTGGAAGTTTCAGTTATAACAAGGTCAGAGTCTGTTAGTTATTAAGCTGTGTTTTTCAAGTGCTTGGCTCTGAATAGCTGCTCTTAAGGAACTATTTTCATATTTTTTAGAAGCAAATGGTATCACTGTGAGCTTTTGTATTTATTTTTTAAGATTAATATTTACTGCACCTGTTGAGTTTGCCTCTTGTGACATAATATTTGCAAATGCAGCAAATGCAGCAAAATCTGCATCTTTAAGAAATAATAAATATTTATTTATAGTAATATATATAAAACATATTATGTCTCCAAGTGGTAAATTAATATTTCTCAAGAGCTATTTATTCTTTGATTTGTGAAAAGTTTAAGTACGTTTTGTCATTATTGCTCTATTAGGACATGGTATTGATCCTTGTTACAGCCCATATCAGATAATTCAAAATTTTTAAGGAGAAAAGAAATATTTTCTTTTCAAAACAATTTTACATTATGAATTATTTTTCCACAGACTTTAGACACAGATGTGGGTAGGGAGCTTTAAACATTCGAACAGCAGTACCTTATTTAGAAATCCTGTCCATTTTAAATATTGTTAGCTTCAGAGGTGAATGAAAAGTAACTTGAAGCAATGTATTTCCTACTAAGGTATAGTGTTAATGATTTAAGTAGATGTGTCTGTATGTTAATCTCTAGTTTTCTTGGTTAATACTGAAAAATATACACTAGTGAGGAAAAATATGTTTATGAAAGTAATTATATAATAGGTTTGTGAAGGACTGGTGTAGTGTAAGCTGTCTATACATTAGTTTGCTAAATACTGGGAGATGAAGGTTTTCCAAAGACTGAGGGAAAGCAGCAAAAATTTGTAAAATTTAACTTTTTTTTTCTGATACTGCTCAGTTTTAGTAGCATTGCCTAAACAAAACTTTGGGCACAAATCTGGCCTTTTTCTTTCCAACCTGATAGGAACTGAATGCAAGTGATTTGATGAAAAATATACATGGTATTCTGTGGAGAGAGTGTATTTAATTTAATATTCAATCATATTGTTTTGTTTAACCCAAATCATGTGGCAGAATATGCACTTTTCTATATATGCACCCTGAATCAACCTAGTTAAAAAAAAAAAAGCAAACTAAAACCAAACAACAACAGTTTAAATAATAAAGTAGCTAATATAATATATATAATATATTATAGCCTTGTGGTATTTTAAGTATTTTTGGTGGTCTTTCTCTAATGAAATTGAAAATGCAGCTTGTTTAAGCAAGTTCATCCTCACACACCAGAACAGATGGTTATGTAACAGCATGTCCTGGCAGCTGGAGCTTGAGGTTGGCCATGTGGGCCAAGTGAATTCTGAATCTATTTTTGTTACTGATTTGCTGCCTGGTGTTGATCAAATGACTTAATTTTGGGGTGGCAAGATGGGCAGGATGGTTGGAGTCCAGTCAATGAAACTGGCAGAGGAGTTAGAGTATAAATGGTTCTATTCTTTACAGGTTGATAGGGTGGCAATTCCTAGCAATTCAGGATATTCTGAAATACTTGTGTTTAGTTAATAGGCAGATGGATAAGGGAGCAGGAGCATCAAAACCAATTTGCACAAGACTAAACAGTTCTTATTTTCTACCTCTTGTACATTTTGGTTCTCAAAATGAGATCTGAAGTGCAGAAGTTGGACATGGAATGTAGAGAGATGTGAAACTTCAGAGCAAAAATTTCTGAGAGATATTTCCCTAGACCCATAGAGCTGATGTATGTGTGTAAAGGTGTGTATATGTGGGTATTA
>VWYP01029812.1:680201-708798 GCA_013400435.1 Pycnonotus jocosus
AAAAAAAAAAAAAAAAAAAAAAGATGTGATGTGTTCAGGCTTCTTTATTTAGCTTGCTATACGTGAAGTAAAATCTATGCTTAGTTATTGTGAATTATATTGGCATGTTTTCTTTGGTCTTTTGTGTCATTAGAGTTTAAAATGTTATATCAAAACACAAAATACGAAATGAATAGTTCATTTTGATATAGAAATCTCCTAAAAGTTTAAGATGGTTAAACTAATGGAGTACTACCACTTTCTTTGAAGGATTTAGCTTCACAACTTCAAGCAGAACTTGACAATGCTCGCAAGTTGAGAGAGACTCAAGGACAGATTCCAGCAAAGGCTACCAGAGAGGTAAGTGGAAAAATACTTTCCTTTTCTTTGCACTAACAGAATGGTATGATACAAGTAGCAGCTGAATTAAAGAACATCAGATGTACTTAGGAACATTAGAAAGTGTGACTTCAGGTGAGTGAGTGTCCAAATTGAATTGTACTTTTTGTTGGTAAACAAAACTTTCTCCCTGGTACTTTAGCAAATTCAATAGGTTTTTTTTAACTGATATTTCCTCGGCAAGGATATATATCTTCCATTAAAAATGAAACTTATATAAGCTTACTGTTACATAACTGCTGTCTCTGAAGAAGCTGCCACTTGAAATGTTTTTCCTTTTGAAGGGTGGTATTAAAGAAATGTGAGAAAGCTTCTTCTGTACTAACACTGATACAAGGAAATAGGGTTAATATCTTAAGTTATGAGTTCTGTCTTTATGATAGAGAGGAAACTTTCAGACAAAAACTAATATTCTTGTTCAATTTGACCCCAGTTCTACAGTGAAAATTCAGCTGGTAGTGAGTTGAGTTTGAAAAGCCACTAACTTTTTTTTTTTTTTTCCAAAAAGGCTTCATGTCAGACCTCATACATAAACTAGTATTTGTCCAGTCTTTAAAAGACAAAATAAACTGAATTATATTGTGTGGTCTTTGCTGACTACCTTGTGATTATAGTATTTAATCTCACACCCTAAATTCACAAGAATTTAAAATTACAAAAGCTCTGTGTAGGTAGACTCTGCTTCATTGCAGTGCAGTTCTTTGGCATGCTTTTCATATATGGAAAAATCCATTCAGATTTTAAAATTGAGAAGTAAAGAGCATGTTGTGAGTGGGCTTCAGAAGTGTTGGTGGCCATGTATTCCTTAGATACTGAGTTATGGATAACCATTTTGGTCAGGCCTGGTCTTCAACCATATTCTGATTTTTATCTTAATTTTTAATTAGAGCATTTTTACAAATAACAGTTATTGTAAAAATACCAAATGTAAATATTTATGAATATGTCTTTCCTGTGCCTCTTTCCTGGCTTCTTCTAGTCTGTATTATGTGGTGTTTCAGCTTACAGTTGCTCTGCCCTAGGCCATGTCTTTGTGACGCCAGGGTATTCTTACTGATTTTACAGCTTTGAATTGGTTTTGACTACTGAGACACAAGCAGGATGTGTTTGGTACGCCTGTGTATCAAGGGCCAGCTGTGCTGCACTGTGTGTCTCAACAGCCCATCCCATAACACAAGGGAAGCTGATTTGTGAAGGTGTGTTTGACTCTGCATGACTCAGCCTTTCTGTGGCATAGACCACCCAAGCACCAGCCACTTCAGCCAGGTGTACTGTAAGTGAAACTGAAGCAGTTTCCACAGAAATGGTTTTCCAAATGGCTACCCTATTGATCCTAAAGTTTGACAGCTTTGTCTCCATTCCCAGTAGCAAACATGAAGCATTTTGTTTAAGGCAGTTCTGTCTCTGCTTCTGTGGAGCAGCATGACCAATGTCATACTGGGAGGTCCTAAAATGTGGCTTTGCCTTATTCCAATTTCTGTTGGGAGATCTGAGGAGATAAATCAGGAAGCAGTGAAGACAATTTTGAATGCATCTCCCTAGGAAGTATTTTTTTCTTAATTAATTGGACATGAATCAATTTCCCAATTCTGTTCCCTGTGTGACTGAGTGAAGACTTATGCTTGTGTAAGGGGCTGTATGAATGGCTGGGGTTTGTACAGAGGACAGGATCAATTCTTTTGATAGAGGTGCTGGTTTATTCTGCCTTAGAGAGATCAAGAAACTACAGACTGAAGGGACCATAAAGTGCTAGCTTAAATCCCATTTTAATTTTATGTAATTTTATTTTGTTTGTGAGAGTAGAGGCAAATATAGCTTTTGCAGTGGATTTAGTGAGTAGTTTTGTAATTTTTTTTTTACTTAGATGAGAACTCTACCCCAATAAATTTCAAAAATTTGATTTTGAAGTACGGTTTTCAAAAACTGACGTTTGGAGTTTAAAAATGTTGTGTTTCTCAGCTGATATATTTCACCAAGTTTCAGCTTGGGTAGAAACCCTCTGTTGTTCACTGCAGGCTGCCTTAAGTATGTAACCCTATTAATTTTAGTATGAATACAGTTAAATTATCTGTTAATGGAATTTGGAGTCTTAATGGATATTGTACTTAAATGCTTGGGCCACATTTAGATTGTGCTTTTGTCTTTAATTTTGGGCAGGAGGCAACCTTCAGAGTCTATGGAAATCAAAAACTTTTGATTTCACTTGGGCTGGAACAAAGTGATGCTTATTTTCATGTGCTTATTGTTTAATTTGTCGTGGGTGTTTTGAGAAAGCAAGGCTGCACTTTTGAGTCCTAGTAAAACTGTGTAGAGTGAAGGCTGCTGTACCATAGGGTTTCTGAGTTGGGATAAGTGATGAAAATTATACCTATTGAATGTAAGGAGACAGCAGAGAGTTGTAGAGACTTCAGCTGTTCGAAAACAACTTCCATGTGTTCACAGTTTACCTCTTAAATACAGGTTGTATTTCTGTTCTGAAAGTGCTACACAATTCTAGATTTTGTTACATTGGTTATGAGAATATCACCTCTGCCATTGTCAGTACCGGTCACATGATGTAATTTATACTTTTATTCAATATTTTTATTTACCAAATCATATCCAGAACATTAGCACTCCTTTGAGGCACGTAATTTGTAGTGGGTTTTACTGCTACAAAAACTGGATGGTAAAAATTTATATGAGGAAGAGGCAGAATATAGAATACATCATTTGGAAGAGACTTATCATGAACATCTAGTCCAACAACATGGTGATGGGTGAATATACTGTAAGAGTATGCATCTTTTAAAACTGTTTTCAATCCCAAATGGCTTAGAAGAAAAGCTTTTCAACCCTAAGCTTTTTTCTGTATTCCATAGAACATAATTAGTATGCAGGAAGCAGAAAGTAGTCTCTGCTGAGCAAATGCTAGAGACAGTTTTCAATAATGATGAATTGCATTTGAAAGACAAAATCAATACAAAATTGAGTGAAAGCTGGAAGGTGGTACTTGAAGCAGAATAACATGGTAGAGTATAGTGTCACTGATTACTTAAAAGAAGAGAGTTCTGAAAAATAGAAACAGCTATAGGCTTTTCCGTTATGCATTTGAGAATATGTAGGGAAAATATGAATTATTTAATCACATAAAATCTTCATTTGAAAAAGGGAATTTTCTGTGGAAGTCCTTCAGCCTTTGGTCTAGTGTGAGTGGTTTTCTGCTGAAGAGTGTTCAGTGCTTCTGTGAAGCCTCTTGGGCATAGGAGATACCCATAGAATAAGGCTTGAATTTTGGCAGGCGCAGCATTTCATTTTACAGTGGCTGACATGATGTTGCTTTAAAGGAGAAAACCTTTCCTAGGCTACCTGTTGCATCTGTAGCACAGTAACAGAGTCCAGGCCATTGCTTGTGTATCTCAGGTGGAAAAGATTTATTGTGCAGGGAAAAGTTAATCTAGTGAGTTTTATGGCATAAGTGGGACTCATCTTTTAGTGAAAATCTTCATAATATTAAGAGCTTTATGTACTTCAAGTGCTTCTGCTATTTTTATTTATTTTTTTAAATATAAATAGTAAGGTTGATTATGTTTGCAACACCTCCTGTCTGAACTCAAATTTTGCTGTATTGAAGGTCTGATGTTTAATTTGGATTCCTGAGATTCATTAGACTCCAGACTGAGGGAGAATTCTAGGGAAACAGAAATTCTTTTTGAAGAACTAACACTGGATTTTAGAAAAGAAAGTGAATAAAGCAACTTGGCTTAAATCTGAAATTCTACTTGTCTGAAGGGGCCTACAGAGAAGCCAGGGAGGGACTATTTGTTAAAAACTGTAGTGATAGGACATGGAGTACTGGGTACAAACTGCAAGAGGTGAAATTTAGGTTAGATATTAGGAAGAATATTTTTTTACTATGAGGGTGGTAAGACACTGGAACAGGTTGCTCAGGGAGGTTGTGGATGCCCCAGTCCTGGCAGTGTTCAAGGCCAGGTTGGACAAAGCCTTGAGGAACCTGGTCTAGAGGAGGTCCTGCCTAGGCAGGGAGTTGGAACTAGATGATCTTTAAGGTCCCTTCCAAACCCTTAATATTCTCTGATTCTATAAAATTGCCTCCATTGCATCCCATTGTATATAGTTCTGCATTAGGAGAGACAGGATGGAACATGCTGGATCTTTATACAGAGAGACGATTTGCTGTAGAGTTACTATCCTGAGACAAGTAAACCGTGTGACATTAGGAGTAAGTAGCCGAGATGAATCAGTTGTGGAACAAACCTGAAATAATTTTATTGGTAATAATAATGGGGAAAACAAGAATGTATGTTTATTTTCCATATGTTTCAAGACTGACCTGTTCACAAATAGCTTAAAAATTCCTTGGACAGTGATTCCTTGGACAAAGAGACAGTTATATCAAAGTAAGGTGGTGTGTGTGTCTGTACACGTGTGTTTGTGTATACACGTAAAATTTAGACAGTGATTAGTACTTCAGAATAGGAAGTGAAAGAAAGAAGAAAAACAATCAATGTTTCTGATGTCTGGGGATTTTTTATTTAAAAAGAAACCAAGCCAGTGCTAAACAAACACACAGAAAGCAAAAGCCAAATCACCCTGAAAATTAGCATTCAAAATTGCAGGTGTGCCAGGATGTTTAATTTTAGGTTTGGTGATTGAGACTATAAACACAGATATTTTTCTGCAATGAAAATATTTGGTTGTCAAAATTTACCTGTAATATGTTTTCATAACTTTCATTCTGACTTAACCAATGCAGAACCCAAATACAGCTGTAGGAATGCTTATAGACTTACCATATGTAAAGAATCCTTTATTTAAATTAAATTATTTAAAATTGTTTTGCAGAGAAGTATAGCTGAGACAACTAGCAGGCTGGGGATTAATGATTCTCACTAAATGCACAGTAAAAATCTGAGATTTTTTTTTTGGAACTTCAGATGGTGGAGAGATAGAGCAACAGATGGCTCATGGCCTGTTTACTCTCAGATGTTTTCAGCTCATCATAATTCCTGATTCCTGCTGTTCCGTCACACTTGAATCTTGTCTTCAAGATGGCTGTGCCATTCTTTATCCAGCAAAAGTTTGTGTTTTCCATAGAGACTTGACTAGCTCTAAATGCAAAATGGAATAATGAAGGGGGTATACTTCTGCAGAAGAGCTTTCATATCATTAGTGCATACTTTTAAAAACTAATAGGTGTATGCTGTTATTGATTTGTGTATTTCCTGAACATTCTTGTTGATGTCAATAAGAGAGGATTACACAATTATTTAAGACAAAGACATACTAAGACAAAGTGGTTTATCTTCCTGAATGTAATTTATAGGAAATTGGCTTTTGCAGTTAAAACATGTTGGAGAAGTTGTATCAATAACAACACAATGTAAAATATCTTACAATTTCAGTACATGTAAAAAGTATAAAAGGGCAGAATAGCTAAAACTTCTTCGAGTTCTAACTGACAATACAAAAACTTCCTATTATGCTTTAACACCGGAGACAACCATATCTACGTGCCACGCAGCACTTGTAACTGATGGTGCCATTTTTTCTGGCTGTTTTTTTTTCCAACACCATGTTAAATTTCTACATATTTTTACTGCTATATTTACCCTTTCACTGTGTTAAATCAGTTGGTAAAATGAAATAGAAATCTGTGGACTTAAGAAGCAACAAGCTTCTTTTTTTACGGTCTGTGTATGTATGTTTTGTGTCAGATATTCTTGCTGTAAAAACAAGCCATGTAGTCATTGCATTTTTTACAAGTTTTCTTACATCTCCTACCTACAGTGACTCATTGATGTGGCTAAGTGACTTACCATTTCAAAGTGTAGCTAACAATTTAGAATATCAAACTGAATATTCAGAGCTTTTTTAAAAATTGTATTTTCAAGGCTATGTGGCTTCCTGATACCCAGTATTATTTTAAAGTTAGACACAACTGCTTTAGTTTTCCCCATTTATAGGTGCATCACTGGGCAGACACATTACAAGTTGCTCTAAGTTATATGTTACTAGTTCCAGTTTTACTTCCACAGGCTGGCAGTATGACTCACACTGAATTTGACTTTAGGTTTTTGTGTGTGGCCATTCTACTCAAAAGAAGATATTTTGATCACCCTATCTTAAAGGTACTCTAAGAAAATAAGTACAGAGCAGAAATAGAAAGATTTCTACATGCAGAGCTGATTAGAGGCATTAATTGATTAATAAGGATTAATAAACTGCGTATTCTGAGTAATAAGCAGTTTAGCCAAAATAACCTTTTTGTAATATAAGAACAAAGAATTGCTGAATTTTAAGGGGCGACTGACTTTATATCAAAAAGAGCAAATGAAGTTTTTTACATGTTGTGTTATTAACCAGTGTCAATCACTTACTGGCAGAAAGAAAGGATAGAGACCTAATTCTTTTCCATGGTTTGAACCTTTTGGGGTTTTTTTAGTCTTGTGCTTTATACACAAACCAAGCACTACTTGATACAGATGCTCTTCTATAGAATAGTTCACCTCTGTGTTGCAGCCTACCTTAGATTTTATAATGCTCTCTTCACTGTAAAACACAAGGGCCTGATTATGGCAGTCCAACTTTCTGATCTTGTAAAACCTTTTAAAAATCCCATTACTGTGTTAGCACCTTTTGAATGTGTAATAGTGACCCATTAATGTATTTTTGAAGTCTTTCTTGAAATACTAAATTTTTAACCTAGTTTTTAGAAGTTTGCTTTTGCCTTCTTTCCTCATGCTGCTAATTCTCTTAGTCTTATCTTTTTTTCTGCTTTAAGAAACCCAGATCAAAGATACAACATGTATACAGTTGACTGCTGCTATAGACCTCTGACCATTTTAGTTTCATCTTCCTGTGAGATGCACACCTCAGTCTTGCTGTAGAGAATGGTTAACCTACTGATTTTCATAGACATTAAATTGAAGGTTACAGTACCACTATTCACAACAAATGGTAGAGCCTGAAGGGGAGCTTGGATGCTTTGAAACCTGTTACTTGGGGACTCCAGGTTGGGAATAAAATGACTTCTGAATGTGAAACATGGTGCCCTTAGGAATAGCCAGCACTGAAGAAAGCAGATGCTTTTTCTACATGGGATTTACTCATCCTTCTGATAGGTGATTATGTGTGTGTGCAATCTGAAAGCCTAGCAGAAGGGTAACTGGAATGGGAGGAGAAGGAGCAATGGAAGAGAACGGGAGACAGTGGATGGAAGAAATACTCTGAGTAGTGTTAGATATCTTTTAGACACTTTGTGATACTATAATGTAAAGACAGACTATTCCAATAGAGGAATAAGGCAATATTCAAAGCATTTCTATTTGCCAAAGACTGCAGGGGAAAGGAAACAGGTGGCATGCTTAATGGTAGCATCTGATTTGACAAAGCTAGCATTTGGTTGTAAAGGCTAGTTCCTTGCTGAAGACTGTTCCTTTGTTATTCCTTCATTACACTGTGCTTGTACGACTTGAATGTTGCTCTCAGTAAACATTTGCAGAAAGCTTTCAAATCAAGCAGCATCCAGCTTTTTGTTGGCTCAGTAATTAAAAAAAATTGGGGATTTTTTAGCTTTAGCTGTTCCCTACCCCACAATGCACTGACTATTAAAATATATTTTATTCCTTTTAGCTGCTAGGATTGAAAAACAGTTCTAATTGAGTGGATCTTCTCTCAGATGCTTGGCCTGATTATTCCATTTGTTCACCTGCTCCAGTGTCTGTTTCTCAAATTAAGCCGTGCATCTGGTGTGGCAGAGGATTTCCACTTCTTCCTGCTGGATTATGGAACAGGGATAATCTCTGGAGAGTTCAAAAATATTTTTCAGATCTGTATCTTATTTATTTATGTATTTAATTTAAAGCTTTTATCTTTCAAAACCAGACTTGTCTGCTTGTTTTGTTCAGTTGAGTGTTAATTGCTATATAGCAGTTCGTACATTTGGTGAGAACAACTGTGTACTTTGCATATTTAATTGGCCTGAAGTAAAAATTCATGTTCCTTAATTAATGGCAACAAACAATTCCTCTCTCATTCTGGAATCAGACACTATTTTTATTCATTTCAGACTGTAAATTGTATTGTTTGTTTAGCAGTCATCAGAAGATTCAGGGAATAGTGACTGAGCTTCTTCTCCAGCTTCAATTTTAACATTTAACAATAGGTATATTAAAAGTACTTTAATGTATGTTTTTAAACTTATGTTGTACTAAATAGAAATATTATTTATCTGATCATAATTATTAATGCGTATTTATTATATCACAATGACCACACTCTGTTACCATATACCATGTCATCCAGTCATGGGAATGCAAGTGCAAAGAAAATATCAACAGATAGAAAGAGAACATTATGTAACTCTTGCAGTTAGATTGATATGCACACTCCTTTGAAACAGTCTATTACTTTTGTGAGTTGTGGATTTTTCCTGCAAAGGCTCTTTCTCAGTGTGGTGTAATTGTTCAAGTGTGGAGGGAGTCTGGTTTTTATTATACTTGTGTGAACTTGTCCATTACAAATGTTAGATACATTGCCCCAGAATTCTCAGGATCAGCCTTTGGCACATTTTAAAGCTTTTTATTATATTGGCCACTTTCCATTATCTTTGTACTGAGACCTGTTTAAGGGATATAGTGTGTGCTGAAGGATGTGGACATTATATATTGGAATTCTTTTTTGGAAGCTTTAGTGAAAATCATTACATCATGGCATCCTACTTAAAAACTCTTTTTACTGGTATTTCAGTTTAAAGATGATTTCTAAAGTTTGTTCTAGTTTTTCTTTTCTTTTTTCTTTCGGAAAGTGTTGCTGAATAAAATACAATTAATGAATATATTATTCAAATGTCATCTTCTGATAATGCTGTAACCACTTGAGCATCTTTTTCTACCAGAAAGCTTTTTGCTTCTGATGTGTTTAGAAATAGCTTTACTAATTATCGTTAGTAATATTCTCCTAAAAATCAATTTTTTGCGTTAATAAAGTTAACTTTCTGTTATGCTGTATTTTTAAGTCAGTTCTATTTAGATAGGGTTTTGAGTTCTGAAGGATGTTTTTACCTCTAATAACATCTTTAATCTTCTGAATAATCATGTTTGGCTTGCATCCGTTGGATTCATTTTGGTTCCTAGTATGCATTTGCTGTTAGTCTCTCACATGACCTCACATTAGTCTTCATACTGTCCATAATTTTTTTATCCTTTTATCTGCTTCCTTTAATCTCCCTTTGAAGGGCCACTTCTATTTTTTTTTTTTTTTTACTTTGTATTCTAAAGCTAAAAATTACTATTAATTTTTTGCCTTTTTTTCCCCTCTGGAATATTCAGTCTAGATACATTATAGTCAGTATTACATGCTTTGTGTCAGGACTCAGGACTGCTGGAAATTAGGGAGAAAAGACCTCAAACCCTCATAAAGCAGACCAGCTGTAGGGTTCTGACTCAAAAAACTCAGTATGTATTATATCTATTGCTCCCTTCTCCATACTCTGTCCCTGTCTTAACCCATTCCGTGGTTCAGATACAGAAGATACTCTCCTGCTACTTGTATGTTAGTGTGTAAGCATGCAGAAATGGGAAGAAAAAAGAAAGTGGAAATGTTGCTTGGATCTAACATTTTAGAGCCTTCTTCGAAAGCAAAGAAAGTCTGACACGTAGAGCATCTTGTGAATTCCATTAACTTTTGGGAAAATAACAGCCTGCACATCAATGACATGCTTTTTGAAATGTCTGTATTCAGAATTTTAGTGAAGACAAATTTTGGGATGGATGTCCTAAAAGGGAAGTAAATGTTTGTAAGTTGGTATAAGAGTCTGGTATTTACTGTTCTTTGCAGTTGTTGAAGCACTGCTGTTGCAATGACAATGTTGGTTTTAGTGATTTGTATTTTTTAAAAGTCACATATACAATGAGGTTACAGTTTAGAGACTGGGAATGGAAAAGTTCATTCTTTTTCTTGTCTCAGTAACACAAAGGTGTGGGGAAGGAGAGACCTGAAGTTAGCATCCTTTTGGAGACTATACAGGCAGTGGGTGAAAGGAGCTGAATGATTGGAAAGATGCTCCTGACTGAGGATTTCACATAAACAGGACTCTTCAGAAATGGCTACTTGGTAGGTTATTCACTGAAAACTGTAAAGGGTCTGCTGTGTGGATTTGGCTAGTCCTCTTGGGAGAGCTTTGTATCCCGACTTGGCTGGGTGGGTATGATGAGTTTAGAACAAGGTGGGGTTTTTTCCTCTGCAAAGATCTGTATCATTTCAGACTAATTAGCAGTGCTCTGGATTTTTGAGTTTTCACTGCAATATGTATGGTTATGTGTTCAACCTCCAAACTTGTAAAGTTACCCAAGTTTTAAAGGAATTGTGGCATTTGAGAAGTTTCCTGTGATACATTCTTTTTGATGTTAACTTCATCTTTGCTTTCCGTATCTGCTGTGAATAAGGTTTAATGGCATAGTGATGACCTGAAAACATGATCCTTCCAGTCTGGCTGTTTGTGTCTTAGTCAGCTGTGACCTTTTTGTCACATGACATGTGTAGGTTTTCTCTGTTCGGATGAGCCACCTTTTCTCCCCCTGCCAATAGGGACAAAAGCCCTTACCTTGTGAAAAAGTAGCACATGAGGTAGAGGTGACACACAGATAACATGTATCTGGCTGATGCTGGAAATAAATCCTGTTGTATTCTCTGAAAATAATCAGAGTTGTTATTGGAGCCAAAGTAGTGCTGGACATCTTGGTTTGCTTTGCAAAATGACATTTGCCTTTGGTGTTACAGAAGAGAGAGGTCTGGCTTACCTAGGCAGCTTTTTTGTCCATAACTTCTACCTTCATATGACTTTCCTTGGAAAAATGTAATTAAGCTGTTGAGTATACTTCAGTATCTACAGGTTTTCCAGATTTTATTTGGGTTTCTGGGACAAGCTTTCCTTAGGCAAGGATGGCAGGTGGAAAGCAGTTTGGTAGAAAATAGCTTGAAATGGAGATTAATGAAGTTGTTTATAAGATTTGACAAAAGCTGTCCTAATATCATCTGATTAAGTAGTGACCCCATTATGTGCTCTAATTTAATCAACTGATTTACCTAAGCATCTTTGGAGTATAATCAGGAAGTTCACAGGCTTTTACATTATTTTTTAATTATTCTTAATATTTTAGAAAGAGAAATACTTACACTTTGGTGAAGAATTTCTGCCTTTTTTCTCCTCTCTCTGTTATATATATAGATAATAGATCTTTATTTAAGTTTGAGAACACGCCTATGAATTGGGGGCCCTATAAAGGACTTTCCATGAAGACAGGTTCTATAACTTTTTGGGGGATTGAGGTGAGGGTGCTCATTCTTCACACCCCCAGTCCACAAAAGAAGTGGTAATGGGCTGTAGCTTTGTTGATGGTTTTCAGGAATACAGCATTATAATGATGCTGGTGCAGTCAATATTATATGTTTAACTTTTCCAGAAGCATTGTGTGTCTTCTAGTGATATCTTTATGCGAAAAAACCAAGAACTTGGTTTCTTTGGAAAGAAAAGCTCTGCATTTAACTAATTGAATGTATTTTTAATACTTTTTTCTTTTTGAATGCGAAAAGAATACTCACCAAGGTGAAACTGTCTACTTTGGATTATACTGAACACACAAAATGTAAAAGAGTCTGTTACTTAATCTTTAGAATCTTAAACATTTATTTAACGTGGATTAGGTATTTCTTTTGGTTTGTCTGTACCATCTGTTTTAAAATATGTCTTAAAACCTGACACAGGCTTCAAGCCGTCAAGAAGATGAACAAGTGGTCCTTGTCAGAACAGATGGAAGTGGAAGGGCGTGGCCTGTGATGGGACCAACGGAGCCACTGGAGCCAAAAGGAGGACGAAGAAAGCAGCAGATGGTAAGTTTTACAAATCTGAGTATTGAACTGCAGTTTTTAAATGATTTTGTAGTTTACTTTTGTGATGCCATAATTAATGAGTATCTTATCAGAATGACAATAAGTAATTTAAAAGTTCCTTTTGGAAGATGATAGTAATTAAGTATTAGAGTATGTATTTATTAAGCATATATTTATTTTAATTTCAGGTTGCATTTCCCAAGGGATCACTTTAGGGCTTACTTAAATGCATATTCAAGGAAAAGTTATCACAGTCTCTTAGTTTACATTACATAAAGTTGTGTAAATAACAAAGATTAGCAGAGCTGCATATTTCCGAATTAAGAAAGATTTTGCTGAGATACTCAGGTCTCAGGGGCTACTTTCACTTTAGTTCTAATAAAAAATATGGCTACTGATGATAATAATAATTATGACCTAATCTTTGTAACAAAGTGCTTTGAGGAATAATAAGAAGCTTGGAAGCTGGAGCAGTGTTTTATTTTTAGGATAATTGCTTCCAGTAGTAAATATAGTAGCACTTTGATCTTTTTGAGATAAGAGGAGGTGACACTACCTTATAATTCTAGTAAGCATTCTTGATTAGTAGGACACATCAGTTTGCAAAACTGCTACAGAGAAGTGAAAGACATGGAGGGTGAGGAATTTGTTGTCATTGTCCTGTTGTTTCCATTTTGGAAAGTGGTATCCTCCTTTACGTTAATGACCACTCCCTTTACTCCTTCCGAATTTAGTTTAGTCCTATCCTAAGGGACATCTCTGTTCTTTTGTGCACTCTGCCTAAGATGGCAACATTTCCCAGAGGTACCATATTCACACAAGTTTTCAGTACTGTCTGTGATTACTGTGTTTCAGTAATGTCTGCAACTTTACAAAAGCTTTAGAGTTGTCAATAATGAAAATTACATTTTAGAATATTTCAATTTTATGAACTGTTTCAATGAAGTACTGTCTATCTTTCCCGAGTGGTAATGTTGTAGCTCTGATACCTTAAGGATGTTAAGGATATAGTGACTTTGTGAAGAGGCTATATTTTTATTTAGACATAGTGATGCAACTGAAGGAAGGAAAAGATGTTTTTGTCCTTAGATAAAATGGAGCTGTTAGCCCAGTTGTTTGGGATCTGCTTAGCTTGATTCATGATTTTTTAAACTTGTTGAAATTGTTAGGGTCTGAATTTTATAACTGATCTTTCTCATTAGGTTAATATTTATTTTTATGCTTGCTTCCAGATGCCTACTCATGTAGATAAAGAGAGAGTAAGGTATTTTCAGGATGATGATAGTATGAACTTGAAGGATTTGGTCAAAAATGAGAAGATGAGAACAGCAGAGGATCAAAACTCACTGTTCATGCGTATGGCATCAAAGGTAAGATGTTGTGTGTATGACTTTTTAATTAAGCATGTTATTATTAGAAATATCAGGGAGGACATGAGGCTTGAGCAAAGAGGAAGCCTGGAGGAAGATGAGAATTGTTTATGATTACATAATTGTGCAGGACTGTCAACAATAGTGGTCATTGTAAATTGTAAATGGTAGAATTTTAACTACAAAGCGATGATTTTTCTAACATTGTGAAACCTCTGAGCTGATTCTTAAGATCCAGTTTAGAGAGTCACTGGAGAGATGTACATATTTTAGTGGTGTGAGTCGCCTGTCCTATTTTAAATGCCATCTGAAAGGCATTATGGGTATAAAAGAAATTAAAATGTCTAGTTCAGGCACAGGAGATTATGCTATAGAACTGTCAAATAAAAAGGTAGAGATCCTGTCATAGGTATTGAGGCAATAAATTCAGATGAAAAACAGAGTTAATGAAAGCAAAATCTTGGTAATCTTGAAGCTGAGTGAGGCCACAACTGTAGATATGCAAGAGGCTGTGGATGCTTGGTTTGAGAGTCAGTGTGAGTCTGCAAACATCATCCCAGTGCTGGTGAGATTAGAAGGAGAATCAGAATTTTGGAGGTTATGAAAAGGGAGAATTTAGGAACATTTTAAAGCTTGTAGTGAACGCATGGTGCACTCATATCTTGAATGCTGCCCAAGCTGTAATCAGTGGCACAGAGCGGTGGCCATTTGAAGAAAACCTAAGTAAACAAAATTTGTTCAGCCTGGGGGGGAATGGTTGGATGGGTAGGGGAAGGCAGCTGCTAGGCCAGAACAATTAGCATAAAAGTTTAATAGAATACAACTGTTTTTGTTTCTCATATGAGAAGTGCCCACAGAACAGGATTTAACATGAAGGTTTGAGAGTTTTTTTCATCGAAGAAGGTAATTGTAGAACTTGTGTTGTAGAGCATGAAATGCAGTGAAGGCCTTAATTGTGAGTGGGAGCAAAAAAAAGATATAGCAACTTAGTGAAATACTGTTTCATTGTTAAATATGAAACAGGGAGATCTAGGTTTTGGCTCAGGATTTCCACAGTAAATGCTGAGAGCTGCAAATGTGTAGCAGAAGAGTCAGTTCTATGAGCTTTCCCCCCTACATTTTAGCCATTGCTGGAGATTGATTTTGCAAAATAAAATGGTCATATTGGGTGGGAAAGCAACTGGGTTTAGTATGTTTCATTCTAAACGCCTTTTTCCTTTGTTTTTGGTTTAATTTTTGGTTTTGTTTTCTTGTTTTGTTTTTGTTTAGTTTTTTTGAAGAGTAGAATGTATTAATAATGTTACAAGAATGTATTGCGTTTCCTAGCCTATGCAGATGCGTCATTTTAGTTTTGGAAGGCTCTGAATTCCTACTAACTTCAGTGAGCTTTGGATCAGATGCTACGTAATGTGTTTCTCTTTTATTACTAGGCAAAGATGTATTACATCACATGATTTTATTAGAACAAGTTTCTTGACTAACCTTTTAAGAATGAGTCATACTCTTTATTTACTGGCTAAACCTATTGGAGTGTGTGCTCAAAGTAGATATTTTGTCAAAGTAGATATTTTGTCAAAGCCATTACAATGTCCATATTGTAATTCATGGTGCTGTAGTCCTTCAATCTTATGCAATGTCACATTTAGGTTTTAGAGCTTTCGTAAAAAGAAGTATCTCAGATGCCAATTATTCTTCTCCATTAAGATCTAAAATGCTTTTGGTAGTCTCTGTGCAGGTGATTCCCAGATCCTGTCACCACAAAATGTGTTGGTCTTTCCCAGATTCTGGTTATTTCTTAATCTTAGATTAAGAAACTGGCTCCTAGGCCTCCCTGAGGTTTCCATGTCTTTCCATGTCTGTAGAATGCATTCTTACTCACTGCACAAGATCAGTATTACCACTGAAGTGTTGGCAACAGTCTGAAAATTTGGGTGTGATCTCAGATATTCTAGATGATTGTTTATAGACTTTATAAGCTTTACATTTATTATGTACTTTATACTACATGGTGTATCTGCATTATGATCTGGAGCTCAGTAAGTTAGTCTTCAAAATTCTTGCAACTCTCCTCAGTGGTTTCAGCAAGGTGTTTTATTCCAGCAGGAAGTTTAGCAAACAAACCTCTTTTGCCAGTTTTAGTTTGATAACATAGTACACAAATCTGACACATACAAATTACTTTCTCTTTCTGCCTTCATTTGAGAAACAAACAAAAAAAAAATTCCACAAAAATTATCTGTCATATTGCAGAAGAGTGGGGGGAGGAGATGGCTGCAAGTCTACAAACGATATCCCACCTAGGGTGGGAGAAGGGAGATCCTGTGCCTTAAATTTTGCTCAATAATTTAATTCATCTAATCACTGTGAATTGCCTGAGGCACTATTATTTCCTTCATGGATTTTCCCAGGGCTTCTATCACTTCCCCAGTCTATGCCCAAAAGAAGCTTCCACCCCCAGGGCTGTTGAGATGGAGGGAATAGGCGCTGCTCTCACAAATGGAAACAGAGTGAAAATGACAGACCAACATGTTTTCTGGCTTTTACACAGCTAAATACTCTGCTCTAGATCAGTGTTGCTCTCCTGATATTTAGTGCTTTAATGGTATTTCAAGTGAATGGTATTACAGGCTAGTTGCTATTGAAGATAATAACATAATTGCAGTTTTATAGAGAGAGATGGGGATGTTGAAATAGAAAGATGTAATTCATGAAAGGATTTATTTCCTTAAATGGGACTTGGAAGAAATATCAGTATGTAGACCCAAAGTCTCTCTTCATGAAACCTCTGTCTGATCCCATTGGCAAGTGAAAAGTCTGTGTTATCTCATGCCAGACTCCCACTCTGATTGACAGACTAAACATCTGCAGTATTCAAGCCATACTTGTACTTACTAAATGTTTTTCCCACCTCTCCTTTTCTCAAGAGCTCAGCGAGATGAGATGGAGGGATTTTGCTGTCTCCTTGCTATTTGTTTACCTGTTGAGTCTTTGTTTTAAATTTAGATTCTGACTTATCATTGCTCTCTTGTCCATTCTTACTTCTTGTAGTCATGGTTCTAAGACAACGTTGAAGCTTTTACCCCCTGTTGCTCCTTGGCCTCTCTTTGAAGGTGGCTGATGTGGGTGCCACCTATTTCAGCAGTTTGAAATGCTGCCTTTCCCACAGCCATCCCATGCACGCTATTATGTCAAATTTATGAATGCCATGAAAAAAGGCCCAACTCTTTAATTTACAGTGGTGAAAAAAAAAAAGTTTTTTTAAAACCCAACACTAATCTTTCTGATATATGGAAAAAAGCAGGCCTAGAGTTTGATTTGTTCATATTTCACTGTTACATCTCAAGGGAAAAAACATCCATTTAAATCACTATTTCTACCTTTCATTTTCTTCACCTTTGAAAGTGGTTTTGGTTCTCACTGTTGCAGAAGCATGACTTCAGGATACAAAAAAGTCAATAAAACATTTGAAAACTGTTCTTCTGACATTTCTAGAGTACAAAATATGTGTGAAGCCTTAGATTTTAACTACTGATAGCTTTAAGTACCCTGTCTGTAACAGTTTCTTCAGCCCCTGACTGTTGTAAGTGGTTCAATTTTCCCAAATTCATGCTGTTAAGACTTATGTAATCCTTTCACTTATGTCAATAGATGCTTGTGGGTGTTCAGAGACTGATTCCTAGAACATTACCTCAAGAGAAATTACCTTGTATTTGTATGTATTAATTCTACTAAAGCTTTTTTTTCCCTTTTTATACTTTACTTAAAGAAAGAGAGAACAATTACTTTGTGTTGTTCATCAAGACATTTTAATTTTGGCCTGAAACTAATTTTATTTTAAAATATGTGCAATAATTCCTAAGAAGAATTCAGCAGTGAAAAATAAAATGCTTTATTAGTAATGCTGACCTTCCTTTATGGATTTAGCCAAGGGGTATTCTGGTATTATAGATTTGCAAAAAAGGAAATTTGCATGTTGCCTTTCCTTGCTTCTGTAAAAGTCTGTAAAATGGAAAATTACTTTCAGCCTTATCATTTTTACTTGCTGTGCAAATCTACCTGTTCACATTTTTGCATTTCCATCATCATAAACCAAAATAATAGTATTGAAAAAACCTTAGAAGCTGAAGTGAAAAATGCAAAATGTTACTTCTGCTGCTACTATTATGTAAAGAACCTTCTCCTTCTTCACATGGTGAAGCAGTTTTAGCACAGTATTTAATGGACATGATAAAGCCAGCAAAGCTCTGGTGCCCTGTTGCTTTTTACATTTACTTAAAGATCGTGTGCATGGTTTGCTGTAAAAAAATTATTGCAAAAACCCAAGAGAAATCATTTCCAACACCTTGTTCTGCTACATTTCAATTCAATGCACTAAACATCCTTCTGTGTATATTGTGTGGACACAAAATTAAAGCTGTTTCTGCATGTGGAAGGAAATCAACAGCAGTGACAGCTGAATTAGGGAAGAAGACCTGGGAACAGTAAGAACTGTGTAGATGTAGCCCATACTAAATGACGGCATAAGCATTTAGGGTTCTTCCAGAATTATGTTAAAGTTGTAAGATATGTTGCAAATGAAGACTTGTGCAGGACAGTCTTTCCTAGACATTAAAATTACGGGCAGGACTGACTGTAAAGTGAAATGCTAATCAGAATTTTAATTTTAATAGTAGAATTCTGTGGCTGAAGGTATTTTTGTTTGTTTTACATTTTATGCCATTGACTTTTATATAGAATTTTATCTGTCCTAATAACTACTTATAGCAAAATCTACAGTTTCCATTTCAAATAGCAGAAACAAAAAGGGGGTTGATCCCTAGCCATTGAGCAGTCCTCTGATATCTGTTTTTTGCTTGACTTCTGCTGCACAAGGGTAATCCTGAACTACCTTGCTCACTAGCATGGTGGGTAGTCTTTTCTTGTCAGTGACACAGGCCTTAAAAGCACTCTGTGCACTGATATCTTAAAATCGTTTGATACTATGTGTTTAAAATATCCTTTATTTCAGTGTGATGATAGGTTTTGAAAATGCCTATTTGCTGAATAATATGATGAATTAAACCTACAAATTCAAATGTTGGTGTTCACAGGGAGACTGGAATTGTAATAAGGTTTACATGATAAAATGCTGTCTTTGTTTGTCTTCAGCAAATAGTATTTGAGATCAGAAAAACTTTTCTGATGTTATTTTGTTGTTCAGAATAGGTTCAGCTAAATGCTGAATAAATTTAAATGTGATGAGATGTATTCTTATGTCACTCAGGTTTGTATTCTAAAATAATAGGTTATTCTTCTTTGCAGCTTCCTAAAATACATTATGATACAACATTCCACAAATATTAACTCTGTCATTTAAAGACGTCAGTGTTGCCATGACAATTTAAACCCAAACTGATACATTTTATACAATCTATAGACTTTTTTTTTCCACAAATTTTTCAAGCAGATGCACTTTTATTAGCTTACATGGAAGTAACTCTAGCTATGATTGCGTTAGCAAGGAAACAGGAAAAGCAGAAGTTCAATAGTTGCATACAAATTGAAGCAAGAAAATAAGCAGAAAAGAAACAGTACAGAAAAGCTGAAAATAACCCACACTGGAACCATGCAGGTATCTTTTGTTCCTCTGCTAATTGTGTTTAATAGAATTTCCCATTTCATCCTCAAATTTCAAAGGAAATTTGAAGAGGGGGAAAAAAGTATACTTGAGGTATTTTACAAGTATAATCTTGATCATTAGGAGTTCTGTCTCTTAAGGTTTCCTTTCAGTATCACAGTGATACTAAATTCTTTAGCAGGGCTTTTATTCGAAGGGGCCACCCAAAAAACAAGTAATAGCAGCAGAGGGAGAAATAAGAGACACAACATGCAGCATGCTTGGGGTGGAGTGTGTAGGAAGCCAGCAGTGTATAAAACTCCAGGGGTTTTACTGTGGAATAAGAAAAACAGAATTGGTTTAAAATCAAGCTATGTTGATATGGTTCCAATGGCCTGAACACAGGAAGAAAAACATTTTTCTGTTTGCAGAAAAATGAGGCTGACCCTGGAGTGTACCTTGCACAGATTTGCAAGAGTCACTTTAGGAAGTAACCCCATGCCGTGGTGCCTGATGGCTCTATTAATGTAACAAATTAGAAAGGGCTTCAATTATTTAGTAAACAGAATGTTATATAATGAAATATTTCATGTAATATATTCATATTATTCATGGTAATTATCATGATAAGGATTTAATCAGAAAATACAACACTTGTAATTTTTCCCTCTCTCAAATCCTTCTAATTTATGCATAGTCAGATGCTGATTTCTTTCTAAACTCCTGTGCTGAATGCTTAGAGATCTCACCCCTTTCCTTGGGTTTTAGCCACATTTGCACTGTATTTGAGCTGTCCAAATGAAAGCCCAGAGGGCTCCTGAGAGAAGTTTGGATACCTTCCCTGACTGCTGTTTAAGCATTTGTGTATTACAGGCCTCTCTTGGCCAGGGCAAGCACAGTTGTGATTCTTCTCTGTTGGTTAAACTAAAACTACATCCTGGCTGTGGAAAATCAGCTGGATGGTAGAAATTACATAGTTGCACAATTATGCTATGAGATGTGGGAGGCCATGTCATTTTGCCTGGTGCTAAGAGTCCTAAAGCTGCCTTTGTGTCTCTGGTTATGCAGTGCTTGCCAAAAGAGAAGGGAAAGCTGGAAAACAAAAGAGAGTGTATATGAAGGAAGAATGTGGCAGATAAGCCGAGAATAAAGAAAAATGAAGTAGGAAAAAGAAGACTGGAGACTGTAGAGCTGATCTGTCTTATGAACACGTCAATTTAGCACAGCTCTGGGCTTTGGTCAGCATCTGGCAGAAACAAGGACTTCAGGTCCATTGCCCTTATAGACACTGAATTTCCTTTGTTAGCTTTAGGTAATTCAATGATGTATTGTAGGACATCCCAACTTTAAACTGATAGATCAGAATTACTTCCTGCTTCTTTCTGATCTCTGTGCAGCACCTGAGCAGCAAGGGCAATACTAAACAATATCAATCATGGAGAGGCAACTAAATACACAACTTCCAAAATGCTTTCATGTTGTTGGCTTTCATGTTTAGCAGGCGTGATGCTGCACCTCTGATGCAGAGCAGCAGCTTTCCAGCAGCTCTAATGCATCAGCATAGTTCCTTCTTTGGATGTGTACTGGCTCTGTCTTCTGTATGGAAGAATATATGTATGAAAGAAATTGGTTTTTAAATGATTACTTGCTTTCCTTCTGGCATTTTAAAGAACAATTTCTTCTTGTTCTTTCAATTCCCCTTTAACTTTTTTTTTGGGAGATTTAGTTATAGCCAAATAATGCAATTGGCAGAACTCTCTGGGCACTTTATTGTACAAATAGAAGTATAAATGTTTTAAAAGAGGGATGGAGCACTTCTCCCCTGAAGACAGGCTGAGAGAGTTGGGGTTGTTCAGCCCAGAAAAGAGAAGGCTCCGGGGAGACCTTATAACACCTTCCGGTATCTAAAGGGGGATTAGGGAAGAGAGGGAGAGCAACTTTTCACACAGGCAGATACAACAAAGGCTAATGGCCCCAAACAAAATGAGGGTAGATTTAGTTTAGTTATTTGGAAAAAATTCCTTACTTTGAGGGAAATCAGGCTCTGGGACAAGTTGCCCAGAGAAGTTGTGAATACCCCATCCCTGGAGCATCCAAGACCAGGCTGGATGGGGCCCTGAGCAGCTTGGCTTAGAGGAATGTGATCTTTAAAGTCTCTTTCAGCCTAAACCATTGTATGGTTCTATGATCTGTTGGTCATGACTGTACCAGATGAAACAAAATCTGCATTTTAGACAGCACCTACTTTATAAAAGTTTGCTACTATGTAAGAATTTTGCTTTGGATCCCAGATACCATGTTCTATACAGCAATTTATCCATCTTGAAGAGAGGCATCTTCCAAGCCTTTTTAAGAAGATAAATATTTATTCTCTCACAAGGGATTCTGTGGAGCATTTTGAAAAGTATTATTATTGAAAAGAGGTTGTGTGTAACAAACCAGGAATTTCCATGATTGCTTCTAAGTGCAAGCAGAGCAAAGTAGTAATGGTATTCTGTGCTACATGTGATACTCCTGGTAGCCAAAGTGTTGTGATTTACACTCTCCTTTCTAGTCTGCCAACTGTCATGTTTCTTGTGTATTTCCATTCTCATGGCAGAATTTTTATTTAAAAGAAAACCCCAAAGTTTATGTTTAGTAATAACAAAATGCAGCTATTCTCTAAGCAGTGCTTCTGCAGAAGGTCTGACTTTACCTTTTTCGTGCTTATATAACAGAAGAACAGAAACTTGATTTTAGACACCCAAACCACTGCATATTTTTTCTAAATGTCAGGAATCTCCTTTTTCTGTTAAATATAGAATTCCGGCATTATAGTAAGACACAGGAAGAAGAATGTAGCTGAACTCTTGAACTGCTGATTTTAGTCTGCAGGGGCTTCCAGTCGGAAATGCACATAAGCAATTAAGTGTATTATAGCTGAATAAAGTAATATTAAAGAGGCTCCTCCTCATTTGTGTGATAAGGAAAGTACTGAGCGTATTTAAAATAAAGTATTGATCTGTGTTAGAGAACTGCAGTATTTGGGAAAAGCAAGAGCTGCTGTCTTTTTTGGGGAAAGTTACTTATGTACTCTACAAAAAAAAAAATCTGTCCTCTTTCTTATTAATTATATATATNTATTTGGAAGAATTTCTTTAGTTTGGAGACTGTGTTTCAGTTATGATAGCATGCCTTCCAAATGCCTTCAGTTAACATTAGTCCTTTGCTAGGGCTATCCTGGTCAGTATCCTGAAATATATTAAGATTTGCTGTGGTGTGCAACAGGTGCACTCAGAAAGACTTAGTATTAAAGGCAAAGACTGTTTTCTTCCCAAAATGGCTTAGTCCTGTTCACTTGGTAAGAAGAACTGTTGGCATATTTTCACAGAATGTGAATAGGAAGTGCAGATTCATGGTCTAGTTATTTCACAAAAGATGATTTAATGGTAGTTGTAAAAGGAGAGGAGGAGGAGAAGGGAGAGGATAAAATATATAATATAAATGGTATATAAAATTGTGCATCTATTTAAGTACAGCTGAAGTTATGTCAAGATAATTCTGAAATACCTAGCCCTTAATTTGAAATGGAATATAGTAATATACTCTTCTCACTGCTGTCACATATCTATATTTTAATATCTGTGCTAAGATGGTGTATGACTGCTCTCAGGAGAGGTACCTGATGATTCCATCTGCAGCAGATGCCATATGAAAGGAAGAAATGCTACTGCTTATGTACTTTATGATTTTCTCAAGGAAGGGTGCTACAAAGAGCTAAGTGTTTTTTCTTGCTACTTTATAAATACGTGCAATTTTTCTGCATATCTTTTCAGCTCATGGAAAAAACTGACAGAGAGTACTACACTCTGGATGACATGTTTGTTTCCAAAGCAGCCAAGAGAGCACGCAGTGGGGAAGAGGAGGAAGTACAAAGAAGAAAAGCAATCCGTGAGCACCAGCAACTCGCTGCATGCATGGAAAAGTGCCCCTACTGCTTTGATGGCAGTGAACTTTCTAGACACCTTATTATTGCAATTGGCACCAAGGTAAGAAAATAGCAATTTAACACAAGTGTAGGCATAAAAAAGAAATTATGTTAGAGTGTTTAAAATTAGGAATGAAATTGCTTCTATGGAAGGATTTATTGTTCTGCATCTTACTTTCCTTGCCCTTTCAGTTGATTCCACAACTTCATCAAGGGTGAGGAGGAAAAAGATATAAATCTGTCATGAATTTTAAAGCTAATCTTTGATGTCACATTTGTAGAAGACAGGAGTAATAATGAAAGATCTCAGTGCAGAGATTAGACTGTAGGTGGATTTGTGGAAGACTAAATCACACTTCACTGGAAGAAATTTGAACTGGTAAAGAACTGCATCTTGATATCAAAGAAAATTAGGTGGAGAATTCCATTTTTAAGCTTAAAATCCTTTGAAATAGACAGAAGTTTTGTTTGGAAACCTTTCTGCTTCTGTTAATGCTTTTAAAAGTTGCATAAATATTTGGATTTATAACATTCAATATAGCCTTTTTATCATTTTTTTCTCTACAGTTTTCATTTTTATTGGTGTTTTCATTTGATCTGAAACTCTTTATAGGTAAAGGAATGATGTGCATAGATATGTTTTAACGTACATTGCATTCCTTTTTTTAGAGATTATGTATATATAAATTAATACAGATGCATATCTATGTGTATATATGTGTATATAATCTGTGTTTATCAATCTAATAGATAGGTAAATATACAGTGTATCCTGGTTTTGGCTAGGATAGTTAGTTTTCTTCCCAATAGCTGATACAGTGCTGTGTTCTGGATTTAAGATGAGTGTAATGTTAATAAGACACTGATGTTTTTAGTTGTTTCTAAGCGGTGCTCAGGGACTCTTCTGCTTCTCATACTGCCCTGCCAGTGAGAGGGCAGGAGGGGCACGAGAAATTGAGCTGACCCTAACTGACCTAAGGGATATTCCAGACCATATGGCATCATGCTCAGTGGATAAACTTGGGGGAAAGTTGGCCAAGGGCCAGTGCTTGGGAAGTGGCTGGGCAACAGTTGGTGGGTGCTAAGCAATTGCATTGTGCATCACTTGGTTTGTACATTGTTGTTGTATTATTATCATCATTGTTATTTAATTTCCTGTCCTTTTAAACTGTCTTTGTCTCAAGCCACAAATTCTGCTTTTTTTCTGGATTGTCTACCCCTGTCCCACTGGAAACAGGGAGTGAGTGGACAGTTGTGTGATGTCTAGCTGCCTGCCAGGTTGAACCATGACACAGAGTATGCAGGGGTTTACATATATATATGTGTATATAAATAAAATGCATACAGCAATGTGTCTATATTAAAAAATACTGGAATGCACTAAACAGTATGATTTCATAACAGCTATGATACCAGTTGGTTTATAAGGCTGATATTACTGCCTTGGTGATGGAACCGCTCTCTTGATACTACTGGTTGGTTTGAGCTAATACCTTGCTGTAATTAGAAGTTAATGGCTTCTGTTGGCTTGAATTTAGCAAATGATGAATTTCTTAGCCTCAGCAATGAGAAGGTTTTTAATGCTGGAAAACTGGGCACTTGAGTTTTTGTTTGCTTTTCCTAGGTGTACTTGTCTCTACCAAGCAGCCAGTCGCTTACTGAAGGTCACTGCCTGATAGCCCCTCTACAGCATCATACTGCAGCCACTCTTTTGGATGAAGACATCTGGGAAGAAATCCAGGTCTGCTAAGGAACTATCTCCTAACACTTCTGTAAAATAATTTTGTTGTGGATAATAATATCCTTATCATAAGTACATGTTTTCATAATTTGCATTCTGGCAACTCTATTCTGATTCCACTAAGGGGCAGAACGTTCTCACATTGTGAATGAAAATTAGTGGTCAAATATTAGCAGGAAAGAGAGGCAGGGTAAATACTGAAGTAAGTTTTCAATTTTTAAGCACTAGAATAAGTTTCCTGGAATGCTGCAGAGCATGCATCCTTGGAGGTTGTTAAAACCATGTTAGAGGAATGTCTATTGGAAATGAAGTAGGTACAGCTGATCCCTTACAGCAAATAGAATAACTGGCTTCATAGGATTTTCTTGGGAGTGCCAAGGAAAAGAAAAGAGCAAGCAGATAACTTAAAATTAAATACCAGTATGTTGTTTACATATCTTCAGTTTTTTAATCTGTTTTTGGGTGGATATCTATTAAAAGAAAACTATCATACTCTTAAAATCGATGAGATCCCTGTTCAAATCCAATATTCTACCTTTTTTGAAAAGAATTATTAAAATAAAGTGCCAAACATGATGGGTTGTGCTTTCCAACTCTCTTATGAAGACATTTTGAAGATTTTGAATTCTATTTTCTTTGGAGATGGAAAATCAAGGGAGGGATGAAACAAGCTTCTGCCTAGGAGATTTGACTGTGTTTGTCAACCCCCTGTCCTGCCATCAGGATTATTACAAGGGGAAAACAATTTGCAACCTCTTATATTGAAATATTGGAGAGTATATCAGGCTAGAGAAAGGTTTCGTTGTTGTAGTTGCTGAGATTCAAAACCAGCATCATTTATAAGTTTGTAATAATTTGAATAATGTTGCTCATGCCTCAAGTCTGGCAGATGGATTCTCTGACTTTTCAAATTTGCTCCCCACATCGAGTCTCATGTCTGATGTTGTTTCATACAGTAAATTATGCTCCCTTCCAACCAGGAAGAAAATGAGTTCTCTTGCATATGACAGAAATGACTAAGAAAGTTGGATAAGAAGCAAATAAGTGCAACAAGTAGGATCAGGAGAAACAAAAGAGCATGTGGAAAAGTGATAAATATGTTTATCCTAGATCTTCTGTTTACCCTAAGCTCTTAGCTAAACAATTATGATTTTTTTTAAAATTGTATGAGAAAGAAAATAGGATAAAAAGATAAGCAGGGGCGGTCCCTGTCTTCAACACTTGTCTTTTACTTGCTAGAAAAAGCTAGTTGTTGCTAGTTGCTAACTAGTTGCTAACTAGTAGCTAACTAGTTGCTAAAACCATTATCCTTTGATCCTGTGAATATATTCATAAACAGCTTAGATATTTCTTTGCAGTGAAGTATTTTAGTGATGGATATATGGCTTTTTTTCACCAACTTCTGTGTATTACAGAAGAAGGAGACAGGAAAGCTTTAGCAAGAGTATAAGTAGACAGTCAATTGCTACACTAACTTTCTGATTCCAGAGACATGTTTTTATTACTGTTGAAGGAAAAAAAAATACCACACTTTAAGTATTCATAAAATGTTGTATGAAGTATGTGTTTTAGCTAACTCTTTTTGCTGGTTTTTATCTTTTTTGTGATCTATATTGTAGTAAAGCAAAAAGAGTTCCTTTATACTGTATGCCTTCAAGCTCTTGAATTTAACATATTGTGTAGTTTAGACACTGATGTGCACACTTGCCAAAGCAAATATGCATGGAATATTTTTTATATGAAAAGATATAAATCTTTACACATTCTATGTTGACTGAACTGCTGCATATATCGATGTTGTGTGCATCTGAGCATAAGCCAAGCCTATTTATTTCCTCTTATGGATGATTTTCTCTTTTCTAGTGCTAATTATTCTCGATGCTTTGGCCTGTTCAGAATTTGGAGGAAAAACACAATGTATTTAAAGACAAGAAAATGCAACTGGGGAAAGTTAGCTAACATCTGCTGATACTCTAGGCTTTTTTGGTGGATTTTTATTTCAGTTAATACTGCAGGGTAGCAGCTGTAAGTAGTAGTCTTACTCAGCTTTTGGTATCTCACCACATTGCTTGCTTCAATGTGTTTCAGAAGTAGAGGTCTTCTCTGGGCTGGAGCAACAGGAGAAGACCAAAAGCTGTTAATCCAGGGTAGCTCGTCACCCTATGCTGTAGAGTCCCATATCAGTCATGGAACACTGGGAAGTGTCTTCTGGCTGTAATTCAGCAGTTGCTTTTAGGGGATTGGTGGTAGCATTCTCCTGTCACAGCATGGAGCAGCTCATTAGTGAGGGAAAATTCAGGGCACAAGGGCCTGCTTTGAAGAGTTTAATTGCCCAGTTTAGATAGATATTTGGCCACATTTCTTAGACTTTTCAGTTTGATTCATACTGAGCAAGATGGCAAAAGGATGGAGAGCTCAAGTTCTAGTCCTGTTGCATTGAAAACCTGGTAGTGATTTGTTTTCCTTCTATTTTACTTCAGTACTTGCTGATGTTGATAATGTGTTTGATTCATCAGCTCTCCATTTACAGTAAGATAAGGAATCTCAAAACCTTTAGATGGCATTAGCCTTTTAATGGTGCTGTTTGTACTTCTGAGCATTGTTAACTGCAAAAAATATTGGTGCAAAAAGGACTACCTATGAATTATGTGAGTCTTAGGGCTATGGTACCTTGGTCTGTGAGGCTCCTACAGTTGCAGTGATTTCTTGGCTTACATTGTGGAAATGGTGTAGAAGCATGTGTAAGACAAAAACCTTAATTTTTAAAAAGCATTTTTCAAGATCTTGAGAAACTTTTAGAAACATTCACCCTACCAGAAAGTTAGATCTTTTGTGCACTTGAAAATGAGTTTGAATAACTCTCAGAAATCATCCCTTGTCCTTGATAGTTTGTTCAGCATCTGAACATTGTAAGCTGTAGAATGATGCTTTTGCCTATCTTGGATGCAAATGTAAGAGTCAGGGAACAGCCAGAGCCAGCTGCTCTGCAGGAAAGCAAGTCAGGGGTTCAAGGTGATGGGCAAGGCAGGTGGGGGAAGTCATCTCACTGACAAGGCACAGTCCTGTGGTATCAGGCCAAGAGTGTTCCCATGATAGTAGGCAATGTCATTGATGGCCCAGGGATGGCCAGGCAGGTTTACAGAGGTGACTTAGGTCTGAGATGAAGTCAGGGCCAAGAACTGCCCGGTACCTGGCTGGGCACAGACATCCCTGAAACAGCTCAGGCAAGGACCGAAGGGACAGCCTGGACTGAATTGCAGCTCCTGAGTGACAGGGGGCCAGGCCCACACTTCTCACTACTCTTTAATAGCCCGTCTCTTTCTGCTGGATCTGATCCAGTTCACAACTGCAGCACAGCATTGCTTCCCACCTACATGGGCAGCCAGAGCCCCAGCAGGTAGAAGAGGCTGCAGGGCCTCTTGGGTGTCTGCAGGACCCTGACACTGGAGCTATCAGAATTAACTGAAATACACTTTGAATTAGGTGCAGTACCTCATCTCCCTGACAGGGAACTTGTAAATGTAGTTTGAAGCCACAAGTACTGAGTATTACATTTGGTTTGCTTCCATACAGTGAAGATGGTGGCTTTATTTTTTGAGGCAATTACTAATATTTTACTGAAAGATCAAGCATGCCTAGTGGAAATACTTTCC
>VWYP01029812.1:708831-812075 GCA_013400435.1 Pycnonotus jocosus
TTTTTTTTTTTTTTTGTTAAACTGTATAATTGGAAAGAGTAGTAAAAGGGTAATTGTAGCTTCATTGTAAAGTCAGTAAAAGCCAGGTCATTACCTTCTTAGAAATAGCAAGCTGGGGACCCACTGTTAAAGCCATGTTGTTTTATGGAGCACTACACTTAAGAAGTTCAACACAGTTTCAGTGTCAGCTGCAAAAATATGTGGTATTTATTAAAATTAAGTTTGTAGTGTTAATTATATTGTGTATTTCAAAACAATTTCCTAGACTTCCTATGTTTTTGTCATGGGAAATATAGTTAAATTAGTAAATAATATTGCTACTGTTTTCCACTTTATTGTTAGTTTATTACAAATATACTGTGCTAATAATACATTATATCTGAAAGTTCTGCAAAGTCAGTTTAAATAACACTTTTTTTCTTTAAACAGATGTTCCGAAATGCACTGGTGAAAATGTTTGAAGCTAAAGACTTGGACTGTGTGTTCCTAGAAACAAACATGAGTATGAAGAAGCGGTATCATATGGTATATGAATGCATTCCTCTTCCAAAAGAAGTAGGAGATATGGCTCCAATCTACTTTAAGGTACATGAAAATGTTTTTTTAAGTCATCTGCATGTATATATCATAATTCATCTATTTCTGGAAAACAGTTTTGATATCCCAGTGCTGTTTTTGAAAA
Organism: Pycnonotus jocosus; assembly: GCA_013400435.1. Lineage (NCBI taxonomy): Eukaryota > Metazoa > Chordata > Aves > Passeriformes > Pycnonotidae > Pycnonotus > Pycnonotus jocosus. The sequence goes on from VWYP01029812.1 coordinate 709,514, forward strand.
TACGTATTCTTTGATCCTTCTTCTGGATCCATTCTTTGCTAATATTCATTGATCTTAAAATAAGTGATGGGAAATAATTCAGTTTTTCAAGCAGTCAGTGGAAGAGCTGGTTTTCACTGAGCATTTGTCCCAAGTCTGACTGCACTGAAAATACTAGAAGATGTGCGAATTGTAGTCCCTTGAAGTGCCTTAAGGATTGCAGTACTTCTTACTTGTAGTCCTGAAGAATAAACTTAAAACACACTACTTGTGCCTTGACAAGCATTAAATGAGAAAATAATGTTACCTATTTAAGAAATACCAATGTAGATATTGTTTCATCCCCTTTTTATTTCAGTAAGCCCAAATGCTAAATGTGGCCTCTGATGAACATTCTACAGCATGATAGATATTTCTTCTACAGCTTTTCTTCTCTTTCCCTTGACCTTTTAAGAAAAGGTTCATTGAGGCTTTTGTCCGGAACTGAGTCCTTACAGCTTTCAGCAACTGACTCATTATTTGCCTTTTATAAGTAAATTATTTTATTTGATTTTTGAAATACTGTTTATGCTTTCTGGAAATAATGTGATTAGGTTTTGATGAAGTGGGGCAGCAGTATGGTGAACAACAGTACAGTAACTTTTACCACATTTGAAACTTTCCACCTGTTAGATCTGACTGCTATGCTTCAGGTGCTGGTAAAACTTGTATTTCCTTTGAATACACAAGGAAGGAGAAAGAGCAACATTTAATACAATACTTCCATTTATTTTGGAAGTATCTACCATTAAAATGCATGGCAAATGAAATTTAAAAGGTACCTACCCTACTCTATACCCAATTCCATACTATGGGAAATACAGTCAGCTTTGGGTTTTTAAGGGCAATCATCCTTCTAAGCTGGATTCTTAGTGTTTCAAAGAGAAAGAAGACTAATTTAGTGTAATAAATTTATAAGAGGGGAGAGTAAAAAGAGAATGTGACCTTTTATTTGAAACTTGTGTCAGGCAAAATTTAGGTTCAAATAAAAAAGAAACAGAGGAACTGAATTTGGTGGGTCTGAAGATACTCTATGATTTCTTTATCAAGTAGCTTGTGGAAATGAGAAAGGTTACCAAAAATAAAGTTACTTTGTTAAGAAGTAATTCTTACTTGGACTAGTACAATGTACTTCGCTACAGTTAGTTCTTAATTTGCTGTGTGATGGACTATTTTCACCTTTAGAAAAAATCATTTTACAGAAAGCTATAATGGAGTCTGATGAAGAGTGGTCCATGAACAAGAAATTAATTGATCTTTCTTCAAAAGATATTCGGAAATCTGTAAGTAATGAAGTGTTTTGTATCCTGAATTTATCATCAAATTCTTCTAACATTTTTCCATTATTAACTGTTTCAAAGAGAGAAGAAAGGGAACACAATTAGATTAGTGCATCAGAAGATGGCATAGGTATGAGGAGAATTATCAGTCTGCACTCTTAACTGACATTAGGGAAAAGATTCCCATTTATTTCAACAACTGGTGGACTGAGCTGCCAGCATTAGTTGAGAACAAAGCTGACACTTTGAGGACATGTACTGGCATAATTTTCTTGATTAACTTTAAGAATTAAGGTAGATCAAAGATTTGCAAATTACTTTCCTGGAACAAATATGATGTGTCTTTTTCATTAACCTAGAGCAGCCGTTTGTGTTGCTAAGTTTATGAAGTGAAAATATAAATAGCATTATGAATCTTTTTTTTGTAAAACAAGGGAACAATACCTTCTCTGTCTCCTGGATACTGAGATGAAACATCTTTATATAAACAAATCTTAGAGGAATAATGCTGCATCTGTTAGGTTCAAAGATTGTAATTTTAATCGTGAGGTGGAAGATGTGTGTTATATAGCCATACACTTTTGTGACTATTATATATTTATTGAAGGTAGGCCAGTTTTCTGGTTAAGTCAGGACAGTTCTTTACATTAATACAATGTATCTGAACATAAATTGTTACACAGTTGTGTGATTTTAACATTATTGCAGGATAAGAAATGTTTGTAGACTTCACGAAGATGGGAGAGTGTGGCTTAGAGAGTGATCTGAGGTTTGGGAATTTGGAGAGTTGTATTGGGAGATGGTGGTGCCTGGCTGGAAGGTCGAACATGGCTGAGACATCACCTAGTTGGTGGATTGTGTGCAGAAATTGTGAGAAATAAGACAAAGCTGACCTTTTCTTTAAGGTGTTACCTGCCAACCCATTTTTCCTTATGTAATGATTTTTTTAAAGTTCATTTAAAGTGTTAAGTGTTTCTTGCTATGCTACATTGCTCCTCTGTATTTAATCTTAATTATTTTTAGAGTCAGTATTTCAAGTGATAAATGGAACACGCCTCCTGAAAGTTTTATGGTTATTTTGACTGTAGGGAAGGAAATGCTTATGAATTGGAGGCTTTGTAAATCTTACCAGCACAGAAACATCCTCAACAATTAAAGGAGTGAAAAATAACTTGTTGCAGTGAAAGAGAAGAATTTCCTTGCATCACTGTAGCAATAAATGGATCCAATTCTGTTAGATGGAAGGGTCTTTGTTGTGGCAGATATCCAGCATCTCCCTTGCAGGCTGACAGAGTTATTAAGTTGTGTGATTTGACAAGTTAAGGATAATACCTGTCTATTCACATAGAGGGGGTTTCTGGTAATCTATTGTCCAAAATGTTGGTTCCCCTTCCCCCTAAATGTCAGGTTTTTCACTGGGTAAATATTTCCTATTACCAGTCAACGTGTAATCCTTAATAAAGGCAGCTTGCTAGTGGTTGTCTTAAAATTTCTGTTAAAGTTACATAGTTCAGAGATGTGAAGTCAGAGAGGCATTTGCTCACTGTGCACACTGCTGCCTGGGGTCCCCGTCTCTTACCTGCTATTCCAGCTATGGCCTCTGGAAGTTCTGCCAACCCATCTTTTCTTCAGTGTCTTTTTGTCCAGTTGCTGTACGTTGTTATTTTCCCTTACCTGCTTTACTGCTTTACTGTTTCTCTGTTGCAACTTTGTCCTATATGTTGTTGGTTTGAGAGGTAGTTTAAAATAACATGTGATACTATCAACTGCAAAACCATGTTCAAATTCATTCTTCTGTGGGGAGGTTGACTAAATGCCAACAATGTTTGTTAAACATCTGAAAATGTGGTTTTGCATCTGTAGGTTCCTAAAGGGTTGCCGTACTTTTCTGTGGACTTCGGCCTTCAGGGAGGATTTGCTCATGTGATTGAAGATCAACACAATTTCCCTCATTACTTTGGAAAGGTATTGTTATGTAAAAGATTAATTTACCAATTATGCTCTGTTTTGGAAAATTTAAGTAATTAAACTAAGATGCTGGCAGAACAGTTACTTTGATGTACTCTATCTCAGTTTATTATCTGTCTTTTCTTGATGAGTCATTGTAACTTGGCTTGTTGAATGAAGAAGTAGTTGATTTTTTCAGTAGCTGAAGCTGAGATTGTGATTCTAAATTTGTGTTTCTTTTCCTTTGATCTGAACTGCTGATATTTGACATTATAGGTATATAATCTTAGAGATGGAAGATACTTGCATCTACTTAAGAATTTTCATGGCCATAGTACTGATACATAGATGCACTGACACCTGCTTGTATAAATTAGTGTCCATTCACATACAAACTCCTACTAAAATCCTCGTGTACTTAAATTGCCACTCATGGTATGTATAGTGTAAAATGTAAAATTACAGGGAGAGCTTTAATAAATCCTTCCTTTCTTCATTATGTCACAGAAACCATTTTTTGAAAGAGTCAGTGTTGCAAAAACGTGAAGCATGACTGGGGAGAAATATAACACTAGAAACAGCAAAGTGGGCAGCTTTCTTTCTCTGAACTTACCTAAATTACAAATGCTCTAATGCATTAACAGGCTTGCAATGTTAGGATATTTAAGCAGTGCATCAATGTGCTGTGCTAACAAGAATTTTGCTGAGGCAACCATCTAACAACTGCAGTTCTGTATTTAAATTGGTATATTTTTCAGAATTTCAAGCTTTAATTAGCACTTGAAGAAAATAATTTGAATCTCATAATTTGAAAATACGTATTTCTTTATTCTGTGATAAGATAATGTTAAGTAATATGATGATTTTGCATTTATCATTATCTATCATACTTTTACTTGCAAAGGAAATTATTGGTGGCATGCTGGACTTGGAACCACGGCTCTGGAGAAAAGGGATCAGACAGAACTTTGAGGAGCAGCGGAAAAAGGTGTTGCAGTTTGCACAGTGGTGGAAACCATACGACTTCACGAAAAAGAAAGAATGAGAACAACCCAGAGTCAAGGACTATATAAGCCATGAATTACACTAAAGGATATTTCAGATGTGAAGAATAACACCAATGTGTTATGTGTGGCTAATATATTCTAAAATATAGGATATTGTTTAATTGCTGATGATCTGTTTCTGTTTTGGACACTGGATCACATGTACCTGTAAGCCTGAAAAAACAGATTTGTACAGTGAGTTTAGTTTATCCTTTTTCAGCTGGGCAGCCAAAAGGATAATATCCTCATGGCCATTTGAGTTCTTTAAAATGTAACTTTTGCTTTTGGAATTTTTATAATCTTTGAGACAACTGATATTTTTTTATATTGTATTAAGCCAGTGCATAATTATCATGGTGAACTTTTCTTGAAAATGGTGTACATTTTAAGAACATTTTTATTAATACAAATACATTGCTGCAGAAGGAAATTGTACAGAAAATAGTCTTCTGATCTTGTGTCATTGTGGTCTTTAAATTGAGGTCATTGCAGTAACACAAACATTCACGAAGGATGTGATTGATAAACCTCCTGTTGTCCCCCTGCACAAGAATGAATGCAATTCTTTTGTACTTTCTTTCAATATGAAGTAGTGTTTTTCAAGCACAAAGGACAATGAGACAGTCCATAGCTGCTGGCAAATGACAGCTTTAATAGTAAGAGTTACTTTTGGTAATAGTAAAAGAAGAATCTCAAGGGAAGATGCTCTTTGATGGCCAGCGAAGAAGGTGACTCACCTTCCCCGGGTGTCCCCTCTAGTGTCACAGGTGGTTTGTCGTAATACTTTGCCCTTAGAATTTTCATCAAGAGCAGCTCAGAATCCCTCCTTGTTTTTCCTGCTTGTGATGCCATTAGAGCTGTTTGAAGTGTGCTCTGACCAGAGGCAAGAGTTGCATGGGTATCACTAGGAAATGTCTGCATGCTATTTCAAGAACCACTTTCCACCATTTTACTTGCTAGATTTTGTTTTCTTTTGTGTAAAATATATGAAATGAGGGTAGGAAAGTGTGAGGTGGGGAAAGGATCATTCTTGCATGAGTGTCCCCCACTGTCCTGTGGGGGACACTGACACAGTAGGCTTGGGCTTTGCAGGTAGGGAGCTGGGAGAACAAGGAGAACAGGATACAAAGACAGAAGGACATGGATAGAAACATTGCAGCAGCACAAGGAGGAGGGTGCAGCAGCACAGGGGAAAGGGGGAACAGGAGGCTGCAGTGCTCCAGGAAAAGGCTGCAAATGGTGGAAGGTGAAATGCCCTTGGCATAGGAGAGGTTAAGGCTTTTTAAGACTTTGTAAGTCTCTCAATGTGCTTCCTGTTCTTTTCCTGCTAAACTACTGCTCTGTATAGCTCTGTTAATTATTGTGAACTACTCAGATTAAGAAATGGTTCACTGAATATTACAGGGTTGAATAAGTGTTCATTACTAGTCCCTTGGTGGTCTTTTGCAGCTCTGCTGAAGATCTGATGTTTTCCCTCTTCCTCCCCCACTGCCACATTTTGGCAAATAAGTCTGGTAGAGACAGAAATCTGCTGTGTTGTGAATTACTTTCTGTAGGACCTTTGTCAACTGGTGCAGGAAAAATAACTTAAGAGTAAGCTTTGATGATGACTGTTGTGATCTAATGTCTGATTTACACTGTGTTCACCAGCAAGCCATGGATAAAAGGGACAGTAAGTTTTGATTTTCCTTAGGCTACTGGAAAGATTGCTCAGCAAACAAGATGTGAAATAGTAGCTGCTGGTAGTTGCTTAGAATGTGGTAATGCTGAACCAAATTTTGCTAAAGTGCAGACTTTGGTGATACAAAGCATGACTAAAAATTGTTTTCTCTGAAAGCGTATGTAGCCTCCAGTCTCATCTGCCCCCTGGGATGATGGCTGGAAGCAGCAGAAGTGGCTGTCTTTTAAGGACATGGAAAAGTCTTTATCCGGTGCTGTGCTGGAAATGCAATTCTTCTGACATCACTTCTCTCAGAATTTGTGTTCCTCAAGGGAAATGCTATGTTTCACAAAGAATATCCAACTTGTATGTAGAAAAGTCCTCTGACTCATCATCTGTTCATATTTTATTATTCTGGTTTCAGCAAAACTACAAAACTACTGGTATTGTTTGGAAAGGACTCTGAAATGTGGGATAAGAGTAACTCAAGCTAGTGATACAGGAAAATGTTTCTTACCCTGTTAGAAGTTTTCAGAATGGGAGGTTGTGTTTACCACATACACTGAGAACAGTATTTGGTAATTGGTCACAGACCAGATATACAAATCATCAGGTTAAGCTGCTCCTCCTCATAAACATCTCTAAATATTCATGAGGCCATGACAGTCAATGCAGTTTGTTAGGGCACTTGTGGAAGGCAGGGTATGCTTAGACTTCAGTCCTTCCTCTTACAAATACTAAAATATTTTAAATATATCTATTTCATCTGGAAGAATATCCAATAACTAAGTTCTTTGGCACTAAGAGGTAGAAAATATAAGTTCAGGTGTCTTGTGTCTTTGGGAAAAACAGTGATTGGAAACTTGATTTCTTACATTGTTATAAATGTGCTTCTATGTACTCTTTGTGTGACCAGGGAGGAAAAGGATCTTCTTTCATCAAGTGAATCTACGTGTGTGATTTAGCAGATATTAAATTATATCTGTGTCTTGCCCTGTGTTACAAGAAGATTATGTAATATGTGCTGCTACTCTTCTGAAAGGAAAACAATATGTTAAAAATAATAGTAATTCTCATGGCAATTTACCAATCACTTGAAATCTCATGGAAGAAGAGAAATTTTAATGGTTCCCTTGAGAGTTCTTTCTTTGGTTGAAATTTCTTCAGCATTTCCTGTTTTCTGCATTTGTCATTTTATGATTAAAATATGTTTTTCTAATTCCAAGTGGACTAAAGGCGAAAAGCTATGGAAACACAGGCTGCTATACTCTTGCTTTAAGTGTAGCTGTTTTTTAAACAAGGTCTTTAATATCCTAGGTAAACTAGGACTAGACACTAGAGTACAGAACATCTTTACCTGCAATCATCTTTACCCTCCCTGGCTCCTGGGTGTTACCTAAGCATATACACAGAGGCAAATCTCGCAGATTGGTCACATTACAGAAAGCAGAGTCTGAGCTCTTGATGTGTGGGTAGTTGTAAAACGTTCGTTCCTTGGTGTTCAAGCTGCATGTGCCCTTGGACGTGTGGTCTGAGGACAGCTGGCAGCCCAAAATTGCTCTGATGAGCTGACTTTAAGTTTTGTATTAGAGTTGAAAGTGCATCAATTTTTTTTAGGTTTTGGCTTTTGTAAAGCAAGTACCCTAACACATACATGCAGTAAAAACGAATTTATCAAAAAACCACAAGCACAATTAAGATTTTAGAATAAAGTTGAAGGTATTCTTCATGGACCACTGTCTTTGAGGTAATATTTTTATTCAAGATTTTCTGGTTTCTGATTTCTGGCCATTGATGCACAACTATTGGTCACCTGCCAATCTGGAATGAGAAAGGTACAGTTTGGTTTTGAGACCAGGCAAGATGACTTTTCCAACTCTCTCCCATCTCTTTCTGCTGTGATTTTAAGATCTTGTTGGGTTCTGATACTTTATGTGAAAATGTTTTGGAACAGCATTGTAAGACAAGATATGAGCAGCTAACAGTTGATAGATATTTAGTGGGGCATAAATACAAAATTATTGCTGTGCAGTTTCCCCTTACCTGTTGTCAGAGGTTACAACACTTTGTTTGGGATTGCCAAGTGATCCAGTATGTCTCCAGATGGGTTTTTTAGCCAGTTTCAGGTGTGGGCTTTGTAGCTGTTTAAAAGCATTACAGCTCTTCCAACTCTTCCAATATTCTCCCTTTTAGTGCAGAACAACTCTTTGAATGTTTGACCACAGTTCAGGAGGCCAGTGAGATGGAAAACAACAACTAACAGTCATAATGTTTTTCATCATGAAACATTTGAGTCAAGTTCAGTATTTGTTGTCTTGTCTGTTACAAATATGTGAAACATTATTTCAATCTTCAGAGGATGCTTTTGCGTATCTGGGGACTGCAGTAAGGCTGTCTCCAAATTGTTGTCTTCAGCTTAAAACGTGCATTTTCTTTCAGTGTTTTCCTGTAGGTTTTTTCTATTCTTCTTCTCATTCTTTTGTGCTCTAGAGTCTCACTGGTTCAGTAAGATGGGATATGATGGAAGTCTCAAGAGTGGATATCTTAGAGAGTTTTTATCGTTGTGTCTGATATGAGGGGGTTGCTGCCATTCTTGGTAGAATATCCTGCTGTTCTCAGACACACACACCCCTCCAGTGCAGTTTGCCTATTTCAGGAGACTATGACATAATGAAGCCCATGACTACCTGCAATCTTCAGATCCTCTCCTGCTCTCAAGTCAACAGTTTGCTATTATAGAAAATTACTCCCAAGTCTGTGTTCTTGCTCATATTGTTATTGACTTCATTTCCTTTTTATAGACCTTTTTTATTTTCATTTTGATGAGATAATTTTGAATTCTACTTCTGGTTTTAAATTGTTTTTTTTACACCCTCTTGGGTCATCTGCAAAATTAAGCAGCAATGCTGTATTGCAGCAACTAGCAGTTGGTGCCACATTCATGTTCACCCTGTAATATTTGTGTGCACTGGCTAAACCTCTTCCCTGCTGTCTCTTGGACTGTTGCTGACGTTGCTGCAACTTCGGATTCCATTATTCTTGCTACAAATGTGGCTCCTGTGAGCATCTCAAGTACCAAATGCAACAGGAAGGGTTGCTTTAGTAGAATCAGAAATTAGTGTCATCTGTAAAAGGTGAGATGGAAATGAACGCTAAGGTTTATATTCTGTTTTTCCTAATACCTCTTTTTACCAGGAAAAAGTGGGCTGAAAATCAGACATGGCTGTGATACTATTCTCAATCATCTTAGTGGCTGGGTCCCTTCCCAGCCTCTTGCACACTCACAGCACTGAGGGGGCAGAGGGAGAAACAGGAGAGGCCTTGATGTTGTGCAAACACTGCTCAGCAATATGTGAAACTTTAGTGTCCTTATCAGCCTTGTTTTGGTCACAGATCTAATTCACAGCACTATGCAAGCTGTGCCCTTTGTTATTGGCAGATAGTGACAGGGTCAGCACTCAGCAGGAGTTTCGAGACATGGTTGAAGTTATGTGCCAGGAGTTCTTGCAGTCATTTACAGTCAGGTTGGTTGAATTTAAAAGTATCTGCTACTGGCCATTCCTGAAAACTCTGAGGAAAATATTATCTGTAATGAAGACCTAGATTCAGGATTTTAAAAGCCCTAAACAACTTGATAGTCTTTAGAAGGCAGAGTGGAAAGAGAATTTGGCTATTATCTCTTTTTGCAAACAGCACATGGTTTCTCGAGAGGTTCCTGTTCACCAGCTCCCCACTTTTATTGAAATGTAGTCTTCTGTGGAAAGCTTTTTAAATTGTTTTCTATTTGGAGCAAAAATACTTTGGCCAGTATTAGACCACAAGCAGATGGTACAGAATTCACCTGACATCTGTGTTAGTAGTTCTTGTCTCTGTATATAGCTGTCTGCAAGACTGGATAAATAGCACTTTATACTTCCCATCAAATATAAAAACCTTTCAAAACCCTTGTTTTAAACTGGAAAAAAGAGAATAGCATCCTCCAAGGAAATCTTAATCCACAGGATCTTGATCTTCAGAGCTCCTTACAAACATGAACTTTGTGTGTCTGAAGGCTTTCACAAACACAGCTTCCCTCTGACAGCTGTGAACCTACTGTCTCTTTGGACCAAGTGAATTTCCTCCCAAGCCTTTGCACATGCTGTGCCCCAACCCAGCAGCTGGGATTTCGGTTGCTTAGGGCACCTAGAAAATCCTCTCAGATTCCAGCTCCTTTTGCATCCCTGGGATCCCATCCGCTTCAGTTGCACACATCATTCTTGAAATGCTCTTTGTCTACAAACACAGTTTTAAATGATTTATGACTGCACAGTCTTTTATTTTTAGCTTCTGTGCAAAGCTTCCAAATCAAATCTTGATGGGAACTGCTGTCTGTGATGATTTTGTTGTCTTCATTTCCACTAATGAAAAACAAGTGGAGTCTTGCAGTTAAACTGTGTGGTTGTCTTCCTTAGTGTATTTTTTACACAAATCAAACAGGAATACATTTGAGATGTACAGATGAGAACAGTAATATAATTCTGGCATATTAAATAATTAACTTTAAAAAGGTCAGTGAGTCCCAGCCTAACAAAACAGCACTGCTAGAAAGCTTGGATTGTTCTATAATGTTGGGAAGTAAGGACATGCAGGAAGATTGTGAGGACTCACAAGAGGTTGTGAGCTGGGTGGTGCAGTTGGCACAACAGGACAGGATGCCATCCTGGGGGCCTGGACAAGCTTGAGAAGCGGGCCCAGGAGAACCTCAGGAGGTTCAACAAGTCTAACTGCTACTTCTGGATCAGGGCAATCCCAGACATGAGAACAGACTGGGAAAAGAAGCCACAGTGAGCAGACCAGCCAAGAAGGATGTGGTGGTGCTGGTGGATGAGAAACTGGATGTGATGTGTCATTGTGTGCTCACATCCCAGAAAGCCAGTTGTATCCTGGCATGCATCAAAAGCAGCGTGACCAGCAGGGCAAGGGAGGTGATTCTGCCCCTCTGCTCTGCTCTGGTTTTTATCATCATGTGGTTCCTCAGTTCTGATGCTACTGGTCCCTGTGGTGTTTCATGTGTCTTCATTATTTGGGCAATAAAGTTGTGACATTTCATTTTTCTTAAATTACCCCATTTGCATTACTTACTTTATGCAGACATCTTTGTGCAACTTCTGGTTGATGTGTTTTAGCTTCACAGAAGATTTCTGGCCATGCAGTTTTCACTGCATGTTTTTGTTTTTTGTTTTGCTGGGTTTTGTTTTTTCCTGTAACATTGCAGGCACCCTGTCTTTCAGGGTGCCAACAAGAGTGCTTCTTCTGCATGGCATTGTGCTTAGCTCCTCTGTGTATGACTGATTCTTAGTTAAGTAGATTGGTCCTGCTCCCTTTCCTAATGGCTGGGGTCTTGGAGAGAGAGTGTTTATTGGAGATGGGTTGCATGGCTATTGATCATCTCCCTTTCCTGAAAGGAGCCTGTTGTGCAAGAGGACAGGTCTTGGGGAATAATCTAAAAACTATCACTCTCACCTTCTCAGGAACCGTGTTTCACATCTGGATCAGCCTATTAAGGATATTTACTAATGAAGCCCCTGTAAGGTGACACAGCAGCCAATTATTTTTTGCACTGAGTTCCCACTTGTTTAATGACTGACAGCAGGACCTTTTAAAACTGCAGGCCTGACAACTCTGTTGTCAGTAAATCAGTTATTTCAGTTTAGTCTTTAACAGCATGTCTAAATCCCAACCTGAATCCCCAAATATAATCACATTACAGACCAATTATTCTGCTCGCTGAGTCACTTTGTCAGTTTGACAGCATGCCTAGCAGAAAATTTCGATTCCTTTCAATTCTTTGATTAAAGAAATGAATTAATTCAGAGTTTTATTTTGTTTGGAGATATGGAAGTCTGACTTTCCCACTGATTCATTTTCACCATTTGAAGCTGGAGAGTTCTCTTTTGTGGTAAATTTAGTAGTCACAATCCTGGGGAAAATGTTTTTGCCATGCTGTGGTGCAGATCCCTGTGTCTGAAGGCTTACTCCATGTTTTTTGCTTGTACTGGCCAGAGGTTGACTGTAATTCACTCAAGCAGCCATGAATGGCCAGTGAAACAAGTAGCCATGAAGAGGGAGTTGATCTGTACAAAGGATGTCTTCCTGATGGATTATCATTTAAAACAAATATACAAAGACTATAAAGATGTGTAGAGAGGGTTTGGAGCTGGGAAAGAATCCTTTTGTCTTGAACAAGCGGGTCTTGAAGTTGGAAGTTGGCAAATATTCGTAGTGTTTGACCTTCAGAATATTTGGTTGGCTTAGAAAAGTTGGGTATCTGCAGCCTGCAGTGAAGACTCGGAGCTGTTAACAAAATCATACTATCATAGGTCTCTGTCTGATACATCTTTCTACTCATTATAATGGGAAAGGAATAGTATTAGTGCTGGCATTTTGAAACTGTTTCTCAAATACCACAAATGCATTATGATTTAGAATTTACAAATGTCGTATTGCTATCAGCATGCTGCAGACCAAATCAGCTGTTGTGCCGGCTGTTGCCCAGTCACATAATTAGGCCGTGCATGTCATTAGGCATTAACAAAAACCCACCCAGAGCAGAGGAAAGTTCATACTTTTCATTCTCATTCTGCTAATGAGGAAGGACCTAGAGGAAGATTAGAGCTGGGGCGGGGTTCCTCTTAACAGTGTGCACTTCCTGCTGGACAGATGTGGGCAGCACAGGGCAATGTTTGATGGGAGGGATGATAATCCAGTCAAAATTAGGGAAAGGAAAATTGTTAGAGAGCTATGTAAGAGCATAACAGGAATGTGTAGGGACCAGATCAGAAGGACTAAAATGTGAAGTGGATCTAGTGACTTTTAGGCTCATGAAAGACAAGGCAACGAGTTTAACATACTAAAATGAAGGCAATGGTATCATGGCGTCATTACTGAATTAGGAAGACTCCCAAAAAACTGATGGTGCAAAAGAAATATGAAGTAATTTTGGCTTTTAACTTTATAAAAAAAATAATTTTGACCAAACTCTAAACACAATTAAGTTTTCAAAGGGGAAAATAGTTGTCAGCAGTAAGGAAAGAAGAGGTAGAACAAAATATTCAATAACTTACATGTGTGTTAGTGTCTAAAAAATCAGCAAGAAACTATCTGGATACTGTAGAATATTTGGGGAAGATGTGAAAATACCATTAATAAATATTTACAGATACATTCAAATATGGCATGTGTAAAATTGCCTAGACCTATATCCCATAGCTTTGTTGCTGTTCTCAAGGAATTTTTGTGGGAGGGGGTGAAAAAGAAGCAAGCAAACTTTCAAAGAGAATACATTTTCTTATGTTCTCTTCATAAGAATCTTCACACCTCCTTAAAAAGTTACCTTTCCATCTAAGCAAAGCTTTCAGTATTTCTACTTTGAGTTTTCTGTCATTATGCAGTCTAAATAAAATTTGTCTTTGAAAAATTTCTTTCAGATAGAGCTTTACTGCCAAGAAAGAGAGTATAATTTTCACTTTTCTCTTGGGAATTTGTGCAGCAGAAAGGTTGTTTTGAAGTGCACAAAACCTGCTCTTTGTGCTGGGTAATTTTGCACCCTCCAGTGGCCGTGAAGCTTCTTTTTTAGCCCCAAATTCCCTGAAGTAGATAGAACACATTGCTGCAGGAAGCAAAATGTTCAGATTCTGAAAGCTGTCTGTGCGCTTTCTTCCTATAATCAAATAATCCACAGCTGTTTCCAAGAGGATGTATTCCAGTAACTCTCAGCTTTTATGAAAATTTTCTTCTTCTTTCCACTGTGCTCTCCCACTGCTGGGGAAAATAAAAGTAAATCTCAAATGTGACATTCTGTTTATGTTTAACAACTGTCATAGGCAGACAAGAGTCCTGCAGCATTTTCTTGTCACCTTTGGCAAGTTTTGTAGTATCACAGAAAAATGGCCCTTGGGAATTAAAAATAATGAGCTGTGATTCCATGTCTGACTCTCTTCCTTCTGTTGGGATGAGCCTTCTTGAGAGGAGACAGTGCTGACACCGTTTGGGTATTCTTTCCAAGGCAGGCATCAGCAAGAGGCAGTGAAGTTATGGGTACCTCAGTGGTTGCCTGTGTTTGTTCCCAGCTAAATCATAGACCCGTTTGATACTTTGTCCATGTGTGGAAAGAAATATCTTTCAAATGTCCATCGGTATCCTCTGGAAGAGAACCCGATATGTGACTGTGGAACTGTGGATATATTTCAAGCAAGACCCCTCATCTCTCTTGAACTCAGCTTTTACATTGAACGATTTACCTTTTGTCCTCTGAGAAGCCACCAAAGGCAATTTTACCCATGCTGGCAGGTAATCCTCAGGCTTCAATTCTTCTGTAATGCATCAGAATTTGCCTGGAACCTATTTCTGCAGTTTCACTAAGAAATGTTTCAAAAAGTGTAGGTTTTTTGCTACTCAGTGGTGAGATGTAAGGAGTAGAATGTGTCTCTGCTTAAGTTTGGGGGGTGGGGGTGATTTACCACCAGTATATGGAAGATGTCTGAACTCCTCTTACAGTCAGCATGGTGAGCAGAGCTGACAGAGTGATTCAGTCTCCTCGGTGTGGGTGTTTTGGGGATGAGTCAGTGGACTCCAAGCCGTGTCCTGCCCTGCCTGCCTCTCCATGGGCTGTGATGGGAACTCAGACACCTGCCTCTCACAGAGACACCTGCATTGGAGAAACTCAGATCCAGGAAAGGTGGATTGTAGCCTGTGTTTTTATGTGGGAAATTATTGCCATTATTTCTTACTCCTGTATAGGAGTTATATCCTTTAGAATGTAACTTTTCTCCTGTGGGTCTTGCAGCAGCCATCAGAACATTATTGAATTTTCTTGCTCTAAGATATTAGCTTAATTGTGCCTTATTAAAGGTGGGAAAATTCAGGATGTTTTTTCACAAATTGAATGTTAGATGTTTGGTAATATATTTTTGTGTTCTAATGAGGGATGGGGTGTGCAGGGAGAACTGAGCGCTCCTCTGTCTTAACTGAGGCCAGCCCTCAAAAAAATGAGGGTAAATTTTCATATAAACCAGTAGTTATATTTCAGAAGTCAAAGGAATTGGACAACATCTCAGAGGACTTGCAGAAGAAAAATGTTTTTCTAAAAACAGACTAAAGAGAACCCAGGGACCTGCACTCTTCTAACCCATACCTTGGAAGTGGGAAAAAAGCAAGTAAACATCTAATGGTTGATGTATATGGGTAAGAAAAAAAAAACCAAACAAAAGAGATGTTGAAAATTCCTCAAGACTGTTTTTTGTTCCAGTGACCTACAGAGAAAGCAGTAGATATGATATATTTGGAATTTTTATGGTTCTGTAACTCATGTGTGATACTCCCATGATCAACCTATGAGGATAATGAAACCCTGGAAATGTTGGTACATTCCACTATTCAATTCATATCCTTGGTCTTGTATAGCACTGTGATTCAGATGATGAGTATGATGCTGTTAAATGTCATGTGATTGTTCGGTTTAGGATATATGGTTTTTATAGCTTTAGCACAATCCTGAAAATGTGAAGAACAGCAAGGAGGTTATTTTGGCAAAATGGGAATTACTTCAAGTTTGTATTCAAATCCATAGTCAAGATTAAGGACTTCAAAATATTTTGCTCGGGATGAGGCATTGTAGCAACACATGATGTGTAGTTTTGCTGCCTTTCACATAAAAACAAGATGGTAAAAAAGCAGAGGTGGTAGAAAATAATGAAGGATGTAGATTGGATAGAAGCAGTCAGATGCCTCTTTTTCTTGTCTCTCTGCCCTTAATGAAAAGAACGTGATATTTTTTTCCTTTCCCCAGTTAGGTCAAATTTAAACATGCCAGTTTTGTTCTGCTGGGTTCCAGTTCTCAAGTTCTTCTTGCACAAATCGTGGTATGTATTCCCTTAGGTCACATCAGTAGCCTCTCCCTCTGACTGGATAAGCCCCTGTGTTTAATTTTTGCTTTTATGAACCATTTTATTTAATGACTTCAGGTGTTTGGGGTTTTGGTCGGTTTCTGGTTTTTTAGGGGTTTTTTTTGGTTTTGTTTTCCCTGGTACAGGCCCTTGAACAGGTGAGATCTCTTGCTTCACACCATTGTGGATAATATGGCACTTCCAGTCAAGTCATCAAAAATCCCAGGGGCATAATAGTTCTGGATAGCTCTGGTACCCATGCTGAGCAGAGCAAAGAGGAACAGTTGCTGGTGTGAAGATCTGGACTCTTATGCTGACAGTGAACCTATTGTTTCAGATAGGATATGTGTCTTTGGAGGATCTGGTGTTTCTGGATTTATTGCAAGAGCATCAGGAAATAGAAATAGAAATGTACAACATACAGCTGTAAAGGTCAAGAGTTTGATTACGGATTCATGACAGCTTACATTTGCAAGAAGATCTCTCTTTTTTAAAAACTATTGCTCGAGGGGCTGAGAAGAGTTCCTGGCTCCAGACTAAACAGCCCACAATGTGGCATCTGTCCTCCAAAGTTCCCCAAGCAAAGAGTAGCACAGATATTTCCCTAAGCTTGAGAAGATTATATGGTTGTTTTGTGAATCTTGAGTGCCACTGTGATTGCAATTACAGCAGAAGAAGTTCTCAATATCCTTGTGTTTTGTTGTTTTGTTTTTCGTGGTTTTTTTAATAACTATATTCTGGTGGAATGGCTCAAAACTTTGGGAATGATATGCAGTGGTATTTCTGACTTTGCTCATGCCTGGTAATATCAATTTCAGACCTCTAACTCAGTTTTCTGTTAGCATGATGAGTTTATTGTCTAATAGCTATTTCTTTGCTGAAACAAAACTTACTTGAAGAACAGAGAAAATAATACACTATTACTACTTGGGTGTCCAAGAGGATGAGACAAGAAATACTGTGATTATACAGAACAAGAACAGGCAATGAGAGAGAGGGATAGAAATGGCTCAATGACTGAACCCTGTGCCTGCCCAGCTTTCCTGACCTATCTTTGTATTAAATCCTTTTCCCAAACCATTCTTTCTTTGTAATCTTCCTGTGCTGTTTGTGAGAGTTGTGAGGTCCAAGTGTCAGCATCTGCAGGAGTGAGGAGGTTCAGTTGTCAGCATCTGTGTATGAGACACCTAAATGCCTGTAACTGGAACAATCTGTATCCTGCTTCCTACCACTGCTAAAAATAAAAGAAAAAAATGTAGTGTAAAGGTCGTGTCTTATTTCCATGAGTTACCAAAAACAAGCTTTCCTAAAACTCCCACAGCACCAAATGTAATGACTCAGTGCCTCTGTTTATTCCTTAATTACAAAGTTCCCATGTGGGGGTCTCAGTTTTACAACAGCACACCTCACTGGCATGACTTCCCTAATGAGTCTGCTCCTGGCATGTTTGAGCTCAAGCATGGAATTAGGCTGAGGGAAAAATGTTTCCAGTGGGGTTTCCAGTGACAGATGCCTCCACCATCCCCAGCTCCAGCACCTACTGACTCAGAGCTGAAGAGAAAATTACTAGAAAATTCAGAAGAAACTGCTGTACCTGCCAAGAAAATGAAACAAGAAAACAGTAAGATTTAAGAGAGAAATTGCTGATTTTTGTGGTGGTACAGGCAGAGGCACATAAAGAAAATGATCACTTCCAGGTATGTATTCCATTGTCATGCACTTCCCACAGTTCTGCTGCACCCAGACTTGAAAATGATGCTGTTTTACTCTGTAATTTGGAAGCCAGAAGGAATTGTAGTTATCCAGTTGACTGATGTCCAGCTTTTATCTGAAATTTGCTAATGAAATAACCTTGTTTTCCTGACTGCCTGTAGTCCGCTAATGTCTGCTCCTACCTGTGGCAGAGCTTTGATTAATGGCGCTGGTGGTGATATTTCCTCTGTTCTAGGAGGTCCTGCCATCCTGAAAAGAGAGATAGGGCACAGAAGGGAAAGCTGCTCTAGACTTGCTGGTAAAGTTGATCAGAGAGGATGGAGGAGGAGCTCTGATGGCCCTGAAAATATGCGGGGTGAGGTTGCTGAGGGTGCCTGGAGAAAGTACAAAAATGATTTTTGAAAACAGCAAGGAAAACAAAACATTGGAAGAGCAATTGAGAGAAGCAGCTGGGAAAAATATCCTTTCTCTCTTATTTTCACCCCAATCAATACGAAGATTAGGAGAGACAAAAGAGTTTTCAAGAGATCTGAGTCAGCTCTTCTAATGTGGGGGAGAAATATTCTGCAAAGCCCTCCCTCCTTTTCCGGGTGTGCTTCTGGGAATCAATCTGCCTAACTTGAGGTGGCTTTAGGCCTTGCAGAGAAAATAGGAATTGCACTGACTCTACTTGTTGCCTTAGTACAAGCAGAAAGAAATGTGTTTGGGGAGGTTGCTGAGCTTGCAAGCACCCACTTTTGATGATTTTGGTTTCAAAGGTGGCATGTATTACCGCTGAATAATTAAAGTTTATCCTAATTAATCTGGACCTACAGATCATAGTGTCTCTGAAATACATTTTCTCCATTAATTAGTGATTTTGATGGTGCGGCTAGGTACAACAAAGTCTGCCTTTCCCTGCCAGGGGATTCGCTCTAGCTTCCTTTAATGCAGCTTTCTGAAAGAAAGTCAAATCTGATTTTCTTTTGAAAAACCTTCATTTGGCCAATCATTCCTTGTGAAACTCTAGTAAAAGAATTTTGTTTAGATGCTAAAGTTGAGGATACAGAAAGAAATGACTGAAAGATATTCAACCCAAGGAGCTGGAGATGACCTTTCCACCAGCATTTTAACCAGACTGGTATGGGTTGCCTGACACATGGGCTGCAGCTCAACAATAAAAATTTCCTGGCAAGTCCAAGGACAACAGTGACAAGAGTCCAAGGGCTCTTGACTTACCTTTTCTGTGCTGTTAAAGACAACATCACCTAACAAAGACTTGTGCTTGTTTGTTAATTTATTAATATGATTAATTTATTTTTCTGTTGAGGAACTTCAGCACAATTTGACCGCTAACAAAATTTATTCTTCCTGTGCAAAGGAATGACTGAAAAGGTTTTCGTAGCTGTTGGGCCTGACTAAAACTATATTACTCACTTTTTATGAAAATTAATGCTGGAGATGTATGACTCTGTAATGACTGCTCTGCAGCCAATTTTGTGGTCTTTGTGTCTCTCTACCATTATAAATCTTGTATTGTTTGAAGGATTTCCAACTTAATTATTGAAATTTCCATCAACCTAATGTTCAGTCTTCAAGATGTTGCCTAATTTTCTTAGAAAAAATATCCAGGAGTATAAAAAGATGCAGATTCCTTAGTCAAAGGCAGGTTCTCCTGAGACAGAACATTTCTTCCTCTTGGCATTGTCTGAGTTTGCATGAAAAGCCTTGGGGAAGGAGACAAACCCTTTGTTGCAGGGTCTAGATGTCCTCTCAAGGTAGACACCCTATGTACATAATAAGATTATGCTCAGCCCAAGCAGCTTAAAGCCCAAAGAAAATGAAACCCAAACTGATAAAAGAAGTTGGGGAAAACTGACATTTATGGATAACAGGACAAATGCTCTCTGCCCAGCTATAGATTTTAAGTTAATGTAGTTGCTGGGTCATCTTGTCTACACCATGATTTCGCCAAGAAAGATCGAACCAGGTGATCCTCGAGGTCCCTTTCCAACCTGATATTCTGTGATTTTATGACTTTTCAACCCAAGAAAATTACACTAACATTGGAACAGTTTTATGTTCTTTCTCCCTGTTGCAGTTACTGAGACATGGTATCTGAAACTGCTACAAGGAGCAGAAAGAAAGATCTGTAATAAAGACATCAGTTTGGGTTTAAAATGGGTTCTGTACCTGAGTGGAAGACACAAGATGACACTAAGTACTCTTTAGGCCCATTACCTTATTACAGATGACAGAGGTGCATTTAGATAAAGCTGTATAAACAGACAAGCAATATTTAGAGAAGAAGGGCAATTGGGTGTTTAGATAGTAGTTGTTTTTTGACAGGTCATTGGCATGAAATGGCAAAAAATACCTGCATAATGAGACTTTGGTAGATGTAGTACAACTGCAACCAAGATACAGATATTAGCAAGATGATGAAATTATTGCACCTCCTGAGTGTATTGTTCTTGTAAAACCAGATGTGAAACTTGAAAGCACCATGAGAACAGCAAATGGAGCTGTCTGCTTTCTTCATAGAATCAATTTTCTATTTTTTTTAATGTAGTTGAAAGTGATTCCAGAGAGAAGAAGAATGAGAGGGGATTTTTTTTCCCTACTATTAAGACGCTCCCCCCACAGCATCACCATTGCAGGTTGGCACTGGGAAGCTTTCCATTCCTATGCCAGCTGCTGAATCCTGCACAAGGAAGAGCACTGCTATCCATGGAAATGTCCCTGCAAACACTGTGGGGAAGCTGAGCAGGAAAAGGAAACCTCCAATGCAGCAGTAAGTGTTAGAAATTGTGTATCTGAAGTCATGGCTGAGGATGAATGCTATTTTTACCAGAAAATCAAAGAGAAGATATAAAATATCAAGCGATGGAAAAGAAAAAAGGGGAAAATATTAATACCAAAGATATGATGGCTGACACTAGTCTGCATCAGTAGATATTACAGCCTTCCTTTTACTAATGGACTTTCCAGAGATAAAGAGTAACATCAATTTATCTTGAAATGACACTTGCCAAAGAGCAAAGTATCCATTATAATCTCATTTAATAAACTGTTAGGCTACCTAAATATGCTTTCTATCTGAATTATCTACTGGAAACATGAGCTTTAGCAATTCATTAACCTTCCTTCTAATTATGTGGGTATAGGCAGCACTCTGCTATGGCCCTGCAGAACCACAGCACAAGAAATTTTGTTCTTTTGCTCAAAGTACATGCTTGTTACTGAAGAAGGGCACAGAAAGGTCAGAGGGATGGAGTTGTTTTACCCTTCCTTGGATTTACTGGAATTGTTACTTGTTCAGAATTAGCCATTACTTCAGTACAGATTTTATTACGGGTCAAAGACCCACTTGTGGAGGCAAAACCAAATCTCCTACTAAAATAAAAAAATAAGAGATAAAATCAGACACAGTATTTCTGCTTCAAGGAAAATATAAATAAGTACTTCATTAAAGATGTTCTAGAGGAAATAAGCCAGCTTGGAAGGGTTCTGAACCTTGGGGACATTTGCTCAGTGTGGAGCCAAGTTCAAACTTTGCAGTCTTTTTGAAGTGAGTGTGGTGGTCTCAGAGGATGAGAATGCTGATAAGCACCAGAGATCTTCTAGAACATCTCACAGTACAATTTAGAGCGGAGTCCAACCCTTGCTGCTTTTAGGGAAGAAACAAACTTCCCAGGAGACTTTAAGGGCTGACCTCTGTTACAGAGGTAGTTTGTTTGAAATGCTCAGTGCCTAGAGGTGAATTCCTGATGTCTGACATGAACATTTTTCAAAGCTTTGAATAGTGTAATTTCCCAGGTTTAGTATTTGCTATTTCAGCTGTATCATATGACAGTGATGTCCAAAGGCTGCTAATGCACCAGGGGAACCAAACCTTAGAATGAGAATGGAGAAGATCCAAACTGTGGATCTTCTCTGTCTTCCTTCAGTGCTCTTGAGAGAAACACCAGGAAGCTTTCCAAGGTGTTTTTCACCCTGCTCTATCTCATTACTCATATTTATCTTCTCACTCTAGGAAAGGTGTTGCAGGTGTTGTGACAGCTGGGGGACAGGACCGTGGCTTCTACGAAGTGCACTGTCACTCACTTAGCACGTGAAGAGGATGCCTGCTAATGTGTGTGCTCCAGTTTCAGCAAAGGTTAGTGCATGGAGCTTCCTTCTGCTCCCTGGTTGCACAATGCCAAATGACACAGGAGCCCTGGTCCATTACTGGGGTTTTTACATGTGAAGTCTGTCACCAGAACAGACAATAAAAGTGAGACAGAGCCCCTCCTACAGAACAGGGGCTATTAGCTGTCTACTTAAGGACAACATGCCAGTATCATCACAGGAATGCTCCTGTTGGGTGCAGGTCTAAGCTGTGGAGAGACCCTCACGGTTTGTATTTCACTCACTGGAGTGTAAATTACACCACTGAATTGCCTCTACTACCTGCTCCCTTACCAAAGACTTTAGCTTGAGGATATCCCCTGATGCACTTCTTACTGTAGTGAAGCTCCACTGGCATTTCTCTGGCTGAATCAGTCCATCCTGGACCAGTAGCCAGGACTTTCTGAGGAGGAAAGCTGTGATTTTGGGTAGAACAAGACCACCACCCCTCCCCATATCCAACAAAATGAGTACAAGTCGAGCCCTGGCTGTTATTTCATTGCTAGTCCACACCCCTAAGATGCTCCAACCCATCCCTATGTGAATAATTGGTGTTACTTCATTAACAGCTGCTGCTGCACATCACCTGTGTCTTGAGGAAGTGTGGCTGTGAATATCCTCACATACAATGTTGAGCACTGTGCATGTTCTGCCCAGTGCAGGGGAGAAAAGTGGATGCTGCTGGCTATTTTTCACCATGGATACCCAAAGGCAAAACATGTATGTAGTGAGAGATGTAAGATTAAACATCTCAACCAGCTCTTGCTGGTGCCTCAGGGTGAGTAATCACACAAGATGCAAGATGAATTTTGAAGAGCCTTGGATCTCCATCTGGTATTCCATTCTGGCTTTCCTGAGAGAAGAGTGGTCACATGCTGTTGTGAGTGCACAGGAAGTGAGTGCTTGACATGAGCCTTGCCACTTTGTGGTGGACTGTGACAAACCCTGATGTTCACTGCTGTAGAATAGTGATATACACAGTAGAAAATCTGATATTAGTCAAATAATGAATTTGAAGGAGTAATGGACAGGGATCTCTTCCAGCATTTCACTGTTAGATATCCTCTACCTGGAAACTGGGATATCTGTTATTCAAAAATGCCATGGCATTTGGATTCAGCCCAATCAAATGTTTTTGTTATGATGAGGAGGGCTGAGGGCTGAGTGGGAAGACCATGAAATGACTTTCAAGACTAGTTTTCCTGCAGGAACCTCCCTGTTGACAGAAACTTTTTCATGTTTAATGCCATGTAAAGTGCTGTGTACAGCAACTTGCTTAAGTGAATGAATAATGAGTGATATGAAAGTGATATAATAATGCAAAGATAACATAAAAACCCTTGAGACATTCATGACAAGAATCCCATCTCTTTGTCTCAGTGCCTTTCAAAGTGCCCTAGGGGAACCTTTTTTCCAGAAGAAAGGCTGAGTTATGCATTTTCCTATTATATCTAATTGTAGAGAGAGATTCCTGTAACAAAAATTGAGCTTCCTCCAGAGTGCCTTTATCTCTTAAAACTGGAGATCATCCATGTGAATGTGTGACCTTGTTGCCAGATCACATATTCAGTGTTTCTCTTTTGATTTTAGATCTGGTACTCTCCTAGGATAATAGGTGGCTCTGTTGGGCTTACCAGTATAGGTATGGAATAAGAAAAGCACGTGGAAAGCAACCAAACTGGCAATAAAAATATAAATTCTTGGACTTTTAAACCCCTGTTTTAAAAACCTTGCCAGAAAGGGTTAAATGTGCTCGTAAATGTACCTGTTGTAGGGCTTTTCCTGGCTGCATGCCAAGTGGCAAGCAGTCCCTTTGGATGCATAAGGGCACAGGATAGTACAATTAATGCTTCAGAAACCTCTGGAACATCTGGGATCCCAGCAGGGACTAAGCAAAAATAACATTGTGTGTTCAGATGTGTGCACAGAAAGTCTCAGTGTTACTGAGGGCCACTCACAGTCTTCCTAAGCAAGACTGACTTATCAGAGAGAATACTGTAGCAAACAAATTTCAGCTACATGGTTATAGGAAAAGTCTATGGACTTTACAGAGTTGGGGATATTCTCCTTCTCTCCTATGTCTTTCTCAGATTTCTGCCTCCTCTTTGCACTCCTGAGATGGAGGAAAGTGTTTGTTGAAATCTTTGCAATTCTCTCTGGAACTCTCCTAGTCCCTGCTGTTCCTTTCCTGCTTGGGTCCCTCCTGCACATGTGCACCATAATGCCCTCCAAATAAAGTGTTCCTGCATAATGCCCTGTGTGCCCTGGGTTTGTGGCTAATCCCTGCCCCATCCTTGTTATGGCAGCAGTCCTCACACTCAAGGTATTGCCTGCAGCCCCAGGAAGGGGCACAAAATATGAACTCCAGAGAAGAGCTGAGCAGGAGGTTTGGATGCTGAAGGAGATGACGGTGGCCTCAGGAAAAATACCTCTGCAGTGGTACATTGCTGACTGCAATACATGTGAGTTACTGCAGTCCTTGAAACAAAAATCCTCTGGGTGCCTCTTTTGCACAGGGCACCTGGAGACATTCAGGTGCTGTGCTCAGAAGGCTGGAAGGAGAGACATGGAGTTGGGACCACAAGGTGCATGGTGTATTTGAATTTATTTGTGGATGGATGGATGGATGGATGGATGGATGTCTAATAGTGATCCCTGCACATCTTAAGGATTATAATGGAAATAGAGTTTCCAGTAAAATGCTCAGAGGAAGAGTTCCTCTCCATCTCCTTTGAAACCAGAGTTTCTACCATGGCAGATGATCCCTCTTCTGCTTGATTGTTCAGCCTTTATAGTCCCACCTCCTGCCTTACCAAGAGGTGTGGGAATCCCCTGTGCTTCGTCACAGGAATTTTGTAGGTTATAAATTTGTTACAAAGCTTAATCACCATAAATACAAAGATCCTTCATATGAAGTGCTGTAGCCATGGGATCTGGCTACCCTTGGCAAAATAAGACAGAAAAAAATTGTACACCACTCTTCATGCAAGGACAAAGATTTAATGCTGTGTAGTTTTGTAGATTTTCTTTTTTTTGGATATCAGGAAAAAGGTTTTCACAGAAAGAGTGATAAAGTACTGGAATGGCCTGCCTGGGGAGGTGGTGGAGTCACCATCCCTGGATGTGTTTAAAAAACCACTGGATGTGGCACTTGGTGCCATGGTTTAGTTGAGGTGTTAGAGCGTGGGTTGGACTCGATGATCTTGAAGGTCTCTTCCAGCCTAGAAATTCTGTGGTTCAGGCAGATGCTGCCATGGGGTGGAGAGTCAGGCCTACTCACAGCAGAAGACTCTCATGTCATTGAGAGCTGTGTCATCCCACTTTCCCTGGGGTTTCTCCACCTTTGTTTGGAGCCCACAGATGGCCCCAGAGGTGCAGTTGCTGCTCCACGGGCCGAAGTGACCCCCTGAAAGCCCCCATCCCTCCAGCTGTGTCCCGTTGGAGCAGGCGAACCTCACGTTGTTGACGGCCGTGTTGTCATGCAGGTACTGCCACCTTTCCACGCGCAGAGAGAACGACACCAGCCTGTTGCTGGAGCACAGCTGGGCCTCCGTCCAGTTCCCCCACCTGCCAGAGGGAAAAACAACTCACCAAGGCTTGTTCAGCCTCTGCTGTGCTGCAATCAACACCTCAACCTGCCCGGGGTCCTGGCAGCCCTGGGGCAAGAGACACACATGGGCATGGCAGGTTTCTTGGAGCACCTGTTCCACTGTTTCGTTCTCCTTCCCCATCATCCCCTGGATGCCCAGCCACCACCAGCTCCAGTCTGCCCTGCTCCTGCAGAACCCCTTGGCAATTTCAGCTGTTTGCTATGTCCCTGTTACTTAATGTACTTTCCAAAGTAAGAATTGGAGGGAAAGGAGAAAGTATAGCTTTAAGATCTGTGGTTTCTGGTCTCCCCTTCATTTTCCAAAATACTGTTCTTTTCCCTGGGACCAGACCTCTACCCTGAAACCTTCACACTTGTGGCCAAGGGCAACTCACCCACTTCAAGTGGGATGCTGAGCCACCTTCACAGGGGGTGTGGCTGCCTGTGGAGACCCCATTGCGCTGGTTTCCCTTCCAGCTCCCCAGGAGGTGCTGCCCTGCAGGAGGATGAGGAAAGGAGGGAAGGTGCTCACCACCCCACGGAGGACTCGATGACCGTGCCGTCCGTGCAGAGCAGGCGGACCCCGTTCAGAGCTGTGTCATCACCAAACAGCCAAAATCCCTGGAAGGGCTGGACCTTGGAAGAGCCAAATAAAAAGGGAGAGATCATGCTTTTAAAAGCGGTGATGAGGTGAGCCACGGTGATGGAGGATGGCAGGAGGCTTTGGGGACAGAGCAAGAACATTAGTGCAGCTGAGCAGGGCTGTGAGGCAGCTCCATGACATTTCTCAGGAATCCCATTTTGCTGTTGCCCACCTCTGTGTTTCCTCCAAGTGGTGGAGCAGGTGCTCTGGAAACAGGAATGCTTGGTGGCTGCTGTCCAGGCCATGCCCACCCTGTCACCATGTGCTGAATACCCAGAGCTGGGGTGCTGGCAGGTGGGACTTGCCCCTGGGAACAGGCTCTGCTGTACCAACCCCAGGAATTTTCTTACCCAAGAGATCCCTCTGCTAAGAAATCACTTTTCTTGGAGAGAGACTCTGTGCTAGAAATCCCTTGCTGAGAAGCCTGCATGATGCAGATACACAACCTGCTGTTTGCTGGGGCAAAATGCGGTGGCCAGCTCTGCTAGGATCAGAACAAGGTAACATTGTCCCACAGCAGGCTTTGTTCCCCACCCTGCAGAAGAAGCCAAAGCTTACCTTCAATTCAAACCCCTTTGCGTAGCCGCTGGGGCAGAATTGCTTGTGCCCCCAGGAGCCCCAGGGCCCTCCGTTTGGCACCATGAGGATGGAGTCATATTTCCGTGCCTCGGTGCCCCGGGGGCAGCAGGAGCCCAGCAGGCAGAGGATGGCCGGGATCAGCAGCTGCATGGCGGGGAACCTGCTCCGTGCCTCCCTGCATGCAGGGGTTGGCACAGGGGAATTTATTGGCCGGGAGGGTGGGTGGGAGTCCCCGGGGAGTGCCAACAAAGCTCCCTGGGAGTGCTCACTGTTGCTAAGGGCTGCTCTGCTGACTGCCTGCCCGCACTGGGGAGGCTCCGGGGTGCTCTGCCTGGGGGCTTGCCGGGCTCTGCAAACCTGAGGATGAAAAGGAAGGAAAGGGGGCAGGGGCGGGGACATTCCTCAAGGACATGGTTGTTTGGAGGAGGGTCCTGGCAACGCTGCAAGGAGAGTGGTGAAGAGAGAGAGGGGTGGGAGGAGAAGTGGTGGAATGGAAGGGGAAGAAACCTCTCAGGGGCTGAGGCAAAACTTGAGATGGAGCAGTGCTAGGGTCCTTCACGCTATGGAAATTCTCACTTGTTTCTTCCTTGCTTTCCTTTTGTCCTCACCATCTCACTGAGGCTGAGGAAAGTGCCTGTACTGGAAGCTGTTGCATTTTGCTCTGGAACAAGCATCAAGTGTGGGTGACAAAGTAAAGTGTGTCAACCCCACCTTGCAAAATGAGTGCTCCAGCTGCCACCCACCTGGCATGGCCCTTTCTGAACTCACTTCAGTTTACTGGCATCTTGTACTGGGCATGGGGGAATGGGAGCAAAACTTGCTGTGGTTGCATCATCCCATGGAGCTGTGAGGCTCCCAGCTGCCCAGGTGTGTCTTCAGGAGGTGTGAGCATCCAGAGAGGGTGGAGGTGTTCCAGCAGAAGCAGACCCTGCTACTGCTGTGGTGCTTTTCTCAGATGTGGCTCCCTGTTTCATTCCTTGTTCCTCCATTGTGTCAAGCCAGAGAAGAAACCTCTGCTGACAGCAATATTCAAGGGTATCCTGTGAGTAATTTCAGAGTAGGATAAGCTGCTTCCATCCCATTGAAGAGTCAGTGATGGTGTCACCAGGGAGAATTGTCCTGTGAGGTCTATACTACCAGAATATCAGTGTATATTAGCAATATAATATATATGTGTATGTGTCTCTATCTATCTATCTATATATATCAGTATATACCAGCATTATAAGCACAGCCAAAATAGGGAAAAAAAGTTATTCCAGGCTTCAATTACTG
Source organism: Pycnonotus jocosus (assembly GCA_013400435.1). Lineage (NCBI taxonomy): Eukaryota > Metazoa > Chordata > Aves > Passeriformes > Pycnonotidae > Pycnonotus > Pycnonotus jocosus. Next base: position 737,336 of record VWYP01029812.1, read on the forward strand.
AAGAATGGAATGGCCTGCTTCTGTAAGAGCCACTTAATGCAGGTGAAAGGGGAAATGTTGCTTTCAGCTGAAACCCTGTGATGTTACCCCTTGGGTAGAATTGTAAAGGTCCTCAGGTACTCACAGCACCCAGTAAAGACGTCTTACTGTGTTATTGGGTCTCATGGGCAGCAGGAACATGCCAGGAAGAAAACAACACAAATGAAGGGCTGTGTGAGCAGGGTCCTGCTCTGGAGAATGGATACCTCGTGGATATTTTGCCACTCCTGGTAGAATTTTCTAAGCTTAAGGTGTTGAATGGATTTCTTCATAAGAGTGGCTGCAACCACAAGCAGGAGCAATGGGCTGTTGCCAGGTTCTGTTTCCAGTGAAGATCTGTGAATATGTGATATTATCAGCCCTCTCCTTTAACCATGCTGGCTGCATGATGAAGTGTTCAGGATATGTGGTAACTTAGGGTTGAGCAGTGTCAGAGATGCCTACAACTGTTCAGGAATTTTAAAGCAGTGAAGAGGAATTAGGTGGAGGAGGAAACCCCATGTCCTAGGATGACTGATGCCAAAAAAATAGAGATGTTTCACAGTTTGTAGTTATAGCCATAGAGCTGAACCTGTCTCTGTTTGAGTCCCTCTTACTGACAGGGCCTGTTTTCTGCCTTCACATCCCTTCTCCTGTTTCCTCTCTCTCTAACAGTCTGAGCTCCAGCCCTAGCAGTCCAGCCACTGCAGGTGGCAGAAGGGAGATCCTGCTTGCAAAAAGCCCCTGCTAAGCTGATTTTTTATTGTTCCTTTTGGCTGTGTGGGGAGGAGGTGGCAGACAGTGACACTGGACCAGCAGTTCTGGGATATTCCAGCAGGAAGCAGTGAAAAATATTCACACAAGTAATTAACTGCCTGTGGGAGAAGGAGAACACTGGGTGCATTTCTATAACTTCACGGTGGGGAGCAACAAAACAAACAAGGAACTAATCTCAGCTTTATATTTCCCTCTCCTGTCTCCCATTAATTTTTAACTCTTCCAGAGTGATGAATCTTCGTGGATCAAAGAACTTTCCCTCCCCTCCTCTCTCACTCCTTTTCCTACAGAAAACTCTCCCAGGTCGAGGAGTAAGGAATGGACTGAAATAAAAATGATGGGATCAGTATCAGCAGCTGAATTTGTGCTGCTGGAGTGCAGGGCCAATGAGAACTTTTGGGCAGACCTGCTGATACACTGAACTTCTCTGAGCATCCAGTGATGTCTCTAACATCCCTGCTAATTAACATTTTATCATCTGGGGAAGATCTTGCTCTGCACCCACTGCTTCTATTTCAGTTAACCTGCAGGTTTCTAGTCAGGCAGGAAAAGTACCAACTTGCAAGCCTAGGATGGGTGGATTTCCCCTGATGTAACTTTGGAAAGCTGAAGTTTGAACTCAGTGAGTCTGACAACTTCTCTGCTGGTAAGCTGTGTCAGCTAGTCCCAGGGTCATATGTGACATGTCCTTTCTTCTTTTAACCAAGCTACGGGAAGGCAGGATAATGTTAGACTCAGCAAGTGAAGACACGATGGCCAGTGCAGAGCAAAGATCAGTTCTGTAATTTTGCAAACATATAAACCAAAAGGAGAGATCTGTAATTTTTTTTGACAACTTGAGTCCTCCACCCTACGCCAAAAAAGAACACAGAGTTACAAAGAAAACAAAATATTTGAAAACAGTGCAGGTGCTCAAAATAATCAGAAATCAGCAGAACAGTAAAAGGTAATTACACAAAACATCAAGAATAAAGAATGAAATGCTTGCAGCAGCCTTATTGACATTTCATGTATATATTTACATTGTAGATATCTAAGTACAGGTTAGGTGAATCTTTCCCTGGGGCAGAAGGTATTTTGTCATTTACTGCTCATTTATAAGTTGGTGGGGCTCTCCAGGAGCTGTGTTCTCAGCTGAGCTTCTCTAGGAACATAAACCTTCCTAGATGGTGGTGAGAAACAGCCACTTTAAATTGTGTGTGGGCTGAAAACATTCTTGCAATGGCCTTTGTAATGTCACTGGAGATAAAACCAGGTAAACTGTTCCCACATCTATAAACTAAAGATAGTTCTTTGATAAAAGAGCTAGTATCAAGGATTCTTCAGTGCTGCCAAGGGCATCAGTCAGCCTTTGAAATGTTGTACTCCTGCCTCTGTCATGTCAGTTTAAAAACAGATGCAGAGGCTCAGAAGGTCTCTGCTCCCATGTGGTTCTCTGTGCGTTGCAGGTGCACAACTGCTGCACCAGGGGCTGCACCAGGGGCTGCACCAGGGGCTGCACCATGGGCTGCACCAGGGGCTGCAGGGGAATCTCAGCTCCAGTGTCTGGAGCACCTCCTGCCCCTCCTCTGCACTAACCTCAGTGTCAGCAGGGCTGTTCCTCTCACATATTCTTACTTCTCTCTCCAGCTGCTGTGCAGGATTTTTACCCTTTTTTAAATGTGTTTTAGAGNGGCTGCACCAGGGGCTGCACCATGGGCTGCACCAGGGGCTGCAGGGGAATCTCAGCTCCAGTGTCTGGAGCACCTCCTGCCTCTCCTCTGCACTAACCTCAGTGTCAGCAGGGCTGTTCCTCTCACATATTCTTACTTCTCTCTCCAGCTGCTGTGCAGGATTTTTACCCTTTTTTAAATGTGTTTTAGAGAGGTGCCACCAACATCACTGATGGGCTCAGCTTTGGTGACTATGCCCTGGGGCTGGCTGGCATTGGCTGTGACTGACACGGGTGCAGCCGCTGGCATCTTCTCACAGAAGCCACCCCTGCAGCTTCCCAGCAAAGACTTTGCCACAGCACACAGATGCAGCACAGATTGGCAGACCCCACTGTAGTATCTAAGCTGGAATAAGAGGCATGTAGTTACTCGCATCGTCTATGGAGCAAATTTTAAAATTGACCTCATGTTTGCCCCTGTTTAACTTTTCAGTGATTTTAAATGACACATCCATCACTTCTATGATCTTAGCTCTTCCAGTTTAGAGACACAGACCTCCTGAGTACTTATTATCAGCCTTAGTAATTCATTGCTATTCACTCTGTAACTTTTTAAATCTCTCTTCTGAAGTAATTTTGATTTCTACCTAATCTTTCTTAAGAACCCTAACCCCCAAGAATGGCTGGAGCCATTTGAACACAAAGTTTCTTCCGCTGTGAGCACTGAGCAAATAAATAATTTAAAAATGGCCATATCTGCTGTGATCTTTTATAATATCAGCTGGCCCTGCAGATTTCGTGACAGGTCCTGAATCTTTGATGTGAAGAAACATTAATAGTTTTTATTCCCTTTGCCATTTTTTCCTCAAAGTGCTTTTGCCTGTCATATTTTCACATGCAATCTACCACCAGATATGTTACTTCTGTTTTTTTCATCTATCTGCAATATTAGCACTCACTGTCTCCTGCAGCCTCCTTTACCTTATAACATTGACAGTTTTCTTGTACCTTTCCCCAAGTAAGAGTTAATTACTTGTGTTTCCTGGTCCTGTACTTCCAGCACCACAACGTTCATGCTGCTCCTACTGTCAGCCAGTCTACAAGCCCGTGGGTTTCCTTTGAAGACTGACTTTGGGTGGGAAGAATGCAGGAGGACCCTGTGCAGGGTCTGTATCTGTGGTTTTTCAGTGAGCAAGAGGAACAGAGAGCCAGGAGCTACTCCAAGCACTGCTGAGGACCTGGCAATAGAGACCTACAGCCCTGAGATACAGAGAGACATGAGCATCCTGCAGCCCTGATGGTGTCCCACAGCCAGCCTGGAGAGATTACTAGGAGAGTCTTTCTGAAGATCTGAAGAGAGGGTGGGGGGGGTGGTGCAAAAGTGAATTAAAATTAACTGAGAATTAAATGCTTCTTGTTGTTTATGAAATCTGCCAAGAAGTTCCTTCCAGGTGGTGAGCCCTGGGAACTTTATCACTGGCAAACTTTTGTTGATATTTCATTCCAAGCAAAGCCACAGCTATCCTGGCATAATGTACTGCTGCCAGCTCTTGCTCACTTTGAAGAGTGAAAATAAACAAATTTGACAAAATAATTTTTTTATGGAGAAAATTGTCTTCAAAACTTGACTGGATAGGACGTTCAGAATCTTTATCTTTCTTTTAAATTGTTCCCCCTTTGAGCAGGGTGCTCAGGTTCTGTGAAAAAGCCGTGGCTGCTGAGATGCTGTTTGGACTGAACTGGTGGAAAACTAGATATATGGCAGTGTTACTGCCATAACTGTGACAGCAAAATTCTTCTCTGGACTTGTGCTCTGAGTTAATTCTGAACACATTTCTTCCCTGATTTATGCTCTGCCTCCCAGTTTACACAGTTGCTTCTCTACTTTAATCAATTTCCAGACATTATCTCATCCCTTCTCTTTCCTAAACCACATGGATTTATCCTTTTGAGCTCTTCCTTTGCACTTCCTTCTGGTATCTTCTGGTATATTCTGTGTTGTCTGGGAACTTTGGATGTTTGAATAGTTAAATCCCCATTACTCTTGTCTTCAAAGTCTTCAAAATTCTTCTGTAATAACATCCCTCCAGGCTAAAACCTGAGTTTCAGATATTCTTGTAGCTGTTATACTCCAGGGGCCCATTTACTGATTGCAAATAGAGGGGAAGAAAAAAACCCCAGAACACCTCATAAGAAAAATACCTCAATCACAAATGAATTCTCCACAGCATAGGGACACACATTTGGGACTTGCTACTGGCTCTGACTGCTAAATGAAGCAGATGACATGCGTTATGTGTTAGTTTTTTCCCCCTAAAATGGGAAACGAGTAATAATCTGGGTTTAGCTTTGCTTCCTCTTATCTCTTGCCTGACCAAATCCAATTTCCACGGAAAAGCTTCATGAAGAATGAACAGGGTGGCCTCTGAGAAGAGATTCACTAGCAGGGAAATGCCAGGCCAGGTCGTTATTAATGGTGGTCTCTAAAATAAATAACAAGCTTATTAACTTTGCAGGCCACAGCAAGCTGGAATAGGCTGCAAGTACTCTGGAAGACACAGCTTGAGCTTGACAAATGGTCTCGTCAAATTGGAGAAATAGTTTGAGAAAAATAGGATGCAATTCTCTTCTAGGGACAAGGGTGAGCTCCCACCTTCTGCAGAAATAAGCAGCTGCATGAAGAAAAATACCTGCATTGACATCACTCTGCAGAGAAGGCTCTGGGGGTCATAAAGGATCAAAGGCAATGGATGAGTCAGCAGTGTCAGGTCGTCTCCACGCTGAGAAATGTGAACCAAATTACAGCCTACGAGGCAAATGGAGTGAATTTTCTTCTCAGCAAGTGTGAGCCCCCAGCAGGGCTGCTCCGCTCAGCTGAGGGCACTGAGCTTCCAGCAGGATATGGTCCTGTGGGATAGAGTCCAATAGAAAGCAACAAAAATGGTGAGGAGTCTGGAAAACCTGATCTGTGCATAACGAGCAAGAGAGCTGGGATTGTGTAACTGAGCTGTGGGAGGACAGGAGAGAGGGATCCCTGGGAACAGCAGTTCAGTCAGGAGTCTGCAGCCAAGGCTGCTGTGGGAAGGACAAGCTCAGGGGAGAAAGTCTACCCCAGGTTTTCCTGTCTTCTTCCTCACTGGACTCCCTCCATGCCATGTAGAGCCAGGCTGGGTGGCAACTGTGAGGGGCCAAGGAGGGAGGCTGGTGGCTGTACAGGAGCTCCTGTTCAGAGGGGAAGATGTGGGGAGTAGGCTGGGGAGGAAGGCATTGCTCCAAGGACTTAGGAACCACATCACAGAAGGAGTGCAGTCACCTGGGGTCTGCAGGGAGGTTAACAGGTCCCCACGCATTGCAAACAGATCACTGCTGTGGGAGAGTCACAGGATAAGAGCCTACATCAGGCCAGAATGCTGCTGTAAAGTGGAAGGGAGTGGTCTGGATTCTGTCTGTCTGAGACAAAGAGTAATGGATGAGTACTGCAGCAGACTAAGATTGGCCAAGGAGTACTCTTAATAACAATAAATAAGCCTAGGGAGGTTGCAAGATTATCACTGGAGGATTTTTGGGAAAGTTTGAGCAGAAATGCTTCAGTGGTGCTTAGTGTGCAGTGATTGCTTTGCAGTAGGAACGCACCAGAAGACCTCCTGAACATCTTTCCAGACCTGTTTGCTCTAATCAAACAACCGATTCTGCAAGCCAAGAGCCCATGCTGACCTTCAGCTGCTGAGCTGTGGCAGAGCTCCCAGGAGCTGCTCTTTCCTCTGGAGACTCTCTGGGCACACAGCTTCCCCTGGGGCTGGTGGGCACTCGAGTGGGAATGGGAATTAGGCACCAGGCCTGATGGGGAGCAGGGCAGCTCTCATGGGCATGGCTCAGTGTGCACCCCAGGGGCTCTGCAGCCACGGGCACTTGGCTGAGGTACTGGTTGCTGGAGGTGGGAGTGAATAGACAGGGGTGGGAGGGGGATGCCAATTCTCCCCCTCAGCCATGCAGGATCGTGTCACAGTTGCCTGTGAGCTTGCTGGGAGCAGCTTTCCCTGGGGCCTTGCTCAGCTGCTCGCCTCAGCCCCTGCAGCTCCCTGGCACCCAAACCTCTGTCAGTGCCTCAGAGAGGGGAGTGTGAAATGCCAAGTGACAGGAGTCTACAGGAGCTTCACATCAGGAAATTGGGGAAGGCTGCTGCCAAAAACATCATTACAAAGTGTTTATTTTCTCTATATTTCCGGGATAAAGTTGGGAAAACATTGAGAATATGAGCAAAAGCAGCTGAACAGCTGGGATCTGTTTACACAAACAGGAGAATGTAACTAACCAGGGTCACATATACATTACAGTATATGCTGTGTTTATTAGATTAAGTATATGAAAATATTTGTTAAATCACATATTATTGCATGTGTTATGTTTTACTGTGAGTGTAAGTCCATCTTGAGTTTCCCATCCCCTCTGCAAATGGCCAGCAGACTGGAAGTCCTAAATAATCTTCAACTTTTATTAATACAAGCTGGACTGGAGTTGCAGATAAGAAACTGTGGGACATCAAATTCCTGCTGCCTGGGGAGTCTTTTTCCTGACCAGCAATGTGAGCCTAACAAAGGGTAAATATACCCCAAGCACCATTGAAGAAAACAAACAAAGAAATAAATCCTGACTAAGCACTGACATGAAAGGAATACCATGGAGCCAATTTTCTGGGATACTTGGCACTTTCCTCCAGCTACAGCATTGTTCATGGCGCTGGCTGAGCCCAAGTGAGCCTGCCTGAGCACTGGCACAGATCTGGCTGGGGTTGTGGTTAAGAAACCTCCTCTCAGACTGGCACCAGCTCTTTTTAAATGAAGGGGTGTGGAGGTGAAAGGACATTTGTGGGTCAAACAGGGAAAAGGAGAGTAGAAACTGAGGTTTGCTTGAATAAACTCTCTCTTGAAAAACTCCAAGCCTAAAAAAACCAGTCCCGTTTGAGCTTGTCTGCTATTGCCACACATGGGCTACATATTTAAGTGAATGATTTAGGGAACATGACTTCCACCATGTGCTTTGGAATATGTTCATTTTTTTTGGAACAGTTTTGTGAGACCAGAAAACCTCTGCAGTCTGAGTCCTTCCGGTGCAGCAGTGAAAACCTGACGTGGTGGAGCAGGGACAGCAGATCTCCAATTCACCAATAGCAGCCAGAGTCATTGCAGCAGCTGAGACTCATCAACACTGCTCTCCTCTGCAGAGGTGGGCTGTATTCCACTTGGGACTGGTTGGGCTCTTGAAGCTGAACTTTGCTATGCTGCTAAGGAGATCTGAGCCATCCCCAGTTTGTTTTGTCAAGGCATATTCATTTCCTGACATATCTAAGAAGGCATTTTCACTGGCTAGTGTTTGAATTCTGTGTTACCTCCAAGTGACACTCAGTGGACACACCATGGTTGGTGTGGTTTCAATACCAATCCACAAAGTTGACTGTTTTCTGAGTATTTCTTTATCATCCAGGCTTTAAAGCTGAAGTCCTGGATCTTGTCTCCTGCCTTGCCCTTGCCTCCCCTCTCATCAGCAGTGTTCATTTCTTGCAGCAACACAGAGAACACAAAGCTCTCAGCATCAAGGGAGGAAAGAGCCCAGGCTTGATTTGCATTAACTTGTGCACTAAGGCTTCCTTTTGTCTGAGATACTTTTTGCTAATAGATCCCTCACTGGCCAGAGCCAAGGTCTAATTACATGATAGAATTGTGCAGATGTGGCCACAGAAGATACTCATGCTGTTAATAGAGTGTTTTTCCACAGTCACTTGCCCCAGTTTGGAAAGAAAATTGTGATAGTATTTTCTTAATTTTTTTTTTGGTTTGTATTTTAATTTTTGTAACTTCACTTCATGTAGGGATACAATTAAAATATAAAAGACATCAGCCTCACTGGTGAAGCTACTGTGGCCAAGCTGCTTGGACTTGAATTTCAAGAAACTCATGGGCTTTGCTCTTCTATACCTGACTGTGGGTGAAGAAGGGACAAAATGACCAAAACACTGAGGAAATTCCCCGAAGCAAGTGAAGCATACAGATACCATTTGTAGTGTTCAAGTGCAATCCTGCTTGGAGGAACAGGTAAAGATGGGGGAAACAGAGGCTGACCTCCTGGGCATTTGTATGGCAGCTTAACAGGGTTCATGTCTTCATGGATTGCCCTATTTTTGTGAAAGATTTTCTAGAGAAATGTGCACAAATTTTCAAGAAAGGAAAGAAATCCAGATTCCAGCTGCATAAAATTACTGGAAAATGGACATTCTGGGGGAAATCTAGATATGTGATATTTTTTGGCATGTAGCCTAGGAACTGTGAACTGCTGCAGTCACTGCAGGTGGTGGTACAGTGGAAAATCAAGTTCTGGGATCAGGGAGGGTTTTCAGAGGGAGTTAATGATGTGGGTAGCTGACATAAAACACTACTGGCAGTAAAGAAGGCTTTCACCTGTAATACAAGTCCAGTGCATCCACTGCAGTGATACTGGAGATTTCCCCTGGCTGCCCAAGAGTCTGCTCCTTAGGAACAGGGATGACAAAAATGTGCTTTGTGCTCCTGCTCCCTGCAAGCAACAGGAGAAAAGGAGACCAAGGCCCTGGGTGTGAGACCTACTCTTTGTGAGCTCTAGCCTGGTGATAGCAAAGCCAGTGCTCCCTGGCACAGAGCTGAGCAGGTCTTTAGTGACACTGAAATGACATTGTGAAGTGACACGGGCTGTCACTGACACTGGGCTCTGGAAGGGTGGGCAGCGTGAGAGCAGCGTTTTCCATCAGCAGCTTCCCTCTGCTCACTCCACTGCCTGGCAGCACTAATGGGGGGCCCTGTGGGGCTTCCAGCTGTTCTGAAGAGAGGGGTGAAACCCGGGGTAACCCCAAAGAACAGAGGATTAAGAACAAACCCTTCTGCCAAGGAATGCTTCTGTGGTTGCGACACCTGGAGTGTGGCACACAGGCAGCTCTTGGAGGCGAGGCAAGCACAGTTTCCCTGCAAGCAGGGAATAGCTGCATTTTTTTTCCCTGGAGGAAACAAGTCCTTGGGATAGCATGTTTTCCCTGTTAAAATTGTGTCTACCTCTTGCCAGCACAGAAGTACATCTAACTTTGATGGACAATGTGCAATGGCTGGATTTTTTAGCTTTGCCTGATACCTAAGGCTTGTTGAGAGCAGATATTTTCTGAGTTTCAAACTTTCCTTTCTAATATTGCTTCTAATTATTCACCACTCTGAAAAAGTTCGGATCTTTATGGATAGGCATTCCATCTTCTCTCCAGGCATCCTTTATCTAGACCATGGTGTTTTATCTCTCAAACTCTTCCACCAAGCAAAATGCAGGGGGACCTGCAGCCATGAGGACCTTGGGGTTCCAACCCTAAACTCAACCTCACCTTAGCTCTGCCATGGGACAGAAGAATGGTGCTGCTGAAAGGTACATTAAGATCAAGGGGCTTTATTTGTTTATTCGTAGAGTATATTTCTCTTTCTTACTTTTCTCATGTTTTTTCTGCTTGTTGCATGCACAGCCCAAGTCTTTGTGTGCATGCTAAATAAAGCCTGATAGGAGCCACACTAAACATATTACCTTTTTAAAAAAAAAAACCCAAACAAATATTTTCTATGTTTCCATCTGAAATAAATTTCAACACTTAAAAGGAACTGTGAGGTATCTGGACTCACCATGTTGCTAACACTATCTTCTAGGAGGAGTTATATGCATTACTGCTGTGTACAGCTTGGCTAGCAGTGCCTGTTGAGACTTCCTCCTGTTGCTTCTCTAAGACTGATTTCAGTAGCTTGTAGTTTTTGCAGTATATATCAATTTGTGCAGAAACTTTCCATTTGTGGTTGCAGTGCCTGACCCAATGCAAAAGTTTTTCTGGAAAGTTTTGTGGAACAGTGATAAGGCTATGGCTCAAGGGAGGCTGACAAAAAATGATATACTAAAACTGTGGCTTACTTCTCCTACAGTAGTGATCTCCACTCAGATGGTGGAGATTTGTGTCATGAATTTTGCAAATTCAAATTCTACTGATGCCACAGTGTGCATTGCTTGAGGGGTATAGCTGCTTTTAAAAACTGCTTAGAAAATTAACCACTCTAACAGGTACACTGGAAACTCATTAATTAGTATATCATGACTAACCAATTGTTTATTTGATTTAATATTTTTTTGTAATTAATTTAATACTGAAGACAAAATGGACTCAGCAAACTGTTGAAAGAAAAATTGTTTCTGAAGAGACCAAAGGCAGCAGGACTGGGATACAAAGGCCCACTCCAAAAGGACAGGAGTTTTATCTGAGTACAAAACAGAAGGGACCATAGCATAGCAAATAGCTGGGAAAGGGAGGTTTTTTGTCAAGGCACTGTTTTCCCCTGAAATAAGAAACCAAGCAAGAATCCAAGAGAGAAGCTGGAGGGCCAGGTGTGTTTGCTCAGGCAGGGTGACACAGTAGCAGCCAGGGACACCCAGACCTGAAGTAGTGAAGAAAACCACTGAGAAAAGGCTTTGACCTCCACGTAATGCCATAAAAAGAATAAAAAGAAGCTGCCTGCTTTCTTGTCTCCCTCTGCTATTCCTAAGGTCCTTCCTCAAGGTGGCAGGGACCACCATGCCAGCACTCAGGTATTCCCTCAGCCCTGTGCTCCTCGTGAGGGTCTCTCCCCTGTCTAGCATGTTATGAGGGATGGACACTGGGGGAAGAGATGGACACAGCAGTGTCAGGGTTTCAAGGACATGCTAAAACCAGCATGACTGGCAAGTGCATGCAGGCAGGCTCTTTAGAGCAGTGAGATAACAAAGCAGAGCCCAGCATGGTCATGATGAGTCTTCCAAGAGAAGAAGCTCCTGTGGCTGTCTGGAAACCTGCCTGTGGCAGCAAAGAGAAGGAGTTATATGGGCTTCCTGCAGGAGATCTGCTTATAGGCAAGATCCTGCACAGATCAGCTGCAGGCTTTGGTGGAAACCAAAAAATATTAAACTAGCTAAAGAATTTAACCCTTTCTTGATACATGCATATAGATTTACACACATGTATAAAGATGAGCTGTCATTACATGCACCTATCCTCTCTGTGAGAAGTTCTCAGGGCAGGTGATTTGCATGGATACTGCCACAGGAATTTCAAGTCTATTCAGAGACTGTCAGCCCCTACGAGTGTGGGGTTTACCTCTGTTCTGAGGTGACTCTGGAGAAGAAGGGATCAGGAATCTTGTGCCCATTGGCTCAGCAAGGAGGAGAGTGATACAAACCAGCATGGGTCCAGTGCGAGTTATAGTGGGCAGGGATGAGGGTAAGTGGCTTCTGAAAAACAAAAAATTACATAGGTATAAATCATTTGAGTCTTTCAGAAGCAGTAGAGGATTTGGAGGAAATTGTGCAGGGGAAGGATAACAGCTGTCCTGACCGGGTTCCTTTCCAATGATTTTCAGTGGGTTGTAGCTTTGCCACATTGGAAAGGCTTGTGGTGAAACTTATAGTGCTGTGTGCTTGTCTGTTCAGCTTTGGGTTCAGTCCTTTCTTAGAAAGAGACTTTTGCAGTGTGGTAAAATGTCAAAACTTCAGCAACAGGTGTTTTTGGAACAATGTGAATTCTGACAATGTATCCATCATATGAATTCCCTTTCCACATTGCTTTGTTCATCTTCAATTGGCATGGACATTAAATGAAACAACAACAAAAAATTTCACCTATGCAGATGATCCTTGGCAGCAATTGCATTAATTGCTAGTGGGATGTGGCACAAATACCCTATTTAGTGCTACAATTTTAGTGATGCTGGGATAATCATTCCTCTTTTCCTTTCCAAGGTGTTTAGGCAAGGGATAAAGCAGAAAATGTTGCAAAGGGGTCTGGATCTTGGCACCAGGATCAGGTGCAGGGAGTCAGGGTCTAGGTATGGTCAGTCTGGGATGACAGGTCCACAAGACAGGGCCTGCAGACTTAAACCTGTGTCTGGATGGTGAATGCTGCCTTGGGCATCGCTGTCCTGACTCCCTTGGTGGTTCAAGGTTGATTATTTCACTGGTTCATAAATGAATTCCTTATCATTGATGGTTATCTGAGTTTGCAATGAGGCACTGTGGTCCCAATTTCAAAATGGCATTTTCTTTTCTTTCAGTAGTATTTTTGCCTTGAATTATTATGTTGTATGTAATACTCAAAACTTTGAAATATAGTCAAGGAAATCTGGCACTCAGAGTGAATGGGTGATTCTGTCTTTAGTCTGTGCACCTTGGTGCCTGGGCTATTGCATGGAGAAATGTCACTCCCTTGTTTCACAAGGGAAACTACTGTTTCTGGAGTCCTTGGATACCACAGTGAAGATCACTGTGGAAACTCACCAAGTAAACTGGACCTTTCCAGATCAGGGTTTTAACAGAGTGTAAATGACAAATGGATCATGCTCTGAACAGCTTCCATTGTTTGTGGGTGGTGACCAATTTTTGCTCTTGACAGCTATGATGGAGGTGAGATGAGGGATGCAGGTCTGGATCAGTGTGTTTGCAGGAGTTGAAGTCAAGCATGCTCAAAACCACAGCAGAAATACCTATTCATAACTCAGCAGGACTATGTTTCCTTCATGTTTCCACTCCAAACTACCCCCAGGTTCAGGATATCTTGGGTTAACCTGTGCCTAACCCGTGCTTTCCCCATATTCATGTGTTCCTGACAGAGACCCCAGAGCAACCCATCAGCAAAGCTGCTGAAGCTGGGGCAGGGCCAGGGCTGCCTCCCAAGGCATCACTTCACTGGTCAGTGGTCAGGGCTTTGGGGCCTTGATTTGAAGGCTGGTAATTGAAGATTTGAGCTTTAAAGTTCTGCAAGATCAAGTGCAGCAAAGCTCTTTAACACTTGGTGAACTTTAGGAATATAAATGAAATTCAGGGCATCAATGCTGTGCTTAAAGGCTTTGCAGCATGAATTCCAGAGGTGGGTAGCTAGCTATAGACAACAGGGTCTGTTTCACAGGAAATTCCCTGGATCAGCATGACTGACTGTGAGGAGTTCTTGAGGGAGAGAAAAGACTCTTGTTTGAGTCTTTTCTCAAAGTGAAAATGTTCAGACTGCAGTGGCCAGCAGTAATTGCACATGGTAGTTCCCAATGACCATCATTTATTTCTTCTTTGCTCTGGACTGGAAGGGGATTGTAATTCCATGAATGGATTTCCTGGAAGAATATGGACTTTCTTCCATGGGTAATGGCCTCAAGACTTTTTTCTCAAAACAGGAGGCATAGTCTACACCATCACATTGCCTGGCTCTGGGTGTAGATCAGCGTGTTATCTGCTCTGTTTGTGAGCATGCAGCTCAGAGGGATGGCTGAAGTATTTTCAACCAACACCTGAATTGCCTTAGGAGATAAAAAATTTTGAAATAGGAAAGGTGTTTACATATATTAAACATTTTCAGACATTTTGATGTCAAAGACATGCCCTCTCCTTTCTTTTCATCCTCTCCTTCACCTGTTAATGAAGTCTTTTATTTAAAAAATAAAGAGAATTTTGAATAATTGGGTACTTATCAAAATAATCTACAAATATTCAACTTCATTTTCAGAGCTTTTTGCAGTTTCTTTCTTTCTTTCCCTTCTTTCCCCCTCTCTCCCCCAACCCTCAGTAGAGCTTAAGCTGTTTTTTTTTGTCTTAGCATTCTTGAGCCTCAGTTTCAAGGGGATAGAACAGCTCTGTGGCTGTGGTTAAGGATAGGTTTCCTGAGAACTTTTCCCAAGGTATTTTCAGAATAAGTTGCTGAAGTTTTCATATGTGAAGTGATCTTTAGTTGAAGATTTGCAGTGGGTGTGAGTTGGCATTTGGTCTCTGTCTGCCAGTAAATGTACACTGCAGGAGGTTCTGCCTCCCCATTTCTTTGTGGGACTTTTTGTTAATTAGCAATTTTAATCAATAGTAAAAAATAAAGCCTGCTACAACTGTAAAAACACATATCCAGCCATGTCCCACAAGAGACTATTTTACATCTAAAATTACTCGATATTTTTATTTATTTTATTGCACAGTAGAATAGAGAGTTCACTTATTAAATTTATAGTTGTCATCAGCCTGGGAGATGAAGACACTAGGTGATTGGGCATAGAATCCAAAATAAGCACAGGTGCAAAGTATTGCACTAACATGAGAACAGCCACTGTCAGAGAGTTCAGGGAGAGTGACTGGTGAGGCAGCAGCTCTACAGGAAGAGAGGTGCAAGTTGTTAAAATACCTTGCTAAAATGCTGGGTATTTTAACTAAATTAACAATTAAATACTTCTGCCTTTAAACTATCCTGCTGCAGTGACAAGATCTCTGTTGAAATGCTGTTCAAAACAGCATGTGGCCAACAGAGTGCAGTCCAGAAGAGATCAGCAAAAATGATGAGAGCTCTAGAAAACTGTGTGTGCAGGATTAGCCCTTCAGAAAGAGTCAGCTATCAGTACAAATGAGACAATGCCTCATTTCTGTTCCTGCCCAGTTGTGTCCTGTTAGGGCAGAAATGGACTGAGTGGTCTGCTCTGGCTTTATCTGCAGCTCCCAGGTTTTCTCTTCACAGCTTCTCTCCACCCCTTTCCAGCACACCTGGACTGCAGCCAGACAGTATTTTCTCCTTCCCCAGCTGCCACTGTACAATCCTGCCTGAGCACTCCTAGTGTTTTTAGCTACTGTTTTCTGGTCCTTATTTGTGAACCTCCTTTCCTGCTGATTCTGGGCCCTAACACAGCTATGAGAAAAAGAAGTGAATGTCTCAGTGCAAAAGATGTAAAAAACCATGAGATGTAAGAAAATCAATTTCTTTGATACTGGCCATGGTCTCTGCTTTCTTTCTGCTCAGCAGGTTTCTTAAGGATATTTGATTTGCTTGCTGGTCATTGTATGCAAGTGGAAATCACAATGAGATTTCAATGACAAGTGGACCTTTTATGTGTTTTCTGTTCTTGTGTGGGCAGGTAATGCTGAAATTAATTTAGTAGGAAGAAAGGAGAAAAACAAAAAGGTAGTTTTGACATGCTAGGTCCCAGACAGGAATTGGAAACTGAAAGAAATGAAGAGATTCCACAGCAGGGCAATTAGGCTTTCACAAGAATTTGTTGAAATGTTGCTAGTTATTGTAAACAAAATTTGAAACAAGCAAATAAAGAATAAGACAGTAGAAAGAAGACATACAGATTCACAGATAAAGGAAATTGATTCTATTAATTACACAGAAATAAAAAATGTGAGAAACGGTAAAGATTGCAAGTACTGTGTTTAAAATACTAATGTATGCTTAGCCTAGTAGGTAACTATCTAAATTTTCAAGATAAAGTTTTATATGAAACCTGGGGGTTGTGGGCAAGTGAGAAACCACCTGAAAATAACTTCACAACAAGGGGAGCACCACCTCTATGTGTAAATCATCTTTACATCCCATCACTTACAAGAAATTATCTCCTCTTATGTCTGAGAAATGTCGATACTCATGTCATTTGCTTTAAAGCTTCTCTCTCTGCTCATGCATCTAGAAAATCCCAGCTCTTTTCTCATTTCTGATGTCTCTCACTTATTTTTTTTCCTGCCATTCAATTTTCTATTAATCTGAGTCAATTTGGCAAATGAGAAAATGAGGACCAGATAGCACATAATTTGTTTACTCATTTTCTCTTAAACATTTGCCCATATTACTGAAAACTAATTCTCATTCAGCACTACTGTTTTTAGCCTGAAAAAGCCTAAACAGAGTCTGAGGTTATAAGACTAGTTCAGATGGGATCATGCCTGCCTGTAGTCAGCAGTGATGAACAGATGATTTTAGAGAGAGGTTCATGTGAAGATCTCTGCTCCTCTCTATTGTCATCATGTTGTGTCTCTTAGCAGCTATGAAGGGAGCCCGCTGCAATTATTTCACATGGAGACATCTGCACTGTAAATGTCTGTGCTCATTCAGAATCTCACCTCTTCTTTCTAAGTAATGCAACCCTTTGCTTATTCATGTTTTCATGGAATAGAATAGATTCTTTATTGTCCTTTCAGGTTTTTTGGCACTAGGTGTGATTTCTGGGTTGGCTGATTTACCATTTCCATGAGATGGAGTGTCTTTTGGAGGATGCAGTTAGCTGTGGAGTGTTCTATCTACATCCCAAGCTGCAGGTGAGCAAGGTGTGGCAGAGCCAGGCTGTGTGGTTTACAATGGATGCATGGCCAGGTTTGGCATCAGAGCTGCTGAGGAACGTGGCTACTGAGAGCTGCTGGGTGGCAACCAGTGCCTTGGTGACAGTGTGGGAGGAGTGTAAAATGGCCTGGAGCACACAGAAGCACACAGTCACTCAGACAAAACCATCAGCCCATGTTTATTGACTTCTCTTTTAGGGAATGCTGTTTACTCCCCCTCCTGAGGAGTTTGGAGTTCCTGTGCACTTGCTGCCTTCAACCCTTCCTACAGCACACTCAAAAGAGTCCAACTTCTCAAATGTTCTCCATGCTTTGGGCAGCAGAAGGTTTACATGAATATGAAAAACTGAGAATATGAGAAACACAACACAACACTGCCAAGTGAAGTTTGTATTGCTGTGTGCAGTGTTTTCATATGTAAAAAACAGAAATTAATGAATTTTCAAGAACAGCTAATACATAATTTTTTCAATACCAGCATAAAATAAGCAAATTTTATATGGTATATGTTTTTGTATGTTATAGACAATTTTTTTCCATGTTGCATAGATTTTAAATATGTCATAACATCACAATCATAATTTTATACAACCAATATACTGATTAATATTATATTAATCTCTTTATGAAAAAGTAGAAGTTTTTCTAAAAGCTGAAAAGTAGTGGCAAAATTTTGATGCTCCTCTGCCTGCAAAAATAATTGTATTAATCTGGATGAATGATGAAAGGATGAAATACCCTGTATCATCACCATTTTGATGTAGTCATGTTTCATTAATCGAATTCATCAGTTTTCCAATTTTCTTTAAAACTCTTCTGACATTTTCAAGGATATTAAAATACAAGAGAGGGAACAAGAAAGCAGAGAGGGTGTGTCAGTAAGAGATTTAGATCTTTAGATTTTTTTGGTAGTCTGTGTAAGCTGATCTTTGGAAACTTGAGACATCCCAGCAAAATTGGCACTATTACGTGGTAGCAAAAATCAGTGTCTGCTCTGCACATATTAAGTGCTATCTAAGTGATGTATTGTAAAATCAAGTCCAAGGCATCTCACATTTGGCAGCCCAGGTTACCAGCTGTTTGGTTGTAAATGGGAAAATGATACTTCCCAGGTCCTGGACTAATAGTTCCCTAATAGTTCTCCTCTTGGGCTTGAGTTTTCTCCTGCACCTGTGGAGTGTGGATGGGAGTCATTTCTCATGGCCAAATCCCTCACATCCTGCCTCATCCCACTCCCCTGCACACTCACTGTGGGCTCACTGTGCCCCAGGATCCTCCTCTGAGGATGGGAAAAGGCAGGAATCTTCTGATTTGAGCAGAGTCTGAGGGGCAAGATGGGTCCTGCCAGGCTGCAGACCTGCATCACTGCTGCTAGAGGTGAAGTGATCAAGGGTGATAGATTTGGGCCAGCAAAGGAGAAATGAATGGGGGAATCCTGCTCCTTTTGCAGCCCTAACCAGGTCCCAGCCATTTCTTCCTGTCTCCTTCTGCTCCTTCCCACCCATTTGCTGCCAAGGGCAGGTGTGGGTGTCCTCAGCTACCATTGTGTAACCCTGCCTGGACAAACACACCTGGTTTGCCAGATGTGATTGCACAGTCCTTCTGGGAGAAAACACATCTCCTCTGGATTTTGACATCCCTTTGGAGAAGTAAAACAAAAGTTCTGGTTTAAAAAGGAAAACAGGTTGTGCTGTCATCATGTGCTGTGCTTTTTTAGTGCCTTTCACTAAAAGGATCATCCAACTTCCCATCATCTTAATTTGCATATATTGCCACCTGTACAGACCACTGACAAGTGTAAGGGGAATGCAGAGTCAAGAGTGAGAAAAGCAGCATCACCTTTTAGTGGGACAGGAACAGATGGAGCAGAATAGGAATTGGAAGAGAAGCCTAGAAGAGGGAAATTCTTTGTCTTCTGTTAGTTCAAGGTTTGGCACCTCATCTTGCTTTAACATCCTGAGGATCAAGATACTTCTCTAAAATGTATTCTCTCTCTTTTGCCTATTGAACTGAGAGAAAGCTTCTGCCAGATGCTGCAAGACCAACCAAGGGCCCTCCAAAGCATTGGTTAACTCTGTGTTAAGAGAATCTCAACTCCAGTGTTTCAAATTCATCTCTCTCTGCATGGTGACATCCTCAAAGACTGTGCCCTAAGGCTCAGTATCACATTTCTAGAAACATTACCTTTCAACTTGTCCCCAGTGGCACTTGGGCCTGAGATTCACTGTGGGCATCCCAGCATGTCTGACTTTGGTTAAGATTGCTGCAAAAGCAAACAATACAGTTTTTTATTGAGATAAAAAAGGCTTTTGAAAAGAAGTATATTTTAAAACCATAAATTACCAAATTTGTTGAGATTCCCAGGAATCCTATTCAACAGAAGGTGTTGGGAGACACAGGGCTTGAGTTTACTTATTCTTTGTTCCAGACTAGCTCCCTTATGTTTCTTCATCCAGTTTGACCCTTGCCAAATAGCAGTAGGTGAAATGGTTATGGCAGGTACTCTCAGAAGGCAAACATTCTCATGGCCAAATATCTGAGTGGCCAGAAGCAGAAATTGATATTAAGCTTCTACCACAAGCACAGCAAGGAGGATGTTTTCAGCAAGGTGTTCCCGTAGCCCTTCAGTGATGGTGGATCCACCTATGGCCACAGTATCTGCTGTGTGTCAGCTGCTGAGCTACCAGAGGATCTCCTCATGGGCACTGTGAGCTGGTCAGCAGGTGCTGTGTCACTGCCTGGGTGGAATCTATTGTTCCAGTGGTGTTTGCCAATGGAATGGCAGGGAAAGGCAAGCAGCCTTGGAAGGGTATAAATTGCCCAGCCCATACTCCAGCTCTCCTTCAGCAGATGGGGAGCACGAGAGATGAAGCCCCTCATGCCAGCTGCACTCACCCTGCTCCTCCTCTGCCCCCCAGGCACAGGGGAGCGTGAATTCACCTCCATCCTCACTGTGCCCAACGGGGGCCACTGGGGCAAGTGGGGCAGCCGGCAGTTCTGCCACCATGGCTATGCCAATGGATTTGCTCTCAAGGTAAAATTCTCTCCGCTCCCTACCATCTCCTGTCCCTAAGGATTTTCTGCAGTTTTCCTCTTCTTGAGTGTGATACTCTGTGTGTAAAACTACTTCTGGCAAATGTTGCCACTGTAGCTACACCAAAAAATTCTGCGTGTGGCTGATGTTGCTGGGAGAAGTCACATGGGTGTGAAAATCTGGATTCAGGGAGAGAGGTATCCATCACCACTGTCTCTCCTGAGACTCCGAGACTCTGCCTTACCTCTTGGATCAGAAATAGTTAAAACCCACAAAGAATATAGTACAGGGGCTAGGTGGCTTCCCAGTGACAGCCATCTTTTCTGATATGCTTCCCAAGAAAAGTTCTCTCTGTTTCATTACAGAAAAGAGGTGGGACTGTTTATGATAGGCATGTAAAGGACTTTTCCTGGGTGCTTTGCCCCTTGCCTTTACCTCTGTCCCTGTGTGACTTCCACTGCAGGTGGAGCCCGACCAGTTTGGCAGAGATGACACTGCTCTAAATGGTGTACGCCTGCACTGTCAGGATGACTCAGTAACCATCGAGTCCTTGGTGGGAGAGTAAGTGACACTGTGGTTCCTCTCCTGTTTGTCATGCACCAGCTTACACAACACCCATGGGTGTCACCTCTTCTCTCTGACCTGCTGTATACATAGTGCTGTAGCATAGTGAATTAAAACAAGTGGTTAGGGGTTGTTTTTCATTGATTTTGAGAGTTATTAAACACGGTTACCTCACTTTACCACTTTTTGTTTGCCCTTGGATTTTCTGCAGAGCACTGTGAACACTGTGAATATGGTCCTAGGGTTAGAGTCTTTCTTTGAAAGGGTTTCTAACCATACATTTAGAAACTGTCTGGTCCAAGCGCTGGCCATGCTGCAGGGAGCAGTTCTGCACCTCTGGCTGCTCTCCCAGCTGCCTGGTGTGTACCTGTCACACATCAGGAATGCCTCATAAAATGTGCTCAGGCTGCCCTGGGGCTTTTTACCAGAGCCATAACAATCCAATCTTTGCCTTCCTGGTGTCTTTCTGATGGGATATCAATGAAGAGAAAAGTACAGCTTTGGAAGGCAAGGAAAACAAAAGGAGAAAGTAAATCCCCCAACTGCATCAGAATGCAGTGTGAAAGAAGTGTTAAGCTTCAGAGCAGCCTGACAAGGAGAAGGAGCATTTCCCAGCAGCTCACAGAGCCCAGACATTTTTCCATTTGCTTTTTGTCAGATGGGGTTCCTGGACCAGCTTCCAAGTTTGCCCTGCAGGCTACCTGATCTCCTTTTCACTGAGAACAGAGAAGTCCCAAGGAGCAGGTGATGACACAGCAGCCAACAATATCCAGTTCAGATGCTCAGATGAAGCTGTGCTGGTAGGTGATGGACTGTCATGGGGCAGCTTTGGCCCCTGGACCAACAGCTGCAAGATATGTGGTCTCCAGACTAGGGTAGAGCCCCCACAGGGGCTTCAGGACGACACAGCACTCAACAATGTGAAGTTCTTCTGCTGCAAATGAGCACTTGCTCCACCTTCATCACTGCCTACACAGCCCATATCCCACAGCAAGTGGAGTATCAGTAAAGCTTTGCTCTAGCTTTGTCCTGGGACATGCCCAGGATGTTTTGACTGCTTGCATCCTGCTGTTCTGACCAATGCCTGAGATGATGACATCTTTTATAGCTACTGCTGCATTAGCATAGCCAAATCATTGCATCATGTACTGCTGGTATGTTGCTATGAAAATGCTCAATCTCTAGCAATTGCTGAGCTGACAGATCTCCCTGCTTTCTTTTTCTCTGACTGGTAAGTTTCTTTAAGGCTTGGTCTGCCCATTTTTCCCTTATTTGAAGGGAATATTTGATCTGTTGATATGACAAACTGGGAAGAATGAATATTTGAGTCTATTTGAAGTTTCTGAACAAAGCCAGAATGAGTAATGGGAGACAAATGTGGTGGAACAGAAGTTTGGGTGGGCTCTTGAGAAGCACCAAAGGTTTACTGTCATTGCCCACTCCTAGCTTGAATTGACTCAAGATTTGTACATGCTTTTTGCAGGCAATCTGTTAGCTCCTGCCTGAGCTCCTGCCTTAGGAAACATGGCTAGAGAGTGTGTTTACACTGTGCATTCATCTGTGTGGCACTGAAACACCTGGGTGGGTTGTATCTCCCCAGGCCTCCCTCGCTGCTGCTTTGCAGTGTGCTCTGCTGGCTCACCTGGCTGCTAGTGCAGAACATCCTCATGGGGCTTGGATTTTGTTTGTTGCCTCTGGGCTTCATGCTTTAAATAGGATGGGGGAGAATCCAAACTAAAAATAAACTCTGTGTAATTCATCCATTTTTTATGCTCCAATTTGCTGGGTAAGCTGGAAGTTATTACCTTGTTCTGATGCGATAGATGTAAAGAATGTACTCTCAGTTCAGGGAAAAAGAATATTTGGAGATCATTATCACACTCTATTAAGCCACCAAGCCTCTCTGGCAGGGGTTTGAGAAGACTTGCTGCCTCTCTGAGCACCCTTGAGGAAGTGTTGCTGTTGCTGTTCCTTCAAAGCAATGCATTGTGCATCTTGGTGTGCTTGAAAAAAGGTAGGGGCATGATGCTGGCATTCTCCAGGTGACTGCTGGGGTTGGGCTGAGGGGATGTTGTGTCGGGGACCACAGCCACGTAGAGCTGCACAGAGCTGATGGTGGAGGTTCCTTCTGCCTGTTCACATCCTCTCCTTAGCACATACATAGCAGCCATCACCCTCTGTCTCTTCATGCATACAAATTTTTCTTACTGTTGCTTACCTCAAAAAGTACTTGAATAATAAAACGGTATTTTCTTCCACTGAAGCACTTCAACAAAGCTTCCATAGTGCAAGAAGAATCTCAGAAAAATTCCTGCATTTGAATGATTTTATTTTTTAAAAAAAATAATATTACATTTTCCAGTCAGACCTTCTGCTGCAAATTTTCATAGTTCTGATTTATTTGATCTCAGGATTTGACGTATTTCTTAACATTTGGTATTTCTGAATGATCCTTTAACTGCTTTCTTACCTCCTCTTGCTTTCAGACATCTTAAGTGTGCAAATGCTTTATTAAAGAAATGCTTATTTTGTAAACCCAGCCCAGTCATCACTTAGAATACTGATTATTAGCTTCAAGGAACAATTTTGTAGCTTCCATCTCAATTTGAAGTTTCTCAAAAAATTAAAAATTTCATATCTATCATATGTTCAGCTCCCTATAAACATATAAATCGCTCTAGCAATCAGAAAAAAAAAAAAAGGCAANGCCCAAAACTGCAACCTTTTTTTGACAAGGTAAACCAAACTAAACTAAAACTAAATTCTGATGCTGTCACAGTTAACTGGAGTCAGCAGTGTCTACACTGAATTTCCAAAATAACTGTTTTCAAGCCCCACAAGAGGACACATTTTCATTTGCATCTAGTTGCTTGGCTTTCATTTTCCTGTGAAACAGAAATAATTTCAGCTTGCAAACTGACATCCAGTATAATTAGTGAGGCAATATTTGAGGACATAAAAGTAAAATATCTGCACTGATCTAAGCAAAGCAGGCTTAATTTGATGAAAGTGAGCAGGAATCATAGTGACATGATTAGCTGCATAATTTTCCAAAGCCTGGGGAATCCCCTTGCTGAGGCAGAGGTGGCTCCATGCACTTCACAGAAGTTTTAGAGGGCCAACTACTGGTCACCTTCCACCAGAGCACATAGGACAAGAGAAAACCATCAAGTATTTATACTGTAACATGATGTGATCAGCACCACCACAAATCTCACAACAGGACATTTCAAGTGCTTTTGTTTTAGCAGGTAAGTTGTGGGTTTTTTGAAAGATATCCTGGGTGAACCTAAGTTGTGTGTGGAGCCAATTATGTGTGGGAAAAAAAGGTCAGATATTTCATCATCTCGATATAGAGAAGGTTTCTAAGAGAGTTAATTTGTGGAATGATCAATGCTACTGAGCTGACGTGCTTGAAAGAAGGAATGGCATTTCTTTGAAGTGATTTGTTCAAGAAGCAGTGCCTGTTTTCTTATATATGTGTATGCACTTGTATATGTAGATGATGGAAAACTTGTAGCTCATATTGTGCATTTCTTCTCCAGAGGGTAATTCAGGCTGGAAGACTCTGAACATCTGCTCTTTCTTTGCAAATGAATGATTCAGTTAAATTTTGAGGTTTTGCTGTGGGAAGAATTATTCACAGTGTCAGCAAAACTGACCTGTGCTTTCCTGCTGTGCCAGGTGTAACACTGCTTCCTAACAGGGTAAGAATAGAAACTCCAAATGAGAGCTGTTCCAAGGAATGTTTGGAAAACAGAATACCATCTCCTCCTCACATGCTTTCTCATGTACTTAAAAATCGAATGGCTATTTTTTTATCATCTGAATACTGATGGACCAGCTGGGTCTCCTCTGATGGTCCACTTGCAAAACATGGCTGACACACAAACTAGAAAGTAGGTCTCAGGCATTTACTTCACTCAGAGTGCATGAATCACTCTTCTAACAGAAATGAAGGTTTAAACCATCATCTAAGTGTGCTGGAGCTGGTGTGGCTGAAAATGTGCATAGCTGGAATCTGTGAGTAGCTACATCCGCATGACTTTAAAAAGTGACTGTGTCTCTCTGGTGCATCTAAGAGTCAGGAATATGTTGCCAAAGAACTAACATACAGTTCCTGTGGAATGCTGGTGGGACTAGTGGCAACACCGAGGACCAAGCAAGAATTATCCCTGAATCTATTGATAACGCAGCAATTTTGGATCTGGAGCATGAGTAGGCTTGGGGAAGGCAAGGAGGAGTTCTCCACTGATCCATGCATATGTGGCACAGCTCCCAGGGAGGCTGGCAGAAGCAGCAGGCCTGGAGCTTTCCCAAAGTGATTTTTAAAAGTCAATTCTATTGAATAAGACTGAATCAGACCAAGACCAGACCTGCTGTTAGCAGTGCTCCAGTGAACCAAGCTTTGAGACTGTCTCTGAGAAAGATGACCATAGAAATCCTAGCCTTTATGGCCATATTGTTCCTGTTGCACAAGGAAAATAAATATTCCATCCATCAAATGTGCTCTGAAGCTTAAGTTGTTAGTTTCTGTGAGATACAGAGGAAACACCTGGGGATGCTTTAGCTACATATCATTGATAATACTATACATGATGAGTGCACCTTGCAGCTCGTGCTCAGCCTGTCAGAGTTAACAAGTTTTTCAACCCCATAAAACCAACCCTAATTAACCAATGTGGTTGCCAATGAAGAAACAACTAAAAACATCTGGCTTTGAATTTCTTGAGTATCATTCTTTGGAAATGTTGTTCTTGAATGTGAGGAGCAGAGAACATTAACCTGTGGGTCATGAGAAGGAAAACAGGTCTCTGGAGAGGTGATTCATGAAGGATTGAATTCTGGCTTCCATGCTCCCCCACAGCCCTGAGCCTCTGGGCATACCTTTGTCCCACAGGACTGAATATCTACGGTATTGTGCTTGAACAATTTTTGTCTGAGGAGCTGTTGTTTTGTGATTTGTACCTGCCTGCTCTGTCTTCATCTCTGCAGAAAGGGAGCCTATCCAAGGCAGTCCAGGCTCCAGCAAGTAATGTTAGGAGCTGTTGTCCTGGCAGGAAGAAGGAGTAGCTGGCTCAGTGAAAGCTGAGGGAAAGGAATGAGCTGTCTGGCAATGCATAAACAAGATTAGCAGCAAGGCAGAAACACCAGATATGTAGAAAACATATTGCTGTTGGACAGATAATGTAGACTCTTTCTTAGAGACCTTTGCATCTGGTGTGTGTTTCCTGAGCTTTCCATCTTCTACTGGAGCAAAATGGTAGGCATCAGTCAGCTCGTAACCCCTTACAACACAGACTGACTCTGTACTGCTTGCTGAGGCTTGGTGGCTTTGGCAACAGGCCACCTAGCTGGGTCACATTTGGCTCCACTAGCAGCTGGGTCTCTCCAACACAGAGGCTTTTCTGAAATCTCCAACAGATTTCTTTTTGATCACGCAGAACCAGTGCAACAGTAGCAATGGGGTAGTGGTAGTTTGGTGCATTTCTTAATGAACATAAACAAGCAAAATGGACACCAATGACCTCTTCAGTGCTGTGTAGAAAAGGAAAAGAGTGACAGTGCTACAAGAACAGGTGCAGGAGTTTATTAACTTTGTTATTTGTGAAAAAGAACATTTCCAGAGGAAGCAGGACAGTATGAGAAGCCAGGTTACTGTGTGAGTCATTTCAGGGAAGCATTCTGCAGATGTCCATGAATGGCTTAGAAGTCCATGGACAAAACTGGCTTCATTAAAATCCAGAAAGGGCTACTCTTACCTTGAAGGACTCTCTTCATGCATTCAAAAATAATTTAACCAATTTCACTTTTGCAAGTAGTAGAAGGAGATTAAAAAATTAATTCCCCAATCTGATGGTGTCTCTAGAATGCCCTTCAATTCTTATGCCAGCAATTTTTTTTGTGTCAGTGAACTTTTTATAGTGAGATAACCAGAAGTAATTTAGAAAGCAACTTTCTGTCTCAGCTTTTGCCACCTATCAAATAAGACCACCTTTAGTAATTCTAGTTTATTGCTATAGAATCCCCAACATGGCTAGAAGTGCTGCCAATTGAAAACAATAAATAGATTCTAAAAGTTTATTTGAACATGTTCTTATCTGAGGAGAAAAGACAAAAATAAATTCTGTCTCTTGCTAGCTACAATGTTTGTACTTCACTGTGACATCAACTTCAGTGTGCTTGCTGGGAAGAGCAGTGTCCAGGGGACAAAGCTTTTCTAATTTCAGAGGAGACTTACATCTCAGGAAAAGTGGTACCTAAATGAAGAAAATATCACTTCTGTGTCTAGGCTTTTTTCAAATTAATTTCTGGAAATACATCAGTGTTTTATGGAAAAAACCATAACTGGGTTTCTCCTCTGGGTCATGCTGGAGGTAGTGAAGTTGCACATCTCTGAAGTAGGGGATAAGTAAGAAAAACATAAACTTAGGAATCATTACTATATAAAATACCTGATGAAAAATTTCCTTCCAAGTCCAACCAAATGATTGCAACTTTCCATGTGAGATTATAACACCCATGGTACGGTGCTAAGTAGTTATCCAGCAGTACCTGCTGAGTCTCACTCCTATTAGAGGTGTAAGAAATCCACTGGTGTCCTCCCAGACTTCAAAACCCAGCTGGAAGTTTATCAATGAGTTACCTCAGAGGTGGCTCACCTTAAATGAGGTACAGTGTCACACTCTTGCTTGTTAAGCAGGCTTTTATATAACTGTTATGGTTTCCATAGAAACATAACTAAATCTTTCCTCCAGCATAATCCCCAAAAGCTTTCACAGGCCTGGAAAATACACAGAGAACAGTCAAATCATTTTTTATGCTGACAAAAAGAATGCCACAGTTGTCACCCAGTCAAGTTTCTCACATGGGGCAAAATAAGTGTAAATCCCACACAGCAGAATTGCCTTGCAGCATTCAGATATTTTCCTGGAATCCCATTTCCCTGCAAGTTCAGTTTCAAAAAGCTCTAGAGCAATCTTCCAGAACTGTGCAGGCTATAGGTGAGAAAGACCTTAATTGCATTCCCAAAGCATGTTGGTGAGTGCAAATCCCATGAGAACAGAGACAATAATTATGCTGATGATCCCTTCCCAAGGCCTATATTGCTTCCAGATGGGCATTTTCAAATGTTCTTCATGATGACTTTTAATGTTCTCCTTAATAGCTGGGACTAGCAGCACATTACAGGGATTCTCTAGGCAGGAGGGTTTCCACCTAACAATCTGTTTCCTCTTGTGCAGTTTCACCCTACTTCTCTTAGCAGTTTAGGACCCCATTCACTTTCCTAGGTCGTGGCTGAAGACTTCCTTTAGCTTGGAGAAAAGGAGACTCAGGAGGGACTTTATTGCTCTCTGAAAGGAGGTTATAGCCAAGGAGGGATCAGTCATTTCTCCCAGGCAACCAGGGACAGGACAAGAGGAAATGTCCTCAAGTTGCACCAGGGGATGTTCAGGTTGAACATGAGGAAGAACTTTTTCCAATAGGTGGTCAAGCACTGGACCAGGCCACCCAGGGAAATGGTGGAGTCACCAACCCTGGAAGTGTTCAAGAAATGACTGGACATGGTACTTAGTGCTGTGGTTATTTGGATAATGGTGTTTGGTCAAAGGTTGGACTTGATGACCGTGGGGGTCTTTTCCAACTTTAATGATTCTGTGAATTCACTAGGAGGATGACATATTAACAGATCTGTGTTTAACCCTGCCTCCTCTTTTAGTGTCTTCAAGAATGTGAGTGAAGCAAGTAGAAATAAAATCCAGACAAAACTATAATGATTCATCTAGTTAATACTGTATAAAGTTCTTTTTTTCAAAGTTTAAATATATAATGCTGCTGCAAATCATTTAAGCAACTGAACATAAGTTTAATGCAGGTGCATGAATAGTTTGTCAATTTCAAAACTTAAAATTAAGCAGAAGCAGGTGTTGGGCTGAATTTGCTTGCTAGAATTATTTACTGTGAATGACAGATATATGAACTGCAGTGCCCTCAGGTGGAACTTACCTGAGTGAATATGGACACTTGTAATTTATAGTCCATCAGTGACAATGTCTTTGTCTTCTGCTTCTGTTATGGAAGCGGATCGAATGTTTAGCAATAACCTAACAAACCCTGTTTGTTCTCTGTTTAAAGGGTAAAATGCAGTTCTTTCAGCTTGGAGTTAGGTTATACATTCCAGGCAGAGAAAGAAGAATCTTCCAAGGAGCTGATTCGAGGCTGCTGGCTGTGGGTGACCGACGGGTGTTAATGGCAAGGGATGGCTTGGTGAGAGCCAGACACTGAGGGCTCTCTGTGCCCTCAGTCCCTTCTGCAAGGCAGATGGCATTGTCCACAGCCAGGAGCCAGGTGGGTGTCAAGAACCAGACACAAAACTCCCAGACTCTGCAGGATCTCTGCTTCATGTGGGAGCATGGAACAGTTGTCAGCTTTCATTACATCCCTCTGAGTGAACTCAGTGCCTTTCCAGCTGGGCTAAAGCAGGAATGGCTGGTAGAGACCCGAGGAATGGGTCCTCTGAGGAATGAGCTGCTCTGTGATGCAGGAAAATCCATGGGGAAAATCCCTCCCTGGTTCACTGGCTGTGCTGCACCCTTTCCTTGGGGCAGAGCAGACAGGGAGGGAGAAGGGCTGTGCCTTTCATGCTCCTGGCATGGGGAGAGGAGGGGCTGAGCAGCTCTAGTTAGAGCTGTCCTCCATCCTGGGGGTGACACACATCTCATGAGGACTCTGCTTAAGGGCAGAGAGCAGGGCTTGAGAGGGGACACAGACACTACCTTGAAGCTAAAAGAGATTGAGAAAAAGCTGTGAGATGAGCTACTCTTTCACATCCCCATACTTACCTCCAAGAATAAGAGTTACTTCCTGAAACTTTGGGTTTGTTTTTTTTTAAATCAATTAATTCAAGGTGTAGTTCAAGATAGCTTAATGTCAGAAAGTGTCAGGCAGGTTGCCAGCTGATACAGATTTGCTCTGGCAAGGCCAGACTATCCTAGGAGCTGGCTGGGAACTCTACAGGGGTGATCTACACATCTCTGGCAGGGTTATGTTCCAGTCAAACTGTTGAACCTCCAGGTGAAGGGACTGATGGAGGAGATGAACCCACTACACAGCATCAGGTAGGGTGAAAGGAAACTGTCCCTTGAGGCAAGACCCCAAGCCCTGTGTTGCATGGAAGGAGCGATGGCAAAGAGCAATCCCTGAACAAGTAGAGAATGGGGACTCCTGTGTTGGGACTGCCTGGATGCTTGTGAGCTATTGCAGCAGGAGAAAAGCTCCTTCACCACCTGGGCAGGACCTCAGTAGGTGAGACTAATTTTATTGGGGTAGGACTCCAAACTGGTTCAGCCTGATCCTCACTCTGGAGCAGTGGGAGCCTCTGAAGTTGTGTTTATCACTTCCAAGGAGTTTCCTGCTGCTCTGGTTCTGCTCCTCTGCACTGAGCTTTGCTAAGAAGAAGCTGATCTGGGTGCATGCCCCTGAGCTGCAGCTATCAGAAGGTAGCTGTGGGTAGCACTGTTAGATGTGTTATGTGTGTTCCCACTGTGAGAAACCATCCTGATCTCAAATAGCCTAGAGTTATTCAATACAGGGAAAACATGGATAGGCAATGGTGGGTAGTGAGGTAATGTCTTTGATGATGTCCAAAATATCAGTAGAAGAAATTCTGGCATAAAAAATGCAGGAAAACCAGAAGTGAATACAGAAAGCAATTACAGTTTAAACTCCTCTTCCCAAGGAGACCTGTGGTCTTTTTGGATAGATATTTATAGTATGCAGTCTGCATTATAATTGTTTTTTGAGAGACTAAGCTTCACAGGCTGAATAAAGAACAGTAATACAATGCTGTAATTTAATTAGAGCATATTTCTTATAGCAACATGACAAGTGTCCTGTTTCCATTCACCCTGGAAGCTGTGTCCTTGATTTCAGCACTGATAGTGATGCTGTAGGAGCAGCATCAAACTGGTGGTGGTATGGAGAGCCAGGCTCTGCTGTGCTGGGATGGATGCACCAGCCTGACTGCATCGCCTCTGGATGCAGGCAAATGCAGGCCACAGCCATGGACCTTGATGGCTTTGTGATATGTCTGATGAAAAGTGGGTCTCTGAGATGTGTTCTTATGAACCTTTCTCCCAATTTCTGCTAGAGACCATTACATAAGAGGAGCCACTGTCATGTAAATACATAACCCAATTAAACAAGGAATAGAGAGCTTAGCAGAAAGAAAGTGCTTCTCTAGCATTACTGCAAGTGCATGCCACCTCCTGGGATTGTGAGAGAAAGGAAAATACATCACAAAACTCTACAAGCAGAAGTTAAATCCTTACTGAAGACCAGAGGCATGCAAATGCCAATGTCTCCCTTTCAAGATTTAGAGCAACCTCAGAAGATAAAGCTATTAATCAGGTAAGCTGCAAGTCAGGTCTCACCCTGTGGCTGATCCAAATGGCCAAAGCTGGATGACACTAATTTCATCTGAGGCGAGGCAACGCCACCAGCTCTCCCAACACATAGGACTGCAGGGATGTTCCAGATCTGATGAGGAGTCCCAGTCAGATTTTTCAGATGTGAAAGGAGTGGAGCAACAAGGGAAAATCTTGATCCACCTTAGAAAGGAAGTTCACTGTCCCTATGACAAAACAGACCAGTCATTGCTTGCAGCACTTGTCAGATTCCTTAAAGACCCTAGACACACCTAACATATCAAGAACTTCCAAAGTGCTAAGAATGTATACTTTCCTTCTTTGTAGCAACATTAGCCACAAAGAAGTCCAATTTCTGCTTAGATTAAAGGACAAAGGCCCCTAGGAATGCAACATGTTGGGAAAGAACTGTTTGGAGCCACATAACAGCAGCTTAGATGACTATTTACTGTGATGTTACAGTCTGAAGTGAATATTGCTTTTATGACCAAATTTTGATTTGGCACCAAGTGCCTCTTTGCTAAGTGTGCCAAGGACCAATTAGGGTTAGAGCTTGATATGGGGATGCTTTAAAGCCTAGGTACTTTTTCTGGACTTCTACTAAGGAAAAGTAGAGCTCTTTCCATGAGCTCTTTCTGTCAGTCATCATGAGGGTACCAAGTGCTTTCCTACAGCATTTTTCTCTGGCGGACCCTGAGAATCGTCTCCAGGCAATCTTCGAAAGAAGTACTGGTTGGTGTACTCCCAGTCCTTTTAAACACTCGCAGGAAAGGAATCATTTACCCATTAGTGGAATTTGAGATATGCCATCCATGTGCTCATTCACCCTGCACCCTCTTTACTGTGTCTCTTGGAGCCCTGAGTCGTGCAGATGATGGCTGTGTGCCAACACAGCAGCAGTCCAGCCATTCATCACCGTGTGGAGCACTGAGGCAGTGAGATTCATCTGAACTCTCCAAGGCACAGCAAAAGCAGAAGGCCTCCAAAGGCAGAAGTCTCCTTCTGCACGCTGTTGCAGGGAAGGAAGAGAATGGGTTGGTGAGAAGGGCAAGAAACCTCCTGAAAATCTACCTTACCTGCAGGAGCATCTCTGTGACATCTTACCTCTGCCAGGTTGTTGCCTTCACCCCCGCAAAGTGGCATTCTGAGGAGAGGGGCACTGGATCCCTGATGGCAACAGCTGTCCCCTTGTGAACTGATTCATTTGTCAGCAGCAGCTCTGACTACAGAGCACAGCTCTGACCTGTGAGCTGCCTTGGCAAATGCTGGCTGTCTAAAACGACAGAAGAAAAGCAGCAAATATCTAACTTCCCAGCCCAGAGAGAGATTCCTCTCTTGTGCTTCCAGCTGGGGCTAGGGGACCGTGAAAGAGGATGTGCAAACACAGTGTGCAAACAGTGCTCTTCAAAATCCCTGACCTGTCTGGAAGTGGTTTGCTTTGTTTTAGCTGATAGCACGAGTCACGTGCTCTCAGAGACACTGACGATGTATGAGGGGCATGACCCCTGCAGGCAGCCATCCTGCTGGGCTCACCAGTTGGACAATGCCTAGGGAAGGGCTGCAGCAGTTTCTCCTCAATATTTTCTATCCTACTACACCATATGTATGTTCAGCAGGTGGTTCCAATCAGGGATGATGTGCTGCCGATTGCTATTGCTTTCTATCAATACAGGGCTCTTCTGCAGAAGGATGCTGATGTGAAATAGGCCTGGAAGATGGGTCTGGAGGAAAAAAGTTGAAGGAATGCAAATTGTATGGAAATGCAAGATTTGGATGTGATGGGTCCAGATAAGCACTAGGCAAGGATTTTATAGACTATGCCCTATGCCCAGCTCTGCAAAATGCACTGTCACTTACCTGTCATTAGTACACTGGGTGCTCCACACTTCTCACCTCTTTCTCCCTTTAATGAGCATCCATCTTCTCTTCTGGCCATTCCAGCCAAAAATGATGGCAAGGGAGATCTGCATTAACACTCAGTACCTGCTGTTGGTCTCCATTGAGTGTACAACCATGTCCCAGCCCCTCTCCTGCTACTCCAGACAGCTCTGGCTGCTGAACCACACTGGTGCTCTGAGAGCCAGAGAGGTGGCTCCTCTCCTGTCCTACTGCAGGGCTGCTGCTCTTCACCTTTGCTCTTCACATTTTCTGGGATCTCCTCTGCTCAGACTTCTCTGCACACCCAGGCCAGCAGGAAAATCTCTGCCATAGATCAGATATCAAGGCATGGTCCCCATGCCAGAGATGAAGACGTGGAGCAACCAAAATATTTGGTAATGCTCTGTCTGTGTTTCACAGCCCTGCTCCTTAGTTTCTGGTGTTTTACCAGACATTATCCTATCCAGGGATTGTAATAGCTTATAGGGGAATATGTGTCCTTTAACAGCTCAAGCTTTAATTTATCTTAGTAAACAATTGTGCTCATCTTGTTTTAAGTTAAATATGTGGCTCAAAGAACTTAACTGCACAAATATAGAAAAAATCTTACAAGAAGGCTGGAAAGGAACTTTTTAGAAGGGCATGTGGTGAGAAGACAATGTGCAATGGATTTAAAGTGAAACAGGGTAAGTTTAGATTAGATGTTAGGAAGAAATTCTTCGCTATGAAGTCGGTAGTCATCTGAGCCAAGATCTTCTGCTGTACTTTCATTCTCTGAAGGTGCTTTCAGGTAGGGGCATGCTGCAGCCTAAAGCATGGGCTTTATAGAGGATGTAGAAAGGCTCCTGAAAACACAGAAAGCATGGGGAAAAAAAAAAAAAAAGGTAATATGTAGAGGAACTGCTGAAATTTGGGAACTTCAAAGGTTTTGGGATGTTCAGACTGCTGGAAATTGAAACATTGATTGTAGCCTGGAAAACCTTGATAGGAAGAAGATACCAGCTAGTGAATGGCTTGTTAAGCTCAGGGCAGAGGAAGGTATGATGAGTTACAGTAGCTGGATGCTCAAGACAGAAAATTGAGTAGGAAAAAATAATGCAGATATGAACTTGACATGAATAGCTATAAGAGCAGGCAGACAGGGAAAGAGCAGAATCTCCACCTCTGGTGGACTCCCAGCATCAGCAGGATACTTCTCTGGAAGACTCTGGCTGAACACAGATTACCAGACTCAAGGAGGAGAACAAGAATATCCTATAGTAGCTGTGACATCTCTGGTGAGGTGAGGGAACTTGCTGTTCCAAAAAGAACTTAAACCCTCTGGATCAGTGAGCAAAAGGAGTGGGATCTCATTTCATCTTGCTGCAGTCATCAATTGCTGTGTGGGAAGTCCCCAGTTTAGACACATGCATCAAGGAGAGGCACATGCAAAAAGGCTGGTTGGGTGTACTCCGCTGAGCTCGACACCTATAGGAGACACAGAAATGCAAAATCTGCTTATTGAATTAAATTAGTACCACTAAGGTGTCAATAGATAGACTGGTCATTTTTCCAGAAGGATGATTTGCTGCCAAAAGTGCCATTTTCCTTTAAAATTAGCTATTATGTACCAAGTAAGCTTTTTACAACAAATACCAAGGAGTGGTTTGAATGGAAGATGCAGAAAATAGGGCAGCCTAATCAGAGGCAGGCTGAAATCAATCTCCTGCTGTCCCTGACCCAGAGTCTCTCTGTGCTGAGATCTCTGCTGCATAAAGACAAGGCACGTCCTTGCCTGTGCACTGCAAGGAAGGTCATCAGGGATTCACAGGGGTGACACAGGAGACTCTGAGACCTTACATTTGCGTTCTCAGGTTCACCCCATCATTGACCTGCACCCTAGTAGAATAAACTAATTTCAGTTTTATGCCACAGGTTCCCCTGCAATACCAAATCCAGGTAAGGGATTAAATTAACTATGCAAAAACACACATCTGTGCATTCAGACATTGATTTGGTGCTTGCCCTAAATTTCACACTAACAAGATAAATGCAGTAATTTTAGTATAAGAAAGAAATAGTAAATTTTGCAGGACCATAATGGACTAACCCTTTTGAAGTGGTCTGACTTTCTCTCAAGAAAAGCTATTTTTGTCTGTTTTTAAAAGAAAATAAAGAAAGTATTTTTGGTGGCCAGCCAGTTCAGAAAATAAACTGCCAGTGTTATGCTGAACTGGTCTATTAGTATGGATACCAAGAGGCACTCTGCTCTTCTTTTACATTGTGAAGGAATGGTTTCACATGCTAATGCCCTCTTTCCATCAGTGTCCTACAAATGGAATCATAACAGCATCTTGCAGTCTTGCCTGGATGCCTGCAATTGTGCAAGAATTTCAGCAGAAATCCACTCTAAGTCCCCACCCTTGCCTCCTGAGAAGTGGGAAGCTTTTTAAAAAAGACCCCAAATCAGCTCTGAGCACAGCAACTCCTGGAAGATGCATTATTTGTGCTCAATAATATTGTTTTTGATAGGGTTCATGTCAATTTGACAGAGAACTTTAAAAAGACATAACAGTTCCTTCCAAAATTACAGCTACACCAGCTTAATTTACAGACTCCTGTATATCTGTTGACACATGGTAATATTGGTATTTAATCTTTGTTTTAACATCAGATTTCTACTGGTTTGGTACAGTCAGTGCCTTTCATTGCCAAATTGATCCCAAGTGCCCTTCATTTTTCAAAGATGGGTAAAGGAAAAATTCCTCTAAGACGTGAGTGTCTGGAAATGCACGATGGTGCAGGTTTTTATTCTCCTGGGTAAGTAAAATAGTTGTGTCAAAAGCTCTGTATGGGAAGGGAAGGGAAGGGAAGGGAAGGGAAGGGAAGGGAAGGGAAGATGACACTTGATTGACAACTGCTCAGAAACTTAGACTGGTCATAAAATGCTGAGTCTCAACTATACAAAAACACAGACTCCTTTTCCCCTGTGATCCAGAACAGTTAGTCATTCTTAGATACCCTTGAGAATCTGGGCCTGAAATTCTGATCTGAGAAACAAACAACTGAAAACGTACTCTCTTTTGCATCACAGTTTGTCCATGGAGGAACCAAGAGATGCACTTTTGAGAGCAACAGAGTGCAGACAGGTCTGTTGGTAATAAGTGAGAGTCATGAGTCAACTACTTCTGTTCTTGATGCTGAAGTTATTCAATGCATTCTTTAAGTTATCAGTTTCCCCAAACAGATTGTATTACAATCTCTAAAATTCAATCCCCAAATCCACTTATTTAAAAAAAGTAATAACCATCCCCACATAGCATTGCTTTCCCTCTTGCAAGCAACAATCCTTTTATCAAGAGGAGTAATAAGGTAAAGTACACATGGCGTTTCTGCCCATGATGAAATTCTTAGTTATTCCAGAGCACCCACAGAGCTCTACTGGAGCCATGGGTGATGCTGGGTTTTGGAGTGGTTGGCCTGATATTCAGTGGGTTTGGCTCCCCAGGATTGACAGAGAGCCCCAGGATCACTAGGAAGTCAGGAGCAGGGGTGGGTGGTTGGATGTGCAGCACAGTCCTGGGGTGATTCTTGTCCCCTGGACCCACCCCTTCCAGGCAAACCTGGCCCTGGAGCAGCCCTACGTTTGCATGGGCCTGGCACCCACTGTCAGCTGCAGAAGGCAGAGCTCTCCACTCTCGGGGTGAAGCAGGGTTAGTGAAACCTTGCTAAGAGTAGTAGGAACAATAAAGAAAAAATCATACATCTAAGAAATTAAATATATGGTCTGAAATATTTTGAATATAATTAAATTGCACTTGGAGTTTTCCCTCACATCAATCAAGCCAGCTATTAAATATTTTTATGTGAACCTTAGGAAGATTTGATGCCACAAATCATTAAACCCAGATATTATAATTTCCCCCACGGCCAGTATGAACATTGAATTAATCATGCAGCACCCACTGCAAGCTATTTCTACCATACTGCTTTTGTCCAGTGCCCTACACTATTACCATCCATCTACTTCATAAATTTCCTGTAATGGATTGTAAGAAGTCCTCTGTGCAGCACGCTGACTGAGTGATCAGAAGAATTGGATTTTTTCCTTCCCTTTCAACATTTTCTTGCATTATCTTTAGTGACTCATATGCTTCAGTTTTTTCCAGGTGTGCTTTAGGGAAAAACGAAAATAACCCAGCTCCAGCATAGGCTCAGCCTCTTAGGAGAAACTGCAAGTTTTTGTTATTACTCTAAACAAGATTTTCTCTTGCAGAAGATCCAGTTAGAGCCATTACTGTTCCCTGTATCCTCTGGGCAGGAAGTCTCTTCTCAGGCTATTAATCGCTTGCTATTTTTTTCCTATGGAAAAACAATAAACAAAAACCCAAAGGATCCTCACTGGTAATGCTGTTCATATTACAGATTCAATTGCCAGAGGAAATATATAGTTTGTCATAGGAAAATTTTTCTATGAATCTATATGTAAACATATAGATTTTCATTCCTGTCACTGCAGCCATTTGCAGGTCTGCATTAAACAATGAATTTCGATGCCAGTGCTGTGAAAGTGTCACTCAGCAGCTCTGTTGCTTCTGGGTCTGATGGTAATAGATTGTCTAAGAAATCTGGACACGTTCATTTTGCCAAGGGATCGTGTGTTGCTGGAGGTAATGCACATCAGATGAGATGTCACACTCTCAGAAGAAGTGCAGAGGCGTTAAGACAAGCCAAATTCTCGGCTGTTTATATTCTTCTTTACCAATCACGGTATCAGGATGCAGACTGAATTTATAAATACTGGAACAGGATTTGTTGCATGACAGAAGCTCTTGGAGAGAGAGATATACATTAGACTTTTTGCCTTATTATGTCTCAAAGAAAAATTATTATCTCTGTTCACAGTTTAAATTAAATAAATGTGTTTGGATGTGGAATGATAGAGAGGTTTCAGAAGATGAGTGCTTCAGACAGCACATGCTGAGGGTTGTCAGGAGGGAGGCAGAGAACAGCAGCCAGCTGTGTTTTGTGCTGCACAGGTTTCCAAATGCTCCAGAGCAGCCCTGAGAAATTTTGCAAGTGTTTCAGAAACTGTCTCAAATTAATACTAGCTCTTGGCTCCCATTTCAAAACCAGTTTTGGGTCACTGGTAACTTCTCTGAAGAAGGAGTGAGGAGGAAAAACCCCTCTGTTGGGATTAAATGAGAGCCAGAGACATGGCTGTAATTCCATTGAGGCTGTGGAGGCACTAGTGGAGCAGGGAGGGAGGATCGTGGCGGGATGTTGTATTGGGTTTAGCTGGGGACAGCAGGAGTAGCAGCAAGAAGACAGAGTCTAACAGCATCTCCTTAGCTTTTTGCCTTTCAGTCTTTGTGCCTGTCACGGTTTGACTAATCCTTTAAATATATTTTGCGTTTTCATTTCTCAAATAACCAGCAGACATATGGTGCTAATGAGAACTAGAGAGGGTTTGTTTTTTTAATGAGCAAGAGCAGCTGGTAAGCAGAACATAAAATTAAAAATGGAGGGAAAAAAATAAGCTCAAGGGGATAGATAAGGTTATTAATCACAGCAGAGTTCCTCAGCTCTCTCTGATGAGAAGCATCAGGTGGAGTGGGGCACTGGTGACCTTGAGACAAGTATGTGACAGCCTTTTGCACGAGGTGAAGTGTCTGATACATTCAGCTGTGTCACAGCTCTCCTGGCAGCAGAGATGCTCTGCCCTGTCCCTGTGCCCCCCAGCCCCTCCAGCTGCCCCAGACTGTCACAGCATGGTGCTTCATCCGGGAGGGAGGCCTGAGACACCTCGTGGCTGCCATCTGCAGAGGAACAGGTGAGCACAGACCAGCAGTGGAGCATCTGAAAGGGAAATAATTGGAAAGCGGGAAAAATTGCTCCAGTACATCGAGGGGTAAATTTGCCATTTCTGAGAAGAGCTGCATTGCTGGGAGGATTTGTGGCAGATGCTCACAGCTTTCTTTCAATGAAACCCACTTCATTTTCTGCTATTTAAACATGTCATCCTAAGCAATACAGAACAATAAGGGAGCTTTCCCAGAATCCACTTCTATCTGACTGAGAGGCTCAAAGTAACACAAAGAGCCATCCTGCCCAGCAGCCCAAGGTTTCTGCTGCACTACACTGCTGTTTTCTAAAATCAAGCCTATTTCATTTAATGGCTTGAGGCAGGCAGAGCCCATCTCACAGCTCCAGTGCTAACTCACATTCACCAGGAAACACACACTTTTCAAGACTGCTGAATCAATCTGCCCTTTCCACTCAACAGAACTTCTCTGGATTATCTTAAAGCCTGTTCCTGCCAGAAGCCTCCTGCTCACCTGGTTACTGCTGGCCTGCAGTCAGGGTACCTCCTACCCCATGCTAGACAACACCTGGGTCAGAGGCATTATCCATCTTGTGATGTGGAGAGCCCCAGGCTTCCATGGGCCCTGAACACCTCCAGCTGCACTGGTTCCATGGCTGAGGTTGTCCCTATCTATCAGACCCTGTGCCATTTCTAGAGAAATGTGTTTTTTGTAGGTATGTCTGACTCTTAAAGTCAAGTTGTCCTCTGGTCTTTGCACACGCCTGGCCATGAAAGATAGAAATTATCTGGTCTAGTTCTAGATGTCTATATATGAGCCAATCTGTCCCTGCAATCCAAGGACAGAGAAAGAAGGTGGGGATTTGTCTCTCCTGATACAGACACAGCAGTCTGGACAGGGTAGTAGCTTTAAAGACTTTTCCCTACTGTGGCCATGTCAAGGACTGAGGATGGTCCTATCCCTCCCTATGCTTACTGGAGCACACTTTGATCCCAGTAACTGTGGGACAGAAATACAATTGTGGTCCCAATTCCTTGCTCCTCTCAGCAGGCTGAGGACATTTATGGACACCAGTGTTGCTTTCAGTGTTGGTCCTTTCAGTGCTGACAATGGTGGGGAGGGACAGGCACGGCCCTCTGGCTAGCCTTTATTTGAAAGGATCCAGTCTGTATCCCCTGAGACACACTTTAGGATGTGCAGAAAAAGCGTGTGGCTGCAGTGTGTGCTCTTGATCTGAACTGCAGCACTGATGTGGATGTACCTTAAGAGCATTTAACAGACTGCAGCATGGATATTACCCATTGCTGGCTTCTGTGGCATTATTGATCTCATAATTATCATGCTGAGGGATGATGATGGTGATTTACACAAAAACAAAAGTGGCCTCTTTTCTGAAAAGAATCTTTGGAAAATTATTCCAGAGTCAAATGCATGCTGCAATAAAGTGACTGCTCTGAGCAGGAGTCTGTGCCATACCTTTTCCTCCTTGAGCTGTGTAGTCACCTTTTGCTCCTCTGAGATGTAATGAAGGTTGTTTTTTCTTGTAATTGAGCAAAACGTAAGGTAGCAGACTAGGCGTTGTAACAAAGGATTATGACTTCTTTACAAGGTGAAATCATGAGAATCTGGTTATATGGGAAAAAGTTCTTGTTTGAACATGTAATTTGAACAGGCAGCAAAGAGAATCCTCACATTTGAATGACACTAACTGCCTTTTTCTGTTTAATAAATATAAAGATATCTGTCTAGATCAGCTGGAAGAATAATGCAAGCACTCAAACCCTTTAGGGACAGTTTTGCTGTCTTGCAGGATTGGATTCCTTTTGCATCTAGGATGAGAAAAATTGAAAAGGCAAGAGTGGGAGATGACTGCTGCAGCTAGAAGCAGTGAAGAATGAGTGCAGATGTATAAGGTTTTGTCCCCTACCTGGTAGCAAGCTTCACAGGAACAGAGAGATGCTGTGTGCCATGGGGTTTGATGGAAAAGTTGGGTGTGAAACTTCAGGGACATAGTTGAACATGCTGGGTTCAGAGACAGGGGAAATCATTCTAAATCCATTTGCTTCTTATGTCAACCTGTAAAGCCTTGGGTGAACATAAGCATCAGGCATGCTGTGGCAGCCCAGCTCCGTGCCTAGAAAATGCTCTCCTGCTGCATGCTCAATCTCTTCAGGAAAAGACTCCACATGGCTCACTCTCAGCAGGACTGACAGGCGCTATTTGAGCTGTTTGTGCTGTGAGATTCCCACAAGCCCATTGTGGGGGATGCACATTTTCCAGATCTGGCTAAGGCAGCTCTCTGTTACTCACTCCCCTATGATAATTATAGTGATGTTTTTTGCTGCATTCTGTGCCGAGAGGGAAGGGTCCCGTGGTGTGCCTGAATGTTGCACAGCATAAAGCAACACAGTGCTGCTCCCTCCTGCCTCTCCCAGACCCCCTCAGTCTCTCAGAAGGGAGGAAAAGGCTCACGTAAGAAGGATGTTTATGCTGATGTTATTCAAATGAGCAATGAACAAATAAAATGTTATTGAGGCATTGCCTTTGCTGCTCAATACATTTCTTCAGGCAGAATTACCCACAGTGGTACTTAAACCTCCTTGGGGGGTCTGTAGCTCTTGACAGTGTTTTCTTTCCTGCCTGCTACAGTTTGAGGAGAAAAAAAATATTCTTTATTGTACTAGCACAGCCCACAAACTTGCTGAGGCCCAGATGGGAAACTCTTGTCTTAGAAAGAGCAAAGAGGAAAAGAAATCGGAAAATAGGGAAAAATGTCAAGGGAGACATTTGCAATTATACAAAATTCTTCCTTCTGACTTAAATATTTCTGTAACTTATTATGAAATTATTTCAATGTTTGTAAGTAAGAATAAAAACTCTTTGTATGGAACAGTTGCTGGATAACGTGCTTGTGCAGAAAAGAAATATTTCAGGGCGAAAAAATCAATACTCAGAGGGAACTGAATGGCTCAAACTATGAGTAAGGTTATGGAGGCTGCTATGAAGAGCTTAGCACTTTGAAATTCACCCTGGTCAGTAGAAATGGAAACTAATTTCCAGCTAGTACCTTTTCTGAGGCCATTTTTTAGAACCTGTCAAGTTGATATGACCTCTCTTTCCAATATCAAGAGGGCAAATGCATCTATTTTCTATTTACAGGGTGTTTATCACCAGGGCAAAAAAGAGTCTTAGCCATTAGACTGGGAAAAAAACCCCAAAAAACTCCAGCCACAGAAATGGATACTGTTCCTACAAGGCAGGACAATAGCATGTTGTAGGAAACTTGTACAGTCATGGATCATGCATTGGAGAACAGTTTTGACTGTAGTCAACCTTCCATTACTTTGGTCAACCTTGATTGACTTTGTGCAAGGGTCAAATCAGTAAATGAGAGGTGTCACAAAGCACAGCCAGGACAGGGGCTGCCTATTTGACTTTTGAATCCACTTTGGTGTGAGAGATGTTGGAAAGACATTGAGCCTCACCACCTGAGCCAAGGACAGAGCACTCATCAAGGGCAGTGACCAATTTGATTGATTACAGGATAAAAAGGCAGGAGAATAGTATTGACAAAAGGCATTTTAAGGAAGTGAAATTATTACAGGAGAGCTTTGCTTTTACTGATTAAGAACCAAAGGGCTGCTGAGCATGGACTTACTTCAGTCCTGTTAATTTCTCCAGCATAGTGGATTGGCGGAACTCTTCAAAGCAAAACCTCCCTACTAAAATCCAGAATAGATTAGATGACAACTGCAATCTATCAGCCATGATAATTTCAGCATATGTTGGAACCAGGAAATTTTAGCTAACTGTTTCTGGGAACTATCTGAGTTGGTGAGGAGGTCTGTCTTTGCCTGTGGAGAAAAGTTCCTTTCTATCCTGCTGCAGCATGATTAATATACGCCCCAAATAGTATCTCCCTCTCAAAAGATCAGTTGGAAAGGGTTGGCTGGGAGCAAGTCTATGGACCTGCAGGTATCTGTGCTCTTACCTGTGTAAGTCAGAAGTGGCAGAGCAGGCAGAATTACAGCTGTGACTCATCTGGTGGCATTCTGGAAGAAAGCCTGTTGTGAGAGGGCTTGGTAGCTGTCAGCCCCTATGGGGACTGGGGACAGGACCACTGGGAGCGGGAGGGTTCAGACATCCCTCTCTGAGTTCACAGAATCACAGAATCATAGAACATGCTGAGCTGGCCAGGACCCATCAGTATCCCCTGAGTGAAACTTCTGGCCCTGCACAGGACCAGCCATCTCACACCATGTGCCTGAGAGTGCAGTCCAAGTGTTCCTTGAACTCTTGTGAGGCTTGGGGATGTGACCACTTCCCTGGGGAGCCTGTTCCAGTTCCCAACCCTCCTCTGGATGGAGAATGTTTTCCTGATGTCTAATCTACACCTTCTCTGACAGAGTTTTAGGCCTTTCCCTCCGGTCCTGTTACTGGTCATGAGAGTGAAGGGATCTATATCTGTCCCTCCTCTTCCCATTATGAGGAAGTTGCAGACTGGATTGAGGTCTCGTCTCAGTCTCTTCTTCTTTAGGCTGAACAGACAAAATGACCTCAGCAGCTCCTCATAAGGAGCTCCTCATAAGGCTGCCCCTCAAGGCCCTTCACCATTCTCCTTGCCCTCCTTTGGACACTCTCCAATAGTTCAATGTCTTTCTTACATTGTGGCACCCAGAGCTGCCCCCAGCACTGGAGCTGAGGCTGCCCCAGCTCAGAGCAGAGGGGACAATTCCCTCCCTTGCCCAGCTGGCCATGCTGTGCCTGATGCCCCCCCAGGACAGGGTTGTCCCTCCTGGCTGCCCAGTTCCAGTGAAAATGTCCATGCCAGTTATGGCTGCACTCACAGGCAGTGTAAGGTCAGGGGCACATCCACCTTGACATCAGTGACCGTTCTCAGTTGTTGTGAGGCACATGTAATGCAGAGCACAGAAACCTGTGAGACTGTACAAGACTTTACCGGAGTGGCTTCCCTCTCCTGTGGAGACTCAAACTGGTAGTTTCAGATCCAGCAAGAGATTTCTACATGTCAGATCACTTGGTTTCACTGCTAATTGATGGGTATAAACATACCAAATTCTCTTTGCATGCCCCATTTGGGAGAATACCATAACCTGAAAGTTCAAGGATCTATAAAGATTTAGACATAGTGGTTGCAATTTCCCTTTTCCCACTGAGAAAGTGCTTTTGATTCCATAGTGCTCTCATTGCCTTGAGCCTGACCCAGCTGAGACTGGGGGCAGCCTGTACCGTAGCTGCTACTTGAGCCTTACCACAAGTCATTCTCATCTACTTGGTGACCTACTTTCAGCTGTTTTTACCTGCAACATATGAGAAGTGGCCCGTGCCCCTTCCCTGCCTGAGATGAAGCCTGTGTGTGCACTGAAGAGCACTGGGCTGTGCTCCCCTAGAGACTCCCAGCTGGCGGACAGCTTCCCATCCTCCCTGTGTGCTCCTGGCAGGAGGTGACACTGCAGCCACCACAGCACAGTCCCCTGGCAAGGCACAGCCTGCACAGGATGAGACTAACATCAGCTCATTGTGTTAGTTTCTTTCTTGAGCAAAGAGGAAAAAAAATACCTTCCTTTCTTTGCAAACTGACTGTATGTGCTGTAGATTATTTCCATCATGCTCTTTGTCTGTATTACCTGCA
Organism: Pycnonotus jocosus; assembly: GCA_013400435.1. Classification (NCBI taxonomy): domain Eukaryota; kingdom Metazoa; phylum Chordata; class Aves; order Passeriformes; family Pycnonotidae; genus Pycnonotus; species Pycnonotus jocosus. Next base: position 781,287 of record VWYP01029812.1, read on the forward strand.
TTAATCTAGTACAGCGTGGGAAGAAAATGTGCCCCTGAGACCAAACATGTATGTAACTTTAACTACCAGCTGCCAACATGAGTGCAAAGTTGTCTCTTCAAACTACGCATAAAACCCTGTGGATAGTGACACTAAGTAGCTCTCTTTTATGCGATGCAGGCATTACATTTTTTTTAGTGTGTTGACACATCATTATATTTCTCAACAAGGCAAATTAGAGCAATGATATGAAGTTTTGTCTTGAGAGCCTGAGGATTTTTTATGGTTCTGGGAGCCTGCATTAAGACAGACTGTAAAATAGGGTGTAAATATTATAATGATGAGTTATTTCTTCCTGCTCGCTAAGAAGCAGCAGAACCGCTGGTAGAAGCCAGCATATCCCATATGGATTACGTCTATTATACTTTAACAACTGCTGCATGTACTAATTGCTTTTAGTTCATAGGGAACAAAGATAATGTTATGAATACTCAAAGGAGAACTTACATTTTGTACATGACAGCCATGGCTAACCATCTCCTCATCTCCTTTGTCCTTCTCTTGCTGTGAAGACACCCAGGTGGGATCTTCCTTTTCTGTTTTCTTTTGTTTTCTGGGGTTTTTTTTGTGTGTGTGTCAACAGTTTTGATGTCATTGTGAAGATGTGCAATAGTCTTGAAATACTTGTTCCAGGGTCTAGCTGCATCACAACCTGTCCCAGAGGTGCCCACGAGGATGGATTGCCCATGTCCTTCTGGTTAGGGGCAGATGGGGTGTGAGTTGCCAGAGTCACTGTGGTACAACCTTGGGCCTGCACATCCCTTTCTTCTCCCCAACCCCAAGAGCCGTGGGCATCATTTAGTCTGTGGAAGCACAGCCTTTATCAAGAAAGAGGACTGGGATGGGGGAGGAGTGCCACCGTGCCATGTTACCTGTTTTGAGTGCCACTTCTCTCTGTAGCAGCTGTTGTCAGCCCATCTACTCTGACTAGCCAACAAGTATCTAGACAGACTTACTGTGATACTCCCCACAGAAAGGACATTTCCACATGAAAGCTGACCAAGAAAATACAGAAATTAATATTCCACAGGACTCCTCATTCCCTGTGTATAAACCTGCTCAATTTCCCTTTTCTTGTTTCAAAGAGGTATAATTAAATACTAAAATAAACAGGGCTGGAGTTCCTGAGATCTCCTCCTTCAAATTCACTGTGTCATGGGCATTTGGAGTTTAAACTTGCACACTGTTGGGCACTGGCATTTGCTTGGGCTGCACCCCACCTCCTTGTCAGGGGAAGGGATGGGTGACCACAACTGCGCCCTGATTTTCCTATGGAGAAATCCTGACCACAGCAGCAGGGCACAGTGCTCTGTGCTCTTAGCTCAGGAGGAAACTGGAGATAATCTCCTTGCATACATATAATAACATACATACTTAGCAGGAGCTGCTGCTCAACAAGTGCTGCTGATACATCATCCAACCTTCTGCAAACCACAGGACTCATTATTCTGTTTTGCACCCAGCAGTTTGTGTTTGATCACAGCAGGACTTGTATTTTGCCACACATAACGTTCAAAGAAGCCATCCAGCCTTGATGTGACACTACAAAGGGGGAGAGAACATACCATTTTCCATGGTCATGTGTTCTGTTTGTTAACCATCTTTGTTATTATTAATTGCATGCCTCATTTCTAATTTAAATACTTCAGTTTCTAGCTGCTGCAATTAATTTTTTCTCTGAAAGATGAAGAAGGAACGTGGTACCAAACATCTCTGTAGCCAGATCACCCTTCAGCCTCCTCTTTGATACAGCAACCACGGTGAGTGCTTTAAGCCTTGTGAGGTTTTTTCCTCAAATAATTTTAATTTAATATTATAAAAAACCTCCATATTTTTTGTCAGATCCTTGAGTTGAGCAAATTATTCCAATAACAATTTCTGTAAATGGGAATGATCTAACCTTTCAGCTGCTGCCTGCTTCTTTGAGCTGCTCCTGCCATCCCCAGTGAGAGCCCACAGCTCTCAAATTTGCCCATTTTGACCCTTGTCCCTGGTGTTTCAAAAACCATGGATGCTGCATATCTTGCTGTAGATACAGAGCTTGATGTTTGCCTGTTCCCAACACTTCATTTTGAATTTCAGTTGCTGTAGTTTAAGGTAAAGCCAGATAAACCTCTGAAGAATCAGACCTTGAAATCCACGTCTCTCTCTGAGTTCTCTACTTTTATTAGTGGGCTACAAAGGCTCCTCTTTCTTCATCTGCTTTCTGATTCTTCAAATGTATCCTCACAACTGGGAGGACAGAGCCATCAAGAGGAGTGAAAAGTGATTTTGTGGGACCCCTGGTGCTATCTCAGAGGTTTGGGTATTCCCTTGACAAGAGGGTGACCTGTCCCAATTCATCCAGCTTGAGGAGGACTGAAATTTGTGTCTCCCGGCCCTGATTGCTCTGATCGCCAGCCTTTTCTACCACCTTCAGCAAAAAAACAAGGAATGAGGCAGTGTTGTGTACCCAGCAGAAAGGTAACAACTTGGGAGCAGAAGTCTGTTTCAGAAAATGCATCTCAAGCTCCCTTAGATACAATGGTAGAAAGGCAATAAATGTAAATTTGTTCCAGACCAGACCTTAACATTTGAATCTCAGGAGGCTAGTCCAGGTTTGAAATCCTTAGTTTGGCCAGAGATGCTATTTAAGCCCTTTCATACAGCTGGAATCAAGATCCCCAGCTTATCACACCCCAAAGGATGTCGTATTGAAGGACTTGAGCAAACAGTGAGTGCCGATTATGCTTTCCTAAAGAACATTTTCTTTTTAAACAGAGGACATTTCATCAATGATGTTAAATTAAATCCCCCCAAATAGTAAGCATTCTCTCACTTAATACAACTATTAGTGATAATAAATCCCTACCTAGTTAGTGGTAAATTTAACTGCAAACCAAACACTAAATTCTTCTCTTGTGGGCATCAGTGGCACTCTGGGGAGAAGGTAGTTCAATGGCGTAAATGTACAAAATTTGGGCCATAGTTATTTGATCTTGGGTTTGAAATGTCTTCTTTGGCCTTTTTCTTGAGAGACAGTCAACTGCTCCAAATGGGAAAGTGGAAGGACACATGATTGAATAAATAATGGCCAACAGCACACAGAATTCAACCATTAATGCATTAAAGTATATTACTGTGCACACTGGCATGTCTCATAAACACCTTTGGATGGAATGCTGAGTCAGCTCACAGCAAAGCCTGAAAGATGAACTGTTTGTTTCGAGTGCCTTTTGCTTAAAATAGCTTAGTTTTATAATTTGATTGTGTAATATAACACAACTCTGAAGTTTAGGAGGCTGAACTGTATTTCAGAAAAAAAAAGAAACAAAGAGAATGCAGAAAGAGACAGAATGCAGAAAGAAACAAAGAGAATGTAGATTCCTAGATCACAGGATGTTTATACAGCAGATATCAGCTGTGGGTGCAAATTTTTTGTATTAAGAGAAGTTCAGTCAGAAGGTCTCTCCTTTGGGTGCTGGGCAACTTTTGATTCCCTTCCCCTTATAGTTCTATTTTTTTCTTTTTTTTTTAAACTAGGCAGTTAATATCAAGACACAAACCACTGGTTCCCTTTCTCTCTTTTAGAAGCATTTCCTAGTGTTGTACACATTTCTGACTCAGCCAAGGTGTTCTCAATGAGAACCTAAAATGAGTCTGCATTGAATTAATTAGTTCAAGGCAGCCTGCGATGTTTATCTACAGCTGTGAATGGGCACTGGGGCTGGTTACCAAACCCGGGTGAAAATGTATCTGTTATAAATGGGATTGCTTATAAAGATTTGACTGACTTGAAGTAAAATCTATTTAGTTTCTACAAGTTTTGCACTATTTTCCTCTTTGGAAGGGAAAGTTTAGATATTCTTGAACATTGCTTTTATTTTCCAAGCAGCACAACTGGACATTTAATGATCTGCAGAATATGACACACAAAAACAGTCACTGACACAGAACATTTATAAGAGCGCTTCTAACAGAAAATCCTAACAGAAAATTCCATGTTTTATTTCATGTGTCTTGTAATTCTGGAAGATCCATCTCACCAATTATGATCTGTCTGGCTCTTCACTCCTGATAAGTTATCAGTGCACTTAAGTGCACCCAGGAGCAGAGCTAAATAAAAATAAAATAATTCCAAGGAAAGAGATATTTTCTTTCAGCATTGCTTTTCTTTCTCCAAAATGAAAGCATTTAGTTTAAAATTCTCATTAAAACCAAAGACAAAACTTCTATTATCACTTGTCATCCAGAAGAGAAATTCTCCAGCTCCTGCTGAAAGTCAGAAGAGAATATAAAGGCTATTGATTGCCTATTGCTCTTTCTGTCGAGTTGGTGTGACCAGAAGGACCTTTGATCTGGCCTAGAGTGGAAGTTCTTGTATTTTTATTTAGTCTAAAGTTGCATTGAACACATCAAGAATTGCGTGTGATTTTTTTGTATTTCTGCAGATGAAGAAATGCAGGTTCCAGCTGTTAGGTCTTTATGATTTTCCATGAAATATAAGAAATTGCTGTAACATTCTTTAAAAGAACATATCTGCATAGGTCCTTTGTATATTATAAGAACATAAGAAAATCTATTATTGAAGAACATTTGCTTTTTTTGTATGCATAAGTCACTATTCACTATTCTCCTTGCCCTTGTGTCATGCAGAACACATTTGACTTCACATGACCTACACAGTCCATTACGCAGTCCAAAAATCCATCACAGATGATCAGCTGGCTAAAAGTGACTCAGAAGTAATGGATTCTATGGGTTTCTTCACAAAACTTCTAAGATAAGGCCCAGATTCTTTAGGAACATTCAATTTTTGGTCATGAAAAACCACTGCTCCTGGGGAAATCTTCCTCATCTGCAGCATTTGGGTTGCAGCAGTCTGGGTCCATGTTCCCTTTAGTTTTTCCTCATTTGAATGGATTGTGGTTTGTTTTGCTCCTTTTGGCTTCTCTGCTCAGAGCAGGGTCTTTCCCTCTCTCCTCATCAGATGAAGGTTTGCAACCCAGCAGCCCCAGACCACCTCTACTGAAGCTGTGTCTTCAGATTGCCAAATGTTTAAATACAGTTTTTTCCAAGAAACTCTACCACAAGCAGTCTCAATTTACAATTTAATCTCCAGGGACAGGTGCATAAGAGCAAACTGTGCCCAAGGTTTGTGGACTATTTCAAAAAACCGGTCTTGCTTTTAACTCAGTTGCACAGATTGTGGCTCAGTCATAGAACCCCTGCACACAATTCCGTGCCTCATTTCCCTCCTTCATGAGTCCTCTGGGGAATACAGTGCACTTCCTCAACATGTCTCCTGCAGCCCATCTCCTCCCTCCTTAGCTGTTTCCACGAGGGAAATAACCTTATTTCTGCAAAAGTGGATCCCTCAGCTCTTCTCTCCTGCTCAGTTACCATTTTTTGGATATCTCTCATCCAGTGACCTGTTCCCTACCAGAACAGTCAGTTAGTCACTAGTTAGTGAAAATCCAACTCTTAGCAAATTATATGATGAACCAAGGCTGTTTAATTTCCCCCTCATTATGTAGGGTCTCTTAAATAAATGGTCAGTCTCCAAAGTTCATTCACTTTTCTCTGCTGGTCACAGACAGGTGCAAGCACTACTCCTGCCATCTTCTGGGGATTTTCCTCCATGTGAGGCACTCCACCAAGGACACACAGCATCCCCTGAAAATACTACCAACGTAAAATGCCAAGGATTCAGAAAATTCCTCGGTTTTGGTAACTTAAGTGCTCTATGTGTAAAGCTCAGTGTGTCTTTAGCTAGCCCAGCAGCTAGCTCAAACCAGTCCTTTGAGACTGGTTGGAGTGTCCCTTTCTTTAAAGCTTTGTCTTTGTGAGGAGGAATGACAGCAGTTTTCAATTTTTAATCTTTGTGACAGTTTTCAGAGAAATGAGTGTGACTATATTTCTGACTTTTCCTAAGTCTGCCTTCCATCCTCCTTTAGTAAACATATGTCAAAAGCAGCTGAGGCTGTGTTTGGAACATAATTTGTTCTTCTTCATTTACCTGTAACAGGACTGACTGCTGTAACATCCTTGATTTGCACATAACTGCCAACTTTCATTCTGGAAAAGGCAAGATCTGGACAAATGACGCCCTTGTACCTTCCTGTTGGTGAGATTGGTCACCAAATTCCTGCTTGTTTTGTATACGCCCAGTTAATTTGCTATATGACTTTGCTTCAAAATCCCTACAAAATATAAATCCCTTTTACCACACAGGCATAATTTTCTCATGCTTCAGCACCATCCATTAACAAGCTACTAAATAATAAATAAATTAATAATCAATTTAGAAAAAACACACAGAAAAGTAAACAGCATAAGAATGGGTGATGTTCCCCAGCAACCTCAGCTTTTTCATACTGCACAGGCTTTCTTGTCTTGTTTTTTCCAAGTCAGTTTCCAGAACTATTTGAGACAGATACCCCAGTAATCTCTGATGTTCCCTACAGATCTCTCCTTGACACAGAGATTATAGGAGCAGTACTCTCAAAGAAATTGGAAACCTTGTCTTCTGCAAAAGCTCAGTTCTTGATTGTCTCCAAGGAAATAGATTACACTCTAAGTCTCTACTCCAGATATAGCAAAAAGACCAGAAGATGCCTGATAAATTTATTTTCTGTACTACCTAATGTTATTTCTACATCTACATATTTTTAAATCCTCCTTTGTTAGTATCTGCACAATGTAAAAAATGAACAGAAGTGGTAGGAGCTGTGTTTTGCTCTTGTCAGATGTAGCTCTGAGAAAAATGTGAGAGAGGTCATGGTCACCCAATGGAAGATGAACAAGAGGCTTGGATTCCCTTGGATGTCTGCCAGTGGATATTGGATGGTGTTCTTTGGACAACTCAGTTGTGTAAAAAACTTTCTTCTTGCAGCAGGTGCTTTGAGGCTGTTGAACACCCACAAGGTTGTCAGGATCTCAACCAAGAATCTCTGGTGAGGGGTGGTTCCTTGTGTGTAACCAACGCCGTGGGGAAGCGTTGGTTCATAGTGCCACCTACAGAATCAACACTTCCACTTGATGATGAATTGCATTGCCTCTCTCTCCTTCCTCTGTTAAGACTTACAACTCCATTTAACATTGTGGAGAAATTGTGAAACAGAAGCCTCAAACTTTAAGCGTTAAATTACCAAAGATTTTCACCTGAGCAATTATACAATGCAACAGGGTATTTTTAAGTATCTCTCTCTAGTCTAGGCTGTGATGAGTATATTCCTACCCTGGAAAGCAGAATAAAATTTAACTCAATTTCAAGTGGAAGTAAGAAAGATCTGGAACATTAAGAAAAAGATAACCCCTGAGAGAGATGTGTGGACATTGAATTACATAAGAAAACATGTAACTTATTAGGCCTGAAAATGTGGAATCTAGTTTTTGTATTGAAGGATATTTTTATTTTTTAAAACAGGAATTTGATTAATACACCTGTTTCTAAAAATGAAAATGCGCATTTTATGAATGGAATCCTATGTGTAGGATAGGATTATGTGTAGCAATATGTGTGCAGAGAGGGTATGTGCACTTGGAGAGCTGCATTCTAGAGCTATAGTCTAAAGGATATTCATGACAAAAGCTTCAGGCACCAGGTTAGACATTGAAGGAGTGAGACCCGTCATTGGCACACAAGACAATGAAAGCTGTTGTAAAAAGAGCTATCCAAATAATACATTAGTATGAAGAAATCTTCTGTAATGGCTTACTTTCTTTAAGGTTAATACATACATATATATATATATATATAAAGACAAGTAAACTGGACAAAATGGAGAATTTGGATTCCAGACCTCTCTGGATTCCTCTTGTGTTAATTTTTGCTTGCAAAATTGAAGGTCACTGCTAGAAACATAAAGATTCATCAACTGAGTTTGAGAAACCCACTGACATCACCAACAGGACATTCACATTTATCCCATGTGTGACCAGTTATTTTGTACCAAGTGGGAAAGAGATATGCCAAGATAGGGTGATGCATGTTAGAGAATGATTTCAGTTTCAAACTTGTTCTCACAAGGACTGTTTTCAGCAAAAAACTTACACACAGGTAATTGCACAGCATGAAATACACTATATGGACAGTGAGGCAACACTAATTGCTTCTTGTCCCAGGTCAGGCCAGGTGCTGGAAAAGAGGTAACCTCGACTGATCTTTATTTGCTTGTGTTGGAGTCCTGGGTACCTGTCCCAAGGACATTTTCCTGCCTCTGGTGTGTATGGTGACAAAGCCCTGGGAAAACCAATTGAGTGCATCTAAAGAGGATCAATTGAAAACAACAATATGTGAAGTCAGAGCACACAAGAGTTTGAGTGTTCCTGTTATGCCAAGCATTAGAGTTGGAGAAAATTTTAAAAGTGATTGTGAGAGCTCTAGCAGTGAATTAAACAGTGTATGATTCCTTCCCCCACTGAGAGTAGTACTTGAGTGGGAAATCATTTAAAACAGGTGGAATAGAGTAGGTGTTATCAGTCTGACTGTCATTCTGTTCAGTTTGGGGAATCTTACTGGTCCCTAAGGAAAGAGAAATCACATTCCTTGACTCATGCTGTGCTGGTAAGGGATGATATGTTCAAATTACTGGGAACATGTGTTGTATTCAATAGATAGCAGAGAAAAGGAAGAGCTCCCTTAATTAGCATCCCACTTTCTAAAGTACATATTGGTACAAACTGGGCTGAAAATTTATGAAATGGGAAAGAAAGGACAAATAACTGACAGAGAACTTTTTCAGCCCCTCTGTGAGTAGCTACAAGCTGCATTTCTACTGGGTTATCAATTCTTGCAGCTTTTATGCGTGATCTTTGTAATAATAAAGGCCAAGAGTGGTTCCTTGCAGTTGAACTACTTCACTTAATGTATGACAAGGTGTAAAATCAAAATACAGAAGGAAAAACTGAATTTAAAATACCTTTTTATTGCTATAAAGCAGACTGAAGTTGTATATCTTTTCTCAGGTTTGCCCTTTAGCTTTTGATGCTCTTTAGATTTATGGCTAAGTGCTGAGTGAAAATGATAAATGGGATATAGATACTGGAAAATGAAAATGTTGGTTCCCAGCCTGAATAACATGAGCAGCCATTCAGTCACTGGAAGATATTCCAGGTTTAAATGTACTTTCTGAGCTTCTTCTAGCCCTACACTTTTTTTTTTTTAATGCCTTTTTCAAGTACTATCTTACCATGAGATACCTGTTCTAACTAGCAAACCAGAAGCTCAGTTGAGGAAATTACTTTCCATTGCTTCCCTGCAGATGTGTACCTCTCTGTAAGAAAGCACTGCAGCCTAATTGGAACAAAACCTTGGAGCATGAAAATGAGGATGGCTTTGTTGCTAAATAGTCAGATTACTAACATAAAGAGGTGTCATGAACTATACTTTTTTTGAACTAAGTTGGGTTTGTACAATTTACCCAGTAATTGGATACTTATTATTTACCCAGTAGCTTGGTAAATGTGTGATAATGCAATACAAACTGGGAGCTCCATGGTGCAAAGGACTCACATTCTTCCAGTCCTAGGTGAAGTCCTATGATGCTTTGGAGTCATGGAAATAAAATTTAGAAATTCAACTCAATCCTATATCTTTTAAAGATGGAGTGCCCTAACATGACAAGGACAGTAATAGCTTTGAGTGAAGAAGTCTGGGATCAAGTCTCCTTGTTTGAGCCAGAACACATTTGCAGTGAAGGTCAACTACATCTTTAAGACATGTCAGGACTGGGGGTGGATTTTTCTCATCTGTTTTGTTGAGACTGTTCCAATTTATGTCAGAACCTAAATACTCTGGGGCTAGAGAATAAATGCGAATATACAACTCACTAAACTTCACACATAGGGCACTCAGATGAAGGAAAGGGAATGATAACTTGTATTTACCCTGTTTTCAAGAGATATGTCTACATACAAGACAAAACATCCCATAATATCTGTGGCTGAACATTCCATAATGTCTGTCTTCAGAAAGCTCATTCTCCATGCAGCTGTTTCTCACAATTTGTGAAGGAAGAAGTCCGATGCTAATCCCAGACAATAAAAAAGAGATCAGTTATGTGTTATTCAGATGATTATATATCAAAGTTCCTGTGTATTTTAGATACCAAAGGCCCTGAAATGTGAGGGTGTTTGGGAAAGAAAAGGGGCTATAAGAAGTTTTTGGTGTTTGGTTGGTTTTTTTTTTTCTTCCTTAGTGTTGAATCTCAACCAGTGCTCAGTTACTTCCACACTTGTGGAAACATGAAATTTTTCATTTTAAAATACCATCTACAAAATATGGATATTTCCAAAACATTTTCATTCTCCTGGAGGAAAAGAAGGCATGGAGAGTGAGGGAAATGTGAAGAAATTCCACCATATCCACACTGCACATCAGTTTGAATATAATCCATGGAATCATAGAATTATTTGAGTTGGAAGAGACCTTAAAGATCTTCTAGTTCAAACTCCTCTTTCATGGGCAAGGACACTAGACCAGATTGAACAGAGCCCCATCCAACCTGGCCTTGAGCATTGCCAGGGATAGGGCATTCACAAATTTTCTGGGCAACTTGTCACAGTGTCTCATGACTCTTAGTAGTGTAAAGATATTGCAAATTTTCTTCTTAAAAAAAATTCATGTTGGTAAAACCAAAAAGCATAATTTTGGTAAATAACTTACTGATTCTCCTTTCACCCCTGTCCCCAAAGTGAAGAATTCCACAAACTCACAGATGATGTTAGAAGACTATAATCAGGAATGCCAAACTAGACTTAAAAACAATGACGACTTGCAATCAGTGATTAATGGGCTCCTTTTATTTACCTTCAGTTTTTCTTTTGTGAGTTTCTTTAAAAGGACTTTTCTTTGCTGAAAATGAGTTGACCAATGACTCCCCTGATTCCATAAGAGAAATCCCAACACTTAAGCCAATGGAGAATTTTCATTAATTCTCACAAAATACCATGGTGATGAACACTGGGGAAATGACTATTAATCATTTGTCAGCTTCAGTGGCAATATAATTTTTTTTTATCAGACATTTAACCATATGAGGACAAGAACAGCAAAGGACAAATTTCACCAGGACAGACTGCTTAGTCTTTCACATCGTTTTTCACACAAGTCTTGAGTTTTCACTGGTCTGACAGAGGGGAGTTTGCCTTGGGGGATCACTGGTGATGGCTGTGCCTGTGTGCAAGGTGGGTTATCAGTGAGCAGTGTCAACGCTGGAGTAAGGATAGTGCCTGGGAAATGTGAATCTTACAGACAGGAGGGTGGAAATGCCTCTGCTTTCCAAGGGAAGGCAGGAGGAGACCAGCTAGATGGCTGGAGGTCAGTAGGAATGAATTGTTTCAACACAATTGCTGTAAGGAGAGGACTGAATGTCTTTCAAAGAGAAGGAAAAAACAAGGCAGTTTGCATATCAGAGGATTCCAGTAATGAAGACTGATCTTAATGTGTCAACTTAGTAAATGTGAGAAAGGTGGGTGTGGGGTTGTCCAGCGGGAAGCAAAGATCTGAGAGAAATGACCACTTTCGTCCCATAACCGTTACCTCCATGGCTGGCAGTTTGGATGGCTAACGCGCCCACAGCTCCCCCCAAATCCCTGACTGTATCCCTTCTCCCACTGCACACAGTCTTCTTCCTTGTTCATGGGAATAACCAAGGCCTACCCAAACTTACTACACCTGCAAATACCTGATAGCTGGTGATATTTTCAGCATATTTTTCACCATGGAGCCCCCGGAAACATTCACTAATAACAAGTTTCTTGTGTGACTTGATTTTCATCAAGCTTTGATCAAACCTTCATGGAGAAGTTTGAGTTTGAGGTGTACTGACGAGAATCACAGGCTCTCTCCAGCCTAGATAATTGGTAGGATTGGAGATTGCTGTAGCAGTATTTCTCTGAGTTCCTGGGGAGAAGGCGGTATGCTCAAACTCTTTTCCTAAGGTATTTTTTTGGCCTCTTGGAGCATCAAACTGAAAATGCCCTTTCTGTACAGAAGTCATCATTTGATGCAGGCATGGTAGAAATTCTTTTTTTGTACCAGCCTTTACTGTTATTTCACAAGGATGGTCTTCTGTTCATGTTCATGTTCCCTCGAGGGCCTGTAGAGCTCTAAGCAATTGTGTGGGATATTTCTGAGAGGGATGCAGAATCACAGAATCACAGAATTAACTAGGCTGGAAAAGACCGTTGAGATCATCAAGTCCAACCTACGACCTAGTACCATATTATCAACTAAACCATGGCACTGAGTGCCACATCAAGTCATTTTTTAAACACCTCCAAGGATGGTGACTCCACCTCCCTGCACAGCCAATTCCAATACCCAATCACTTTTTCTGTGAATTTTTTTTTTTCCTAATGTTCAGCCTAAACTTCTCCTGGTGCAGCTTAAGACTATGGCTTCTCATCCTGTTGCTGGTTGCCTGGGAGAAGAGACCAACCCCCACCTGGCTGCACCCTCCTTTCACACAGCTGTAGAGAGTGATAAAGTCTCTCCTCAGCCTCCTTTTCTCCAGGCTAAGCAGCCACAGCTCCCTCAGCCATTTTTCACAGGGCTTGTGTTCCAGACCCTTCACTAGCCTTGTTGCTCTTCTCTGGATGCTTTCGAGCATCTCAACATCCTTCCTAAATTGGAGGGCCCAGAACTGCACACACTGCTCAAGGTGTGGCCTCACCAGTGCTGAATTGAGGGCACGAATCCCTGCCCTGCTCCTGCTGGCCACACCATGGCTGATACGGGCCAGGATGCCACTGGCCTTCTTGGGCACCTGGGCACAGCTGGATCATCTTCAGTCATGTATCAACCAGAACCCTCAGGTCCCTTTCTGCCTGTCCCTTGTCCAGCCACTCTGTCCCCAGCCTGTAGCACTTCAAGGGGTTGTTGCAGCCAAAGTGTAAGACCCAGTGCAATACCTCTCATGTTTTCTGTGCAGCAGAAATTTAATTTAATTTTTTTATTAAAAAAAAAAATACTGCTCTAAGGAAAGCTAAGAATTCATCTTATCCAGCCTCCTGCCCCAGTGAGTGTGTTTTGCTGTGCCTAAAACCTTGCCTGGCTTCTGGAGTTTCAGCCTACTCTTAAACATCTTCCCTGATGGAAACCCTGGAGTCTCCCTAGACAGCCTGTTTTGGTGCTCAACTAGAGCTAGACATTTCTTGCCTTGCTGCAACCATGGGGTCTACCCACTCTCCACACAGGTATGGTGGAACAGCCCAAGGTCAGGGCACCCAGCCCCAGGTCTCAGCTTCCTGACTAGCCGTGGTTTGGTGATGCAGGAGAGTAAGCTGTTTGAAATTACACTTAAAAGACTTCTAATCTTCCTCTCTGAACAAATGAATAGTCCAGGTAAGTTGCTTAGCTGCCATGAGCTCTGTCAGCTCATTCCAGCATGGATGACTAAGGAAGGAGTATTGCCAAAGTTTAAGATATTAGAACATATTTTTACCCCAATTCAAGCATGAGCCCACTGTGATTTCCAGCCTGTGAGCAGCTGGTCATATTGGGTCAAGGCACACTGGCACTATTACTAATTGTGGTCCTCCATTTCTGGGTTTGCATGGGAATGACCTGCAGGTTTTGTGACAACCCACCTTGTTGTGCATCTGACTAACACATTTACTTACTGGCAACTGCAAGGTTTTACCTTTTCCCTTTCCTCAGCTGCTTGTTCTCCTTAAACTTGATCCTTAGAGCAAACCATTCCCTCATCCCACATTACCACTAAATCTATTTAAACCCAGACAACAAAAATCACCTTTTAAAGTATTCTATTAGTCAAAATATGATTAATTAGGGTTGAGTTCTTTTATTTCTGAATAGTTTAAATACTTATAAATTAAAATTTAAATAATTACAGCCTTCTCCGGATATTTTAAAGAAAGAGCTATCAAGTATAAAGTTGAATTTTCAATGCCTCATTTAGCATGCTGCAAAGAAGGAAAAGAAGAATATTAAAATATTTTGTATCAGAGGTCTAGAACTGAAAAGAGAGACCTAGCATTCTGATTACTAATTAAGTTCACATTTAACACAAATAAAACATATAAGGTTGTAAGAAAGTTTGACCAAAAAAAAAAAAAAAAGCCTACAGAGATCTGTACTTTTTGTGCTATAATTATATTGGTACTTCTATATTATTATAGTAATTATCTTGCCAGTACCCAAGACAAAAAGCCGCTATTAAATCCTCTGAAGTGGATAGTGGCTGCATATGTATGTCTGTATGTGTGTAAAAGTGTGAAGAGTTGTAAAAATATTGAGTGGGGTTCTGAAAATACTCCCAATTTATGCAATCACTTAACTGCAGCTACTGCAGCTTGAGTTTCATTTTGTGTCTTTGAGAGATCCAACATAGACTGACTTGAGAAGAACCTTGCTCAAATAATGCATGGCTATCTACCCTTGAGTATGCAGGAATTCCTCTAAGCCACATGCCAAAAGCAGGCAGGTGAATTACTGGCTGCAAACCCAAGGCCTGATTTAGATATTGAATCCTACAGTTCTTTAGGGATGCTGGTTTGGCTCACAGCCCTTCACCCACTGACTGTGAGCAATGTGTCTCCTGAGGGTTCCTGCAGCATTGCTCTTAGCTGCAGGAAATGAACAGCAGAGCATGAGGCTGGCAGAGCAAAGTCTGATGCTGCTCACTGTCCCTTGCTTGCAAAATGTGTGCAGCCACAGACAGGGGAAGCCTGTGGACTGCAGAAGCAGCCCAGTCATACCAGTCAACCCCACTGGTTCCAACAAGGGTGTACTCTGACTTGACTGAGGTGAGAACAGAGTCCAGTGTATCTTATACGTTCCTCTTCAACAGTCTCCATCATTCTTGTTATGTTGATTTTTTATCAGTGTAGAAATGTTTAATTTCCTGAAGTGGATAGAAATGATTTTCAGGTAAGACATGTAACCATTTTTTAAGAATGGAGTAAGAGTGATTCTTAACAAATGTACTTGGCTTTTTCTGGAAAGGCCATTTTTTTGTTCACATTTAGATGCATTAAATTTCTTATGGAGAACATGATCATAAGTTGTAATGACATGAATTAGGGATGAAGAATTTTTTAAACTGTAAAGTTGAATAGGATTGATCAATTATTCAAATGGAAGTTAAAGCTAACTGGAGTTTGGAGATTAATTTGAAAATGGTTTACGTGTTCTATCTTCAGGTATCTTTATACATTCAAAGTGAACAAACACCAGAAAATCAAGAGGAAAAGCAGCAGCTTGGGAAGATAACTTTTTATATTAGCATCATGTTTTCAGAGTGAGGTTGCTCGCAAACCTCTCCAGCTGTATTTGGAGAGTTTGTGCATTTAAGCTAAGCCAGATCTCATTTACAGGAGAGTCTCCACAGTAGCAGGCTTCCTTTACTGAAGCTGCAGGAGGAACTATCCCTTTTCAAACCCGCTCTGTCTGTCTCTGACAAAGAAGTCAGTCAAGCTGTGCTGATCATTCTGCTCATCAGGAGAGCAGGGAAGGCCTGCAGTGAGGAGAGGATCAGAGTTACTGAGCGATTGTCTAATGTTTGCCATGGGGTTCAGGTGTCACAGGGAGGCCTAGGGAGGTTCACAGCCCCACACAGACACTGCAACAGCATATCATCACATCATAGAACCACAGAAGGGCTTGGATTGGAAGGAATTAAAAGATCATTCAGTTCCAACCCCCCTGCCATGGGCTGGGACACCTTCCACAAGAGCAAGTTTCTCACAGGCCCTTGCACACTTCCAAGGATAGGGTAACCACAGCTTCTCTGGACAATAGCTTCTATGGCATCTTCCATGAAAATCAGAATAAAAAATGCTATTGCTACATCAAGCAAAGGTCTCAGGCAGCTTTCCAGGTGTAAGATTTCATTTAAGAGTTTTTCTTCCTTTGCACTCAAATTAACAATACTTTGGTTATACATGGCTAGCAGTTGCTAGATATCTCCACTTTGAAATCCATAGTATTTGCTTTCTAATCTGCTCTCATTAATTAGCTTGAAGAGCCAGAGCCAGCCTGTCTGTGTGATCAGGTAATCCTCTGTCAAACTGCCACTGTGGTCTGTGCCTTCTTCTCTTCTTTCTCCAACCACCTCCTGACCCAACATTTGCTTTACAAAATGCTACTGCTGGGTGGATTAGGTGCAGAGCAGTTTCCTCACTGATACCAGAGTTCATGCCAGGCACAGCCCTGTGCACCATTTGGGGCTTCTCCTACAGCAGATAAAGAATATCCACCTTGATATCATCCATGTTTTGTTAATGTGTCAGCAAAGAAGCCAAACGACACCATTTTTTTTCTGTCTCTTGGGGCATTAAAACACCCAAGAGACAGAGAAAAGTGTTATTCTGTAGACTAGTCCATGGCTGTGGAGCCCATAAAAGGAAATTTAGAGTGAGAGGTGAATGCTGGGGCTCTCAGCCATGCTGAGTGCATGGGTGCCTGCTGCCATGCACTCACAAAATATATTTTCCATGTGAAGGCCTCCTGGAGAGATATTTGCTGAAGCTATTAGTAGCAGAATGGCACCATCAGTGTCTGTTTCACTGAGATGGTCAGTAATTTTGGTGGTAATAGCCTTTCCACCCTCCCTGCAGCCCTTGGCAGGCAGAGCCCTCCTTTGTTCCCCTTACCAACCTCTCTGCCAGCAAGCACAGGGGAAAAGCCTGGAGTGATGGCAGGAGGTAGGGGAGCAACAGCAGGATTTTGGGCAAGCAGCATCATCTCAATGCAAGGGGAATTGAGGTGGGAAGAGAGGGCAGAATCATACAATCATGGAATCACAGAATCCAGTGAGTTGGAAGGGATCCCCCAGAATCATTGTGTCCAACTCCTGACCCTGCACAGGGAACCCCCAAGAGTCACACCAAGTGCCTGAGAGTATTTTCCAAACGCTTCTTGAACTCTTTCAGGCTTGTTGCTGAGATCACTTCCCTGGGGAGCCTGTTCCAGTGCCCTTCCCCTTTCTGCGTGAAAAACCTGTTCCTGATACGCAACCCAAACCTCCTCTGACACAAGTTCAGGCCATTTCCTTGGGTCCTGTCACTGCCACGAGAGAGAAGAGATCAGTGCCTGCCCCTCTTCACCTGGTGAGGAAATTGCAGACTGCAATGAGATCTCTCCTCAGTCTCCTCTTCTCCAGG
Organism: Pycnonotus jocosus; assembly: GCA_013400435.1. Lineage (NCBI taxonomy): Eukaryota > Metazoa > Chordata > Aves > Passeriformes > Pycnonotidae > Pycnonotus > Pycnonotus jocosus. Next base: position 798,438 of record VWYP01029812.1, read on the forward strand.
CTGAGCAAACTAAGTGACCTCAACAGCTTCTCAGAAGGCTTCTCTTCCAAACCTTTCATCATCCTTTGTGTACCCTCTAATAGCTTATTTTTTATATATATTGTGGTGCCCAAAACTGCACACAGGCACAAGTGGGACAGAAAATCAGTACAGAGTATCCTGAGGGAAACCAACTATGAAGACCAGAGGAAGCAAAAAGGAATAGTGGAAGGGAAAACCACAGTAGAGAGAATATTTCATCAGTTTTTGTCCAGGGAAGAAGAATTCCCCCAGCACAGAGCAAAACCAGAATGATTGTAATGAATTGCAGCTCACATGCATTGGCCAGCAGGGGTGACCCAGACTGTGGTGGGGCTGTGACCACTTTCCACTGGTCTCATACCCTGTCAAAGAGTGTTTCAGATGTTTACAGCAAGGCAGTGAATTTTTAAAGGTTACCTGGGGACTTTTCATGCTCAGTTGGATGTACTGCATGCAGAGGACCTCTGCTTTCACCTGGCATTCTCTTTCTCAAAAGCATGACATCAGCCTAATGCATGTTTGTGAGCTGCATGGTGTCCCCCTCACTCTTAATGTCTCCCTCGGTATTTACATTTGCCCTTCTTAGCTCATTGCCAGTATAGTTTGCTGATTTCTGTTGGTCACTGTTTGGATTTTTTTTCAGGAGTTTTGTGACAAAAACCCAGACACAGGTGAAAGCTGCTGTGCAAAAAGCAGCCAAGCACAAAGGAGGAAAAAACCGCATCTCTCCTCAGTGGCAGGGAGCTTCACTGTGATTCACTGTGCTGCTGCTGAGCTCACAGCTCTCTGCTGGTTTTTTAACTGCTGCAGGCAAAAGCCAGATCAATCTGTTTTAGGTGTTTGTTTCATTGTTGTTATTCTGCGCCGTCAGTCACAAAGGCAAGGGACACTCACCCAGAGACAAACAGATGATGGCAATTTTTGTTGTGCCAGATGGGGGTGTGCAATTCAACACTGAGAGGAACTGCCAACCAGAAAGGCCATCATACATCACAGTATCCACATTTTCCATATGATTAAGGTCTGTCAGGTCTCTGCCAGGCACGAATATCTACAAGCAAGTTATCATTTGAATTTTAAAGCACTTCTGCCCAAAGAGTTACCATTTTACACCTGAGTACTCCTTGGAGACTAAACCATGTTTTCTAGGAGAACCCCGCATGATTTTGGCACATGTGAACTGTACCTCCTGTTCTTCCAGGAAATCTCAGCTGGCTAGGACAAATGGAAATTCTGCCATTGTTGCAGGAATTTATGAAGTACAAAATTGACCTTTGCCTTTAAAATACAGACAAACATTGGCAGAATATTTTTTACACCATAATCGTACAGTATAAAAGTCAATCTGACTTCCCTTTGACCCAGATATAATGGCCTTGATTTGCTCTTCACGCTGTGATCATACAAGAGCAATCTTGCTCTTACTGAGAGTTTGCCCGCAGCTGACTCTTGGGGAAAGATGAGATATTGGTGCCCTAGGGGCTGGAGTCAGTGGGCTGCCATCATCTGAAACCTGCAAAAGACAAATCCCTTTGGTATGGCCCAACACTAAAGATGTCACCTCTCTGGTAGGGACCAGTTGTCAAGGTCACCCACCACCCATTTTGACTTTCCCACAACTCTCTGTGCCCGAGTCTTACTCCAGCAGCTCTGCAGCACAGGAAGATGACCGTGGATATGCCACAACTATGCAGCACATCTGGCCCTAAAATATATTTGACTTGTTGGTAGGGTTTCTGTCAAATAGGAAATACCTCCAGATCTGTTAAGATTCCAGATCTTATCCTCTCTAAATATCAATCACAAAAATTTTGCATGTGTTTGTAGTGCTTGTATTAAACTCATTATGTGTGGAGGATCGGGTTGTTATATTTGTAATGTTATTTAACATTTTGGAGACATTATGCTAACTTTTTCACGTTCTAATTTGGTGTGTTACTGCAGAAAATATAATTTTGTATTACCTATTACCAAATATTAATAATTGAAAAATAATTTTGTATTTTGGTTTCCTCCACCAAAGAGATTTTAATAAGGATATTTATTAATAAACATCCTTATTAAAATCTCTTTGGTGGAGGGAACCAAAATCCAGCTGCAATAAAAGGTTACAGAGGAACTTCCACTGTCTTTATGAAAGATGCATGTAAAGATGAAGTGAAGCATGTTGTCTTTGCATTGTGGCTGGGGAGTAGGATCATCTCATACAATTACAGCTGTCTCTGGTATGAGTGTAAGTCACCCCAGGTTCCTTTCAGAGTCAATTGAGAGAAGTAGGTATTTTCAAGAAGTGATTCACTTGACCTATTTGTAGCCATCTATTTTAGGATTAAATGATCATCCCCCCACCCCACAAGTGCCTATTTCTGTGCATTGACTGTAAAGAGCAGTGAAGGCACTAGCTGAAGGGTAAAACATTGCAGGTTTTTGCATTTGGCTAAATGAATTAGGGGATCTTTAGATTTCATTTTATTCTTGGCTCAGTCACTAATGCTATAGTAATGGGTAGTTTTGGGGCAATATCATCACAGCAAGGACTGCTCTTTTTCTGCTTCTTTTGTATCTGCCTTTCATATCTTTATTTTCTGTTTCTCTTTTCTCTCTGTTGCCTTTCTATGTCTCTTCCTTTTCCCTGCAGCAGTTTCTAGTCCTTTCTTTTTTCCTGAAATTGTGTTCAATGAAATAATTACTACAATTCCTTAAAATATTATTAAGACTTTTAATGTAGTAAGCCAGTAGGCGTAATGGGGAGCAAGAGAATTCATAACTCTCAGAATTGCAGTGCTGGTCAGGTTTCAAGGTTATCTGGTTATCTTCCCAGTCAGAGGGATGGAAATACTCATTGTAAAATAAAAGCTTAAGCCATTCAAAACCTGGACATTGCAGAACCAGAGTATTACACCAAATACACTGCATTCAGACAAATAGATTCCAGGGAAGAGCTGCTCAGTGTGTTTGCTCGATAATGTCATTTCCTGATGCTCATATTTCACTTGTGTTTTTACAGTTGCTATAGTTTGGGTACATTTCCTCCTTTCCCTTTTGTTGAGCTGACTGCAGTGAGCCTGGCAGTGTGCAGGACGTTCCAGCAGGACACCTGGGGTTTGCAGCACCTGCAGGGGTGGTGGCTGGAGGGTGATGGGTGCTGGGGCTGCCGTTGGTGGGCTTGCATCCCAGGATCCCAATGAAAGCAGGGACAGCTCAACCTGTCCCACCAACTCCTGGCTCCAAACTGCATTCCCAACCCTGGCCTGTGATGCCAAGGTCAGTAGTGGCGCCCCCTGATACTTTTGGAGTGGGATCTTCTCTCTCCACTGAGTTTGCCCACCTCTCCAGGATGGAAGATGACTATTTTCGCTTCTGATTTTTCTCTTGCAAACATAGTGGCTTGTTGCTTTTCTCATTTCCAACAAAATTATGCAAAACCTAGCATAAAGAGATTTATCACCTCATCTTTACAAAATTCTGTTTCTTTCATGCCTATGGTTCAGTTGTTCCCAGTAGTGCTTGATTTTCTTCCTGTTAGTCATCTTTGTTTTCTTAGCTGGAAAAAAAGCACTCAAACTTCATAAATTCAGGTTCTCTAAAATAATGAAACTCTATTTTTGTGTTGTCTTCAATGCAAAGTCGTATGGATGCATTATGCACGCTGCTCTCTCATCAACAGTAAAAGAACCCAAAGTATTTCAGAAGAAGAAATTAAGAATACAAATGTTGCAGCCCTTTATAATTTCTCTTTTAAGTCAAAGAAAATTAAGGAAGAGTGCAAAGTTGGTTGAAGTTTACAGTGAACTCATTTCTGTTACAGAATTTGCTAGCAAGATTAATTTTACATTGCTAAATGTTTTAATGTGGAATTATTGACAGATACTCAGGTTCTGGTTAGACTTATAGAAGATAATGGGCTATCCACAGGAAATAGAGATTTCCTTGGAGCGGCTTCTTGTTTCATGGAAAGCCAGAACTGGTATCTTTGAATAAAATCCAAAGAGGAAAAGAGAAGTTGACTCAAGATTGACAAGTTTAAATTGGCAGAACTTTCTGTTTGATAAAATATATATGAGTACTTTACTTATCAGTTTCTAATTTGTCCCTTGCAACATCAAATCTGCTTCTCTCCCTGTCTCTCATGCTTATATTTCTGTTCTACCAGAGATGAGACTTTGCTCAGTACAGACACTCCTCAAAAGACCTTTCACACTATTTAAAATCCAATTACCCTGAAAATCCTTCTCTTCCCAGCTATGTCTCAAGTGTTCAGGTTATGATGAAATTGCTGTGCTTGATTGTACCAGGTACACTTACCTTACTAATGGAAGAAGAGCTTTTGCTTGTTTTATATATATCTGTACACTTACACAAATCTTCTTGAACCAAAACATTACTGTTTTTAACATTTAATGGGCTGTATTTTTTAATATAAATAACAGTGAACAGGACAGGACAGGAGAATATGGGAAGGAAGAAGAGAAAAAATAATTTTGAAACATAAAATATTTAAGAATTACTGGCAGCTGTGAACAAGGAGGAAGCTACTACAGACCGTAGCACAGTGCTTCTGTTACTTATTCACAGACTTCCTCAAAGAAGTTGTGTGTTTAGGAACTTACTGGTTGCATTAATTTTCAGATTCTTGATTTTAATACCAGTGGCAATAAGTTCAGTGTTTCTTTTTCATATCTCTATAATTTTTAATGTGACTTCACATTTTTCTCTTTCAGTTCCAAATCTTGTCTGCATTAAGTCATTTTAATGCTTTTGTAGTAAGTAAAAATTAATTTCTGCTATATGATGAACTGAATGGGGTAACACTCTAATGCCATGCACTTTTCCTTAGTTTTCACCTGCAAGGAGTTCAAGATTCTTCTTAAAATCCAGGGAAATGTTTGGCATTTGAGGTAGTATGAATGTTTTAATGTTAACCTGCTTCTTTCTGCTGCAACGCATTTGCCTTGTGTCACCTTTATGTCCAACCAACAAAGCAATTGTTCTTTAATGTTTTTGACACCTTGTTCATGTTGAATCACGGTGTCAGAGAATGGAAAATATCACACTTGAAGACAAGCCATGTGCATGAGGGAAAAACTATGCCATCCATTTGAGATTATACAGCAGGAGTATATTTTACTTCATGGTAAAAAGCCGACAAGATACTTTGCAGAAACTTTGTATTGTGCACAGATTAGTACTAAAATAGTTTGAACCAACTGTGTTAGCACTTTCACCTCTCTGGAATCAAATTCTCATTGCTTTACAGAAGCATCTGTGGTTTAGCTTTAGCTGAATCTTATTACTGAAGAATAAAGTGAAAAACTTCAAGTGATTGTATAGAAAACCATACCAGTGACCTGAACTACAGCACTCACTCTCTTTACAAACCAGGCACTTGGCTGCACCACTGCAGTGAGAGCTACGATTTACTTTGTCTGTTTAGAAGAAATATTCCAAAAATATTGTTTACTTATTGTTCTTAATAAAAATATGTTCAATTCTGGATTTTAATGGTACCTTTCTATAAAAAATTTGCATATTTGTTTATCTATCTGAAGAGAAAAGTTTTTTTTAAACATTACTCCATTAGCAGCAAATGTTGGTAGATAGAATATATTTCTGCATTGCTACAAGCAGCCAAATTCCCATTATGACAGTATGTACCTTGCTTGTGGATTTTTTCCTTGTAAAAGATTTTGAGGTTGATTCACCCAGAGCTGAATTCAAAGAAGTCCTGAGGATTTCTACAAGGTGCTGAGCACCTTGGCCTATATCAACAGGGATGAAAACCATGGGATTTGGCCCACACTACTCTCAACTCCCCACTGAAACCATTCTTTGTTTGAGCTTACTCAAATTTCATATATTTGCTTTGTAATTGCTTGCAAATCACCTTGAATGAAACATGCTGCAAAACTGAAATATTCATGTTATGGCAAGCACATTGCAACTCCCTCAAACCCCTCCCCCAAAGTGTGTGATTCCCTCACAGTAGCCTAATCTTCTTTTTTTTTTTTTTGTATAAAATATGTTGATATGAAAGACAACTTGAGACTCCATTAAGAATCCTCCACAGAGAAAAGGATTGGCCTTTCTTTCCTATATTTTCAATCTTTTGTTTGTTCATGTCCTCCTCCCCCTCAATAGAACATTTTAGAAAAGTTCCAACTCATATTCTGAAATTGAAATTACACATATAGATATAGATACAGATTTGTTTCTAGTTATGTCACCATTAAAAAATGCATTTATTTAATAACTCCTAGTGCACAGCTTCCCTATTAGTATTCACACTAATCTCTGCATAGAAACATTCCTCTGGGAACTGACTGTCTGTTTTGCAAAGAGCACAAGAAACCGTGGAATAGGAAATTATGGTATCCTGATGCTGAGTGACATCAGCAAGAGTGACAGTGCTGACTAGCAGAAGCATTCATATTTGAAAGTTGTGTTCCTTCACCAAAACAAAGCGACAAGAACTAATTTGACAGGAAAATAATTTACCTTTATGTTTGCCTGCAGCCTTGTTTGAAGGAGCCAAGTGAAAGTGAAGAATGAGGTTAAACGGTCAATTAATTTTTCAAGGACTTAAAGTACAACAGAATGGAAGGAACAGAAGAAATGGATTCTGATCTGGTGCTAAAACTTAAGTCACCATATTTTGTAATGCTTTCAAATATTTCTCTAGAATATTAGGAATGTTTTAACACAAGTATCCACAAACATCAGCAGGTTAGATAGCTGAACATCTGCAAAGGGTTCTGAAAACTATTAAGTACATAAAACTGTTATTCTCTACTAGTCAGACAGACTGAAGTCCATGTTAAAGATACATGTGATGAAAGAGGCTGGGACAGTCATTGTAAGCAGCCAAGTAAATTATTTTTTACTGCTTGAAGAAGTTGCTTTCACAACAAGATCATTTGCTGCCTCTTGGAGAAATAGAGTAGATTTTATTACAGTAGATTTTATCTGGATGCTCAATAGGATCTTTCATTTGGACAGAATTTTGGCTGACTCAGTGTTCATGAATAATATCCTGTAGGTAGATATGGTAGATAATTTTTCATTTGCTCAAGCACTATCTTAATGGTTTCTTATATTCCACATCTATAGGTATAAGCATATTCTTTCTGTCCCTCTCCTGTTGCCGAAACTATATAAAAGTAAAACTTCTTCATTCTTTTTTGGCCTTCATGAAAGCAAGTCTTTAGGACAATTAAAAGAATTCAAGGAAGCTTCCAAGAGAAACTCTTCCCAGTACTTACATGATACAAAGTTTCACTTTCCAACAAGTCTGGGTAAAATATAGTGGGATTTCCTGTCATTAAGGTAAGATAGAAAAAGGTAATCTAATCAGACAAGATGTCAGTGTGAATTAATCTTAGACCAGTTGGTAAGGTGATATTGCCACATTGGTGGCAATAATTTACACTTTGGAACTTTTAAATTGGAAAATATCTGGTGGAAAGTGTCAGTGTGTGAAGCAACAAAAGTGTGCAGTGTTTGTGGGAAGAAGCAGCTTACACAGACAGGACAAAAGGAGCTGCAGTCTGACACTCTGTGCCACGCACACTGGCTTGGCCTCCTTTGGTAGAACCTGCTGTCCTGCTCCCAGCCAGGTCCTGGTGAGCTGCTCCAGAAAGCCCTCCTTGTACAGGCTCTGCTGCAAGCTCATCACCTCTCAGATGCTGTGCAGCACTGCTTGCCTAGAAAAGTTCTCCAACAGGTCAGGCCCAAACCTGGTAAAACCTGGTTAGTACTTTGTGATTACCCTGTTTTTCCAGGACTTGCCTGTCAGCTCCTTGTTTTTGCTTCCAGAGCTGCTACACGTTTTCCTGGCACTTCTGGGAACCACAGGGCTGCCTAGAGTGTGCTGTGTGAGAGACCACCAAAGGGAATTGCTACAGGCAAGCCAGAGGACTGGGAGAGACGTGAGGGGCACCCTGCCTCATGGGCATCAACTCTGACTCTCCTCAGGAGAAAAGGCAGTCCTAGCAGATAGCTCAGGAAATTTGAGAGTCCTGGTTTAATTCAGCCTCTGTCTGGAGCAAAGGAGCTTGTAAAGCTCTTTCCATTTGGATCCTCACCTTGTATGAAGAGTGGAAAGAGTTTCTTCAGAAGTCTGGAAAACACATCTATTTGAACTCCTGCTGTGATGCACAGATGCTTGAAAGCAAATTGGGTTTAATTTCATATGTATGTACATATCATTGTATTTTCTTTGGATTAGACTTGTTGATGACATTGATATCCTTACAAAAAACCTGCTTATAGCAGGAAATATGTCTGGGATAAATATGTTTGCAAGAGTGGAAACAAACTGGCTTTCTGTAGGGAGCTGTTATATAAACAGTGGCTTGATAAAACTACAAAGAGTGCTGGGGTGAAGTAGCTCTAGACCATAAAAGATGCTCATCAGCATCTTCCTGTTTTAGTGGTTTAAATGAATTTGGATGGGGTTTATAGGTGACTCTGAGGCAGAACTTATGCTGCCCCTGCTACCTGGTGTCCTCAGGGTGAAATACTCAGGACACAGAAGAAATGCTGATCAAGAAAATGTTCAATTTATCTCACCCAGTGCTGAATTCAGTAAATCTGCCTCTCTGTGCAAGTGGAGTAGAAACAGGAGATTTTGAGTGTTGTACTGCAGTTTTTGTTTTGCAGTTTATAATTTTTTTAGGTCTGAATATTTCGCTATCTGAGTGATCATTCTAGACAATTAGTTAAAATTGTGTGCCATCACTTCACCCTGAGATTTGCAATCTCAGTTTGACATAGTCATCTGAGTCAAAGCAATTATTTGTGCATTCTTGTTTTTATCACTCCACCAGTGATTTCTTTAGCCTCTTTTTAAATTTTTTTTTGTGTGTGTGTGAAATATTGATGATGTCAATATGTCAATATACCTCAGCTCTTTCCATAGCCCTGACATCTAGTTTTGATCCTATTTGGCAAGTCAGTATAGTGAAATCCCTGAATTTACAAATGGACCTGATGCTGCCCATTCATGTTTCCAGCCAATTGATTCTGAATGAAGTTGTCTTGAAGCTAGATTAGGCAACAAGGAATTCTTGATTCTGCTATTGATCTGCTAGGTGGTGTAAGTCATGTGATATGTCACCAATGCTTTGTTTGCTTTTCTCATCCACAAGGAAGAAGTCCTAATAGTGTGCTGAAGGTCACAGATTAAAGATATTTTATGAGCATTAAGACACAGATTCTTCTGCTTTCATCACACAAAATCTTATCTTGCAGTATAAATCAGATTCATTACTGCTTCAGTAACACACTGAACTCGAACATAACCTGATGACTAGAACAACTTAGACCAATGTGAATTTGCTGCACTATATTTCTGAGTAGCTGAAATATAGAATTGATTTGTTCTTTAAGCCAGCTGTAATTCAACAGATCATTAATGATGAATGGCAGAACGCCCCAGCCATCCTTCCAGGCACTACTCCAGATGGAAGTCATTGGATAAAGAACAGGAAGGTTTGGCAGAAAGTGAAAAAAGAATAAATTCTCTACACATCATTCATTTTGCCTGACTGCAATAAAGTAATTGTAACACAATGTTGTCACAGGATAACGGTCTCCTGCTGCTTTAGAAATGCTTTGCAAAACAGATGTTTACTTTCTCTGTGGGGAGACATTGATCCCATGACAACAATCTTTTCCATTAAAGGAAAATTAAGTACTTATAGGTTCAGCAGTACTATAAAAATGATTATTATAAAAAGTCATATAATGTAATAGGTGAAGTGATACAAACTATATATGTGATATATGTGATATGTGTAATTAATGCCTAAGATGGATTAGTTCAAATACTTTCTTTTAGGAGCTTTGCAACCAATATTTTCTCAATGAAGGCAGACAGGACAATGCAATGCACTATGATGAAGTTGTTTTTTGTTATTTTAATCTTCTGAGGCTGTGTGAGCTGCAGAAAAACAGCATTTGTGAATAAAAATAATACCAGAACTCCAGCATATAATGTCTGATGAGAAATGCATAGTTAATAGTGAATAAATAAAAATCATGAATAATTACCAATAAACTAACACACTGTAAATAATGGAAAATAAAGATCATGTATTTTCTGTCAGGACTAAACTCAGTTTTGTGAATTTTACTCATTAGCATGAAGACAAAAATATGAAAACAGATAAAAAAATGAGGAAACATTTGCCATTTTCAATATTTTCCTTAGAATCACAGAGACACAGAATTATTTAGGTTGGAAAAGACTTGTAAGATCATAAAGTCCAATCTTTGAGTGATCATAACCTTGTCAACTAAACTTGACAACAAACTAAATACTTGAACTGATCATAAGCTTATCAACAGCACTAATCCATCACCTCCCTGGGTACTCCAATCCAATGCTTAACCACCCTTTCTCTGGAAAAAAATTCTTCCTGATGTTCAGCCTGGATCTCTCCTTGCACAATTTTAGGCTATGTCCTCTTGTCCTGTCACTTGTTACCTGGTAGAAGAGATCAACCTTCACCTGGCTACACCCAACTACACCTTCTCCTACCAGGTAACTCCTTTCAGGCAGTTGTAGCGATCTTTAAGGTTCCCCCTGAGCCTCCTTTTCTCCAGGCTGAGCACCCCCAGCTCCCTCAGCTGCTCCTCACAGCCCTTGTGCTCCAGACCCTTCCCCAGCTCCGTTGCCCTTCTCTGGACACGCTCCAGCCCCTCAATGTCTTTCTTGCACTGAGGGGCCCAGAACTGAGCTCAGGATTTGAGGAGTGGCCTCAGCAGTGCCCAGCACAGGGGGACGGTCACTGCCCTGCTCCTGCTGGCCACACCATGGCTGATCCAGGCCAGGATGCCATCAGCCTTCTTGGCCACCTGGGCACAGCTGGATCATGTCCAGCCAGCTGTCTAATGAGAAGAGTAATTAAAAGAATTAAAAGTACTCAATTTTTTTCTGAAGTGTCTGCAATATATGTGGGACACATACATTGCACTCTGTTGTAGTATGAGAGAAAAGTTGCATTGGCATTCTTTTAGTGAACCTTATTCATTTTACAGACATTCTGCTATTCATCCAATAATGTGCCAACTACAAGCTGAGGCTGATAAGACAAGTATAAAAGAAGAATATTTGTTCTCTTATATGCTGTGAATGTCTATGTCCATGGGCTTTCAAAGGCATTTGACTGTCAGATGAAGTAACCCCTGTGGTACTTAGCTTTTGCCAAGCTTATGTCTGGATCAAGGGAAAGAAAATGAGAATAATTAATTGGGGACTGAAGGACTTGTTTGCTCACCTGACTCACCTCCAGGATCTGCATCATCTTGGATCTTCTGCTATCCATTTCCATTTAGCTCCAGACAACTTATGACAGTGTTTGATAGTTTTCCAGCTGGTTCTTCTATTCAGTTCTGTCCACTTCATATCATGAATCCCAAACAGTTGCAGTATGCAGACTACTGATAACTGGGTTGGGCAGGTATGAGGCTTACTTTCACAAGTTTTAAAGGTTGTATCTAATCAGACTAGCCAACACTGTGTCCAGGTTTACTCAAAGCTCTGCTTCATCTGAAGAAAAGAATACTTGAAGAACCTAATGGCATTTTTTTTTTTTTTTGGCTGAGTGTGAACTTCACTATCAAGATTTTGAAGGAAAATGTTTTTCACATTCTTGAAAAGATTTGGTTTGGTACACAAGTACGTTTGGTTATGATGTCCTGACCTCAGGAATAGTCACTGAGGCAGAGAATTTTCCCTTCCACTTCAGGATCACTATATTATAGACATAAAATGAATATGGCCATTAGGAGCACGAAGAGAGTAATTTTTAAAGCTGCAAGGGTAACTCAGAAGCAGTGTCAAATCCTACTAACAAGTTGCATTGGGAAGTGCTACTTTCAACTTCAAGAAAAAGAGGAAACTGAAGACCTAAAAGGTGTCATTTTTGTCATGTTGAAACCCTTTTTCTTAGTGCTGAATAAAATGCAAAATGCCTCCAAGCAAGTTGCTTACCCTACAGCTGAAGCGCTGCACATGGAACCAGTTGACACTTTGGTATTTTAGCAGTTTAGAACTTATAAATATGTATTTGCATCTTCCGTGCTAAACTGTATGGCTCTTACCCAGTTGTCACTGTCACTGCATCAACCAGGAAACCAGTGGTAGTTTGCTTCACTGAGGACTGTATGAAATGGTCTATGAGAAGGAAGCAAATTTAATGGAAACTGGAGCATGTGAAACCGTTAACCTCTTAACACAGAGTACCCTGTGCTAGGGATGATGCCAAAGGGGCACCTTCCAGACCCCTTAGTTCCTGAGTTCCCTCAATGGTGGGAGCTTGACCTGTGGGCCAGCAAGGGCTTGTGCAGCAGGTCTCAAAGAATCTGTGAAAGTGAGGATTCCTTCGGAGGGAAGAACAAAAAGGGCAGAATGACTATTTTACTTCCCTACGCTCAGATACTGATGTTTTGTTAAAGGAGGAAACATAGAGGAGGACAACAGATCTGAAAGTGTGAATTACCTGCATGTGAAGTCATGCCTGATTCATGTCCTTGGGCTGCTGAGGGCATCATCAGGACTGCAAAAACAAAGTCTGTCCATCCCAAGTGTAATACTTCCTAGGTCAAGAGAAGGTAGTATGGAACACTCTGGCTTTACTACAAATCCTTTCAAGCCACAGGCTTCAATCATCAGACTCCATATCTATTTCTATTAAAAAAAAAAAAAAGGAAAAAAAAAGACAAGAAAAAGAGGCACTACACAAGTCAAATTGAACAAGGATAACACACTGAAAGCTGTGTCCTGGCAAAGGTTGTCGTGCCTCAGTTAAATGCAGCATGCACAGTCATAGACCTGTGCCCCCTCCAAGAGCAGACATAGGCTTGTGCTGCCTGGGGCCACGCTCGAAAACTCCTTCATACCTGTGGAAACCTCCCTAGTTCCTTCAGTCCTTGTTTAGGTTGCATTCAGACATTTAAAAGGATAAGGTTGTAAAACATGTCATAATGCTGTGAAAAGGTAGAGTAAAAACTATCTTAAAATCCTTGCCTTTTAAAGTAAGTTTTGTTTGAACAAAGGGAAAGTAATGACAAGCTGTCTTCATTGATGGTAGGACGAACCACTTCAGCTGAAATCACATTTCCTTGGAGCATTTTTTCCTGAAGAGAACTACATGGAGTTATCACAATTGGAATGAATCTCTAAAGATGTCTTTAAATTGACAGCAAGGGTAGGAGACACCTTGTGTGTCATCCGAGATCGAAGCTCCTCTACTTTAGGTCGGTCCTCTAGCCCAGTCCTTTCTCCCCTTGCCAGGGCTGTAACATGGGAATGAATTTCGTTTCTTTGCTGTTATGGACGTGACCTAATGTTAACGGGAGCAGTGCTTGCACAAAACCGACAATTTTTGCTTCTGAAAGCTGATGGCCGGCATCCTGTCTCTCTAGTTTTTAAAATTATTTATTTCTTAAGATTCAGCTTCCCTAATGCCGTTTCAAAAGTTCTCTGGCGCGGAGCGCGTACCGGCTTCCCCGGCCGCTGGAGCTGCCAGGGAGCTGTCCAGCACCGCGGCGGCACCAGCCGCGGCGGCGGCGGCGGCGGGGCCGGGGCGGCAGCCACGGGAGGGCCCCGGGATC